>CAUYUJ010015184.1:312258-322422 GCA_963575745.1 Prorocentrum cordatum | reverse complement strand
CACACCCACACCCACACCCACACCCACACCCACACCCACACCCACACCCACACCCACACCCACCCACACCCACACCCACACCCACACCCACACCCACACCCACACCCACACCCACACCCACACCCACACCCACACAAACACACACACACACACACACCCACACCCACACCCACACCCACGCCCACGCCCACGCCCACGCCCACCCGCGCCACACCCGCACACGCACGCGCACACGCGCACACGCACACCCAGCACGCCCACGCACACGCACACGCACACGCACGCGCACATGCACGCGCACACGCACACGCACACTCACACGCGCACGCGCGCACACGCGCACACGCGCACACGCGCACACGCGCTCACGCGCACACGCACACGCACTCACGCACACACGCACACACGCACACACACTCACACACGTCCACAAGTCCACAAGTCCACACGCACACACGCACACACGCACATACGCACCCACGCACACACGCACACACGCTCACACGCATACACGCACACACACACACCCGCACACAAGACACACCACACCACACCACGCACGCACGCACGCCAAGGCACGCGCACGCGCAGGACGCACATTGTGGCGCAGGACGCACACGCACACACGTCCACACGCCCACACGCCCACACGCCCACACGCCCACCCGCCCACACGGCCCACACGCCCCACACGCCACACGCCCCACACGCCACCTCCCCACACGCCCACATGCCCACACGCACACACACGCACACACGCCCCCACACGCCCACACGCCCACACGCCCACACGCACACACGCACACGCACACACGCACACACGCTCACTCGCACACGCGCACACACGCCCACACGCCCACACGTACACACGCACGCACGCACACACGCACACACGCACACACGCACACACGCACACACGCACACACGCGCACACACGCACACACGCACACACGCACACGCACGCACACACGCACACACGCACACACGCACACACGCACACACGCACACACACACACATACATCTCCATGACTTCCTCGCTGTGGTGGGCGCGGCGGTGGTGACCGTGGCTGTGGTGGGTGGAATTGGGCTATCGTGGTAAATTTCTGGATGAGCGCGCCGCCTCCCTGGCCCCTGGGGCACGCCGGAAGGAACACATGTGTAAGGCTCCCTGCAGGCCCCGCAGGCAGACTCAAGCTCGAAAGCCTCCACGGAAGGATGCGATGTGCACGGCCTCGACCACAGGGAATGTAGTGTAAAACTTCAACCACTTAACGACTCAAGATGTAAAGCCCGATCCAGCGATCCAACAAACGCAATTTGTGCGCATCGCCCGCGTACAGGGATCATATGAGTAGTCCGTGCTCCACGGGGAGACGATCGAAGACGCCTACAGCGAATCACCGCCGCCCCCTGCCTTTTTGAAAGCGCCTGCGTGGCCGAAAGTTGGGTTTGAGCTTGGCCAAGCTATCGGGCCACGCGTTCCCCGAGTGGGTTTCGAAAGCCTTCGGGGTGCACGGAGTCGGGCGAGCTATCGGACCAGGTGGTTTCCGAGCTTTCGGGCCTCGTGGAGGACGTCTTGGAGAGGTCTTGGGCCGCCTTGGAGGCCTCTGGCTGGCCTTTTGGGCAGCCTAAGGCCATCTTCAGGCCATCTGGGGCCGTCTTTGGTGCATCTTGGGACCATCTTCGCCGTCTTGGAGGCGCTCTTGGCCGTCTTGGAGGCATCTTGGAGGCCATCTGGCCGTCTTGGAAGCCATCGTGGGCGTCTTGGGGGCCTCTTGGGCCGTCTTGGGGTCTTGTTGGGGCCCTCTTGGGGGCCTCTTGGGCTGTCACCTGGCCATCTCGGAGGCCTCTTGGGCGCTCTTGGGGCGATGTTGGGGGCCTCTTGGGCCGTCTTGGGCCGTCGGAGAGCTGAAGAGAAGAAAATGCCAACATCCTTCAAACACCGAAGGCAGATGGTTTTGGCCTCTTCGGGCCTTCCTGGTGGAGCTCTTGGAGGCCTCTTGGGGGCCTCTTGGCCAGTCTTAGGCCGCCATCTTGGAGCCATCTTGGGCCGTCTTGGAGGTTTCTTGGACGCCATCTTGGACCATCTTTGGCGACTTGGAGGCCACCTCGGGCCATCTTGGAGCCCATATCGGGCCAACGTGACCATCTTGGAGGCCATCTTGAGCCGTCTCGGAGAATTTATTGAGGTCGTTGAGATCCCTTTCGGGTGGCCGGCGGGACGGGCCGAAACCCCAGGGGGAGTTCTTGTGGGAAAAGAAGCAACACCAAAATTGAAAGGATTCAGCACGCCAGGCACCCCTGTGATGAATCAACAGGGGGCGGCGGATCGAAGACGCCTACGGCGAATCACCGCCGTCCCCTGCCCCTTTGGAAGCGCCAGCTGGGCCAGAGCTTGGCCAAGCCATCGGGCCAGTTGTTCCCCGAGTCGGTTTGGAAAGACTTCGGGGAACGCATGGGGGAGCAAGAAGAGGAGAGGGGGAGGATGAGGAAAACAGAGGAGGAAGAGGAGGAGGAGGAGGAGGAGGAGGAGGCCTCTTGGGGCACTCTTGGGGCCTCCTGGGAGCTTCCTGGGGGCCTCTTGGAGGGTTTTGGGGGCCTTTGCCTTCTTAGGGCGTTCCTGGCTTGTCTGACGCCGTCGGGAGTCGTCTTGGGGGCCTGTCTGGGTCGTCTTGGGGCCTTCTTGGGGCACATCATGGGTTTTTAGAGGCCATTTTAGGCGTCTAGGAGGCCTCTTGGGCCGTTTTGGGGCCCTCAGGGCGTCCCTCCTTCCCGCGTTCGCCGCCCCGCTTGGGCAGGCCGCAGGCGCACACGGGCGTGGGGCGTCAGTCCTCCTCCTCCTCCTCCTCCTCCTCCTCCTCCTCCTCCTCCTCCCTTTCTCCTCCTCCCTCCCTCCCTTCCTCCTCCTCCTCCTCCTCTCCTCCTCCTCCTCCTTCTCCTCCTCCTCCTCCCCTCCTCCTCCTCTTCCCTTCCTCCTCCCTCCCTCCTCCTCCTCCTCCTTCCTCCTCCTTCCCCTCCTCCCCCCTCCTCCTCCTCCCTCCCTCCTCCTCCTCCTCCTCTTCATCCTCCCCCTCCTCTCCTCCTCCTCCTCCTTCTCCTCCTCCGCCCCCTCCTCCTCCCTTCCTCCCCAGCCTCCCCCTCCCCGTCGATATTGATAGACTGATGCAGTTTGTTATTATTGTTCATGCCATGGTTACAACGGTTATGTTTCTTGTGATTGTTGCTACGTGTGTAGTTCTTCAAATCGCTGCTACATGTATTATTCACATTTGTCTTTTCATTCCCCCTTCTTCATCTTCTTCGAGCCTTCCCTTGCGCACTCCACTGTCGCCGCCCTCCCGACACATCCAACGCCACGACGGCGTTCACCCCACGCCGTGGGCCCGAGGGCTCTCGACCCCTCGGGGGCCGCTCCGACATCCGACCAGGGCCCTTCGGCACCGGCTGTGGTCGGCCCGAGCCGATCCGGTTCCAGCGTTTTGACGGCCCGCATGCCGAGGGGCTCGGCGGCGAGCGAGGGGGGGGTCGGCTCGGCGGCGAGCGAGGGGGTGGGTTCGGGTTCGAGGTTCGAGGTTTTCCGTCGTTTTCGTCCGTCCTCGGCGGTTTTCCAGCCTCGGGATGCTTGCCAGCAGCGGCGCCTTGCCGAGGGCGTTCTGGGGGTGCCCGGATCGTCCCGAACGGCCGCCAGAGACCCGAGTTATGACCCAAACCAAATTCGGCGGCGTGCCCCGGGGGGATGTTTGGCATAGCGTTGTTGCTCTAGGCCTCCCAGATGGGGCCGGAGCAGATGGAGTGGGAGGATCGCGGCGCATCGCCGATGCATCGGCGATGCGCCTCGATGTGGGGCACAACTTTGTCCACGACGGCGTCGCCGATGCACCGGCGATGCGGCGCGATGGTCCGGCCCCATCTGCACGGACCCCAGCCGGGAGGCCCCTAGCTGTTGCGCATCTGGGCGCAGCTGGTCCGATTCGGTCTCGACTCCGTGCTGCTGTGCCCCGGCCTGACGCACGTCCCGATGCAATCCGAAGTCCCAGTCTGGCGCGGACGGATCCTGCCCTTCTCCCAGCGGGTCTCGCTGCTCACCACCCACCAAACCACCCCAACCTAACCCGAAGGCCTCAATCTGCCCTGCATTTCCAGTGGGGGGGGCCCCTGAACATCGAAAAAACACACATATGGAGCCCATACCCACCCCAACCCGAAATCTGGGTCTTCGGGTTGGGTTGGGGCGGTCTGGTGGGTGGTCAGTTGCATCGGGAGCCGGTTTGGGCGGCCCACGGCCCGAAGCGGTCCCTGGGCGCCCAGGCTGCCGAGGCCGTGCCGGGGTCGGGTGGCGGCCACGGCGGCGGAGGCTCGGGGGGCCCCCTTCCGCTCGCCCGCGGGCGGAGCACTGGCGCGAGCGGCCCGGCTTCCACACAGGGGGGGCGGCGAGGGGCGGGGGGAAGAGGGGAAGTGGCTCTCGTGGGGATCTTAAGACGACGCGAAGATCGGGACAACATCGCATCGGGATAACTCGAACTCTCGGAGAATCGGCGGGTTTGGAGGATGTATTGGGCGCCGCGGCCGCTCCAGAGCGTTCCGGAACGCTCTGAGAGCGCTCCGGAACGCTCTGGAGCGATTTATCCCGATCCTAGCCCTGTTTTAAAGAGGGAGGAGGCTCTCGTGGGGATCTCCTCCCAGACGGCCGGCGCGCAGCAAAGGTCGGAGCGGGCAGTTCGGCCGCAGAGTCGGCTTCCGGAGGGGGGCTGCGTGGGGATCGCCCCCCAGACAGCCGACGCACAGCGAGGCTCGGAGCGGAGAGTTTTCTCCGCAGGAGCGGCCTCTGGATGCTGGAGGCCGGCTCCGGCTGGGAGGCTGGCCCTGGGAGAGCGGTCGGTCGAGAGGTCCAGTGGCCCGCGCGCCGGGAAGCGGAAGCGCTGGATGTCTAGGCAGGGGCCCGGGTATGGCAATTTGGTGGCTCGTTTTCGGGGAAGCGTAAGACTCGAGTAAGCCGGAACTCGGGTTTACCGACATTTTTTGACGAGCGCGTCCTGGATTTTGACGGTCCAGTTTTCGTGGGATGTCTGCAGCGGGAGCTCGCGTCAAATTTCAGATTGGGTCTCGTCATTTTTATGGTGGCCCCGTCAGGCCAACCCGAGTCCCCCGTACCCGAGTCTTACGTCTCCCCGACGTTTGTCAGGAGGGGAAAACGCACACACACACACACACACACACGGACACAATGAATCGTCGATTCCCCGGAAAAGATGGGAACATATGGGAAGTGGGGGGACGACGAAAACCCAGAAAACATGAGAAATGATGGGGAATCCTGTCATCTGTGTGAATTTACGTGTGTGTGTGTGTGTATGTGTGTGTGTGTGTGTGTCCCAGGGCCCCTTCAGTTTGGGGGGCGCTCGCGAGGCCTGCACGGGGCCATCTCGGGAGGCCATCCAGGCTCGTGCGGGCCCGATCTTGAGGGCACGGGGGCTACTTGGGGGCCTGCGCCCCACACGTGCGACGTCCAGATGCTTTCAGCACGGGGCCCCTGGAAGCCCCGACTCTTTCCCCGGGACCGGTTTTTCGTCTTGCGCGCTTTTTGACGGTCCCGAGGCCCGGCGAGGGCCCCCCGAGGCCGAAAGTTGCCAAACACCGCCCGTCCTGATTGTTTTTTCGACGCGATCATGTTTGGGACCCAGAGCTCTCGACCCCACTCCTGGTTTTTCGGCCCGGGTCCTTGATACGCAAGGCCGGCGCCTCCTGAGAGGCAGCCTCCTTCCAAGAAGCCTTGCCCCCTCCCCCATACCCCTGGTGCGCGCCGCCAATCGTGATGCACTGGCCGTCGTGACGCGTCGTCTTCGTCGTCCTCGTCGTCGTGGTCGTCGTCTTCCTCATCCTCCTCCTCCTCCTCCTCGTCCTCCTCCTCCCCCTCTCCCCGTAGTAGCACTGGCGCGGGCAGTTTTTCTCGCGAAGCCTCCACTGGCGAAGCGGCTGCCAAGAGGCGTCGCCGTCGGCCCTCGAGGCGGACGTCAAGTTGGACATGCCCCTGGACGAGGCCGGGGGCCGGCCTGGGGAGGTAGGGCGGTTGCAGGGGGCCTGCGCCCAGACCCCCCTGGCGACTCGGAGCAGACATCGGCCCGCGCGGAGGTGCTCCGCCCTCTTCGGCCTCGGGGCAGGAGCGGCGAACAGATCCGCACTCGCGTTTTCGCGGTCTGGATTCCCAAGCACGATCCCGCGCGGGTGCGCGGTCGCACGGACATGTCCCGAGCGGGGCCTCCGCGAACAAGCAAGCCCCGCATCCGCGAGGTCGCGGGGGCCTGGCCCGCGAGGCCGCGCATGCGTATATGCGTCAGGAGGGAAAGAAACACACAGACACAATTAATCGGCCATTCCCAGAAAATATGAGAAATTATGGGAAGTGGGGAGGAAGACATATAGGAAAATATGGGGAATCTTTTTATTTGTGTGCATTTATTTGTGTGTCCCAGGGCCCCTTCAATGCGTTTCGCCCACCTGTGGAGTCCCAAAATCGGGTAGCAGAGCGCCAGGAGGGCGTGCCAAGGCCTCTCTCGAAGAAGCTCTGGGAGCCTCTGGGGGCGAGCTCCCGAAGGAGCTTCTGGAGAGGTCCCAGACATGCGACGTCTTGATTTGTTCAATTCGGGGTCCCTGGAATTAACGGGCGAAGAACGGTATAACATAAACTTTTTCGCCGTCGGGGACTCCTGCCCCAGCGCGGCTGGAAAGTTTATACCCTTACGGTGGCACCGTAGGGGTATAAGTTTTCCAGCCGCCCAGGGGCAGGTGTCCCCGACGGCGGAAAGTTTATTTTATAAAGTTCTTCGCTTGCTGATGGAAGTCCCGACCCATTCCCAGGGACAGGTTTTTCATCCTCAGGGTCCCGGGGCCCGACGAGGGCCCCCCCGAGGCCGAAAACGGCCAGAAGCCGCGCGTCCTGATTTTTGTTATACGACGCGATCGTGTCTGGGGTTGCGCTTCGCCTGCAGTCCTGGATCCAGACGTCCGGTGCTGCAACCCCGGCGCCACTTCCTCGGCGGCCCCGGGGCCCGCAGCCAGCCTCCATGGGCAAACCTTGGCGGCACAGTGGCCTCTCAGATTTTGTGCGACGCGCCGGGTGTGCGGGGAGGCGGGGCCTATATTACACCACCAACTCCATAAGTCGGAGGAGGAGGGGTTCCTCTTTCCCCTCCTCTTCTTCCTCTTCCTCATCCTCCACCTCCTTCCCCCCTCCAGCTTCTGGTGGTGGTGGCGGTGGAAAACAGGCCCATCGTTCTCAGGCCCTAGGGCCGGCGAGAAACGATTCAGGATGGAACATCGGAGGAGGAAGAGGTACCCGTACCTCTACCCTCTCCTCGTTCGCTCCTTTGCTGGGCTCCCTTCGCCTCCCTCGTCGCCTCCGCTGGAGTCACTTCGAAATCTGGGTCAGGACGCACCCCAGGAGAGGTCCGGGGAGTGGCGGTATCGGTGTCTCTTCATTTCCCCAGGAGAGAAATAATTATGACGAGCATGTTCTTTGTTTGGGTGGAGGGCAAAGGGTGAAATCTGGAATGCCGTCTCGATTGAGTTTCGAGGTTTGAGTCTGCAGAAGGCGAATCACAAGACGGATGGATCTTCGAGGTGCAAAAGCCCATGTGGACTTCACCCCGAGCCCTCCACCCTGAGAAAATGCTCATATTCAGGAGGAAGAACACAGAGACACAATTAATCCTCGATTCCCCCGAAAATATGGGAAACTATGGGAAGAAGGGGGGGAAGACAGAAGCCCAGAAACTATGGGAACATATGGGGAATCCCGTCATTTGTGTGTCTTTATTTGTGTGTCCTGGGGCTTCTTGAATGGCCCGGGGAGCGGGCTGGGAGCTCCGTGAGGCTGGCGGCGCGGAAGGAGCCGAGTCGTCGGAGGTCTGCGCGGCGGCTCCCCGGCTGGCCGGCGAGGTCTCCCAGGGGAGGAGGGCGCGGGCCCTCCTGGAACGGAGCAGCATCTGCGCCCAAACGGGGCGGAGGAGGAGGAGGAGGAGGAGGAGGAGGGGGAGGGGGAGGAGGAGGGGGAGGGGGAGGAGGAGGGGAGGAGGAGGAGGAGGAGGAGGAGGAGGAGGAGGAGGAGGAGGAGGAGGAGGAGGAGGAGTGCATTGCGCGCAGGAGACAGCTGCGCGAAGGGTGTAGGCGAGTAGAAGAGAAGAGAAGCAACACGCAGAACTAATCAGAGCGCGCTTGGGAAGACACGCGCAGCATATTTACACGGAACGGCTCCAGCGTTCTTGGTTTCGTTATTGTCGCATGCAATGTTTGGTGTGTTGTTTGCAATGTTGTTGATTAGTAGCCCCTCCAAGTAGATATATACTCTGTTCCACGGATGTCAACCTGTTCACAGCCGTTGAATACAATCGGCTGACGTTTGCATCTCAGTATGCGACGTTTTTATGATAGTTGAGTTTAAGTGCGTACTTGTCTCCCCATTATATACCCAAATGGAAAATCAATGGACATTTCACAGGGCTTGCACTCAGAAGAAGTGTACTGTATGTCACAAGATGGTGTCTGCGGTTTGTTCGGTGCTCTGGCCCTTTCAGAGGATGCAGTCCCCAGAATGGGGTTGGGAGGTCCGGGGGAGCACGCGTCACGAACAAAAGTATCGAGTCGGCTTTCTGGAGGGGGGGAGGATCAGGCAATCGCAACCATGGATCTTAAGGGGGCGTGGATTGGCGACGGGTCCCGTTCCCAGTGGGAATCCCGGATCTCCGCCGCCGAACGAGGCGCCACTGGCCGCATTTTGGGGAGGGCACCTCCGCCGATTTAAGAATCTGGCGACCGCGCTCCGAGTCCGTGGATCGCTAATCCATGTTTGCGCGCCCCCGGCTCTCTCTCGAGGGGGGGGGGAGGAGGCTGTGCCTGCGCCCCCCCCTGTCTCTCGCTCCCGAGGCCCTCCCTCGCCCGAGGGGCCTCTGAGGAGCATGCCCAGATGGTGGGGCCATCCCGATGGAGTGCTCCGAAGAGGAAACATCTGGACGCCCGACATGGGCAGGGAAAAAATGGGCACAGTGCCCAACCGCAAATGTTGTCCCGAACCAACAGCGGCCGCTGTTGGGCAGGCGACCTTCTGTCTCGAATGGACACAGGCCGCGGCGGCGTGGACAGCGAATCCTGATCAGAACGAGCAGGAACTGCTCTTGGGCATTGTACCCATTCTTTCCGGACCCATTTCGGGCGTCCAGAAAACAGGACGACATAAACATAAACTGTCGGAGCTCCGCGCGGATTTCTTGGATCCGCGCCTGGGCCCCCCCGGGCGGCGCCCCCGGCGCCGCCCCATATAGCGCGCTTCGCGCGCCGGGGAGGGGCCTCCAGCGCAGAGCCACGACGCCCGCGCGGACCGTCGAATGTTTACAGTCAAAAACCCTAAGAAGGACGCGCGACTTTGCTCAGGGTGCCCTTGCGTCCTTGCTCTTCCTTGCGCTTGCGTCCTGGAGGGGTTCGGCGTCCGCCGCCCCAAACATCCCAGCTTCGGCTTCCAAGGGTCTTGCGTCCCTACCGCGCGTCCTTATTAGGGTTTTTGACTTTAGATTAATCTAGTTGTTTCTCCTTCCACTGCTGGAGCTGGCTAGGAGTCTGAGGTGGCCCAGCACTGGTTCCTGCGAGCAGGAAGGGGGGGAGAGGATCGAGGTTCTGGTCTCCAGCGTGATATATTTGCATATATACACACATCTTCTTTGCCTCCGGGGGCCTTCTGCAGGCCCCGGGACCATCAAAAACGGATCCGGGGTGAAAATTTCCACCAGATGGACCCCAGGAAGGGACCAGGCACCGATTTGACAGGATTTGCCTGAATCTCCCTTTCCTGAGATTTTTTTCGAGGTCCATCCAGTGCAGAACCCCCGGCCGCCTCCAAAGCGCTGGAGCCTGGAGAGCGCCTGCCTCTGGGCGATGATGTCAGGTTCGGGTCGGACTGATCTGGTCCCCATCTTGCCAGGCCCCTCGGTGTCCAAGTACAAGCTCGCCCGCAGTGCTGATGTCCAGCACGCACACTTGCATGTGAGGCCTTTCATGTGACCCTAGAGTGTAATCGCATGCAGGGTGGAAAGCGGTGCATATATGGTCCCGGGCTCCAGGCCCACGGGCCCCCCCCCCAGATGGTATGGTCCCAGGATTCCTCGGCCCCCCCCTCC
>CAUYUJ010015184.1:249758-307258 GCA_963575745.1 Prorocentrum cordatum | reverse complement strand
GAGGAGTTGGAGGAGGAGGAGGAGGAGGGGGAGGAGGAGGAGGCGGCGGACGAGGAGGCGGAACCGGGGGAGGAAGAGGAGGAGAAGGACGAGGAGGGGAGGAGGAGGAGGAGGAGGAGGAAGCGGAGGATATGGAGGACATGGAGGATCTGAGGGGAGGATATAGAAGAGGAGGATATGGAGGAGGAGGATGTGGAGGAGGAGGAGGAAGACGAGGAGGAGGAAGAGGAGGAGGAGGGGGGGAGGAGGGAGGAGGAGGAGGAGGAGGAGGAGGAGGAGGAGGAGGAGGATTGAGTCGAAGGTCGAGGTAGAGGAGAGCTAGAATAAGACGAGCGGGCGGCCGTGGGGTGTGAGCCACCCTGCCTCATCGTCAGGCTCGCGCGCGCACCCGCGGGCGGCCACCATCAGGGGGGCTCGGAGGGCAGGAGGAGGCGGAGGAGCAGAGGGAGCCTGGCAGCAGCATGGCCAGAGAGCACAAGAATTTGTAGGCGCTCCCACCGAACCAGCCGAAGCATGCGTTTCGGCAGTTGTGCGGACGTTGTCTCGGCGGAAGGCGTCTCAGTCATCACTCGATCGCAAGGTGTCTCGGCGGTTCACGATGGGGCCCTGAGGGATGGGGCCCTCAGGATCTGGAGGAGGAGGAGGAGGAGGAGGAGTAGGAGGGGGAGGAGGAGGAGGAGGAGGTGGGGGAGGAGGAGGAGGAGGAGGAGGAGGAGGAGGAGGAGGAGGAGGAGGAGGAGGGGTGAGACGAGGCTTCTGCGCGAGGCACTTTCGCTGGTCAAGGGCCCGGAGGCCCGCTGCGCCCCGCCGGGCGCGTCGCTGCAAGGAGCGCCGGGCGCAGGCGCAGACGCCTCAGCCTTCCGTATCCACGTACAGCGCTTACGCGCTCGCGTACAGCGCTTACGCGCGCGATGCGAGACCCACCAGGCGGACCCGCGGCGCGAGCGCGGCGATGTGCTCCGCATGGCCCGCAGCCCTCGGTGCCATGGCGCTGCAGGGGCAAGCGCCTCGCGGAGGGGTGCCACCGCAGAGCACGTGGTCAGCAGGTGCCCGAGGCACGCCACTGGAATGCACTCCTCTGGAGCCGGAGCGGCGCAAAGCGGGCGCGCATCTGGGACAGCGACGACCTCCTCGGCCACACACACTTCCATTGGAACGCTGCCACGCCTGCGTCAGTGCCCAGGCCTGGTAACAACGCCTACCGTACACCAGGAGGGAGAGGATGCGGAGCGTGAGAAGGAGAAGAAGGAGGAAAAGGAGGAAGAGGGGGAGGAGGAGGAGGTGGTGGACGAGGGGGAGTATGAGACCGACGAGGCCTAGTAGGAGTATTGGGGGGCGGAGGGTATTAGTCGCAGGAGGCAGGAAAACTGAGAGTTGGAGATGAGGAGTAGGGGAGGAGTCGAGCCATCCAGATCCCACGAGTCAGCGGGCCCGTCCCGTTCCCACACTCCCGACCACAAGGCTGCACCTAAACGCAGTCATGCTCTGAATTTCAAGCGTTTTGTTTTGTTGTTCGTTCTGAACGAGTTTTTGCTATTCGTTCTATGCGAATTCTGAAAACGATGATGGCCGCTCGTCTGGGGGACGCGTTCTGTTGTATGTTTTGTTAGGTTGCGTGCCACGTGCCGTGTTTCGTTCTTGTTTTGTTTGGGTATGTCCTTTGAACATGTGTTGTGTTTTTGGTTTCGTTTCACTGCGGGGCAGTTCTAGTCGCGTATGGGTGTTGCCGATGCATTCTCCGCGCGCGCGAATCCGTTTTTTTGTTCGGCGCCTCTTTTGATGTTTTGGCTCTCCGCCTGGTTTTTCGGCGACCATCGGTTTCTTGCGGCGCGCATTGCCTTTTCTGTGCCTATGGTTTTCGTCGGCGCCCATTGCTTTTTGTTCGTCGCCTTTCGGTTCCTCGCGGCGCGCATTGCTTATGTTGGCGGCCATGTTTTGTTTTCGGTCGGTGCCCCGGTTTTGTTTCGGCGCCCTTCGGCAACTCGCGGCGCGCAGTGTTTTTTTCGGCGCCCTTTTTCCTGCGACCTTCGCTTTTTTCGGCGCCTTTCGTTCGGCTGCCTTGTCTTTTTTTCGGCGGCTGCCGTTTTCTTCGGCGGGTTCGCTTTTCTCGGCGTGTTCGTTTTTTTCGGCGGCCTTGGTTTTTTTCTGCGGCTTCCGCTTTTTTCGGCGGGTTTCGCTCTTTCTGGCGGGTTCGTTTTTTTCGGCGGCCTTGGCTTTTTTCGCGGCCTTGGTTTTTCTCGGCGGCTTCCGCTTTTTGTCGACGTGTTTCGCTCTTTTCGGCGGCCTTGGCATTGTTTTTTTGTCAACGGGTTCCGTTTTTTTTCTGCGGGTTTCGTTTTTCTCTGCTGCCGTTGTTTTTTTGGGCGGCCTTGTTTTTTTTTCGGCCGGTTTCGCTTTTTCGGCGGGTTCGTTGCTTTTGTTCGGCGGCCTACGATTTGTGTCGGCGGCTGCCGCTTTTTTTTCTGGCGGGTTTCTCTTCTCGGCGGGTTATGCGTTTTTCGGTGGCCTTGGCTTTTTCGGCGGGTTTCGCAATTTTTCGGCGGGCTTCGTTTCTTGTTCTGCGGCCTTTGCTTGTTCCGGCGGCCGTAGCTTTTTTTTGTCGGATGCCGTTTTTTCGGCGGGTTTCGCCTTGGCTTCGTTCGGCGGCCTTTGCTTTGTTCGGCGGCCTTGTTTTTTTTGTTGGTGGCCTTGGTTTTTGTTCGGCCGGTTTTGTTTTTTTACTCGGCTGGTTTCCCTTTTTTCGGCGGGTTATTTTTTTTTCGGCGGGCTTGGCTTTTTTCGATGGCTTCCGCTGTTTTGAGCGGGTTTCGTTTGTTTGTGTGGGTTGGGCTTTTGTCGGCGGTCTTGGCTTTTATTGGGGGCCTAGGTATGTAGGCGGGCTCCGCTTTTTTCGGCTGGTTCCACTTTTCTTGCGGCCTTTGCTTTGTTCGGCGGCCTTGGTTTTTCTCGGCGGCCTTGGTTTTTGTTCGCCGGGTTTCGTTCATTTTTCGGAGGGTTCTGCTGTTGTTGGCCCCCTTTTGCTTTTTTCGGCTGGCTTTTTTTTTGTTTGGCGTTTTTTTTTGTTTCGGCGGGTTCGTTTGTTTGTTTGTTTTTTGTTGTTTTGTTTCGTTGCGGCCTTTTTTTCCTGTGGCCTTAGCTTTTTCAGCGGCTGCCGTTTTTGTTCTGCGGGTGTCGCTTTTCTCGGCGGGTTGGGCTTCTTGTCGGCGGTCTTGTTTTTTTCTTGGCAGCCTTCGCTTTTTCGGCGGTCTTCGCCGCTTTATCTCGGCTGGTGAAGCTTTTCTCGGTTGCCTTGGCTTTTCTCGGTGGCCCTGGCTTTTCTTGGCGGCTCCCGCTTTTTTCGGCGGGTTCCGCTTTTTTCGGCGGCCTTTGCTTTGTTCGGCGGCGTTGTTTTTTTTCGGCGGCCTTTGCTTTCCTCGGCGGGTTTTTCCCTATCGTCGGCTGGTTTCGCTTTTCTCGGCGGCCTTTGCTTTGTTTACGCGGGCTTGGTTTTTTGTTCGGCGGCTTCCGCTTTGTTCGGCGTTTTTTTGTTTCTGTGTTTTCTTCTTCTTCGATGTATATATATATATATATATATATATATATATATATATATATATATGTATGTATGTATGTTTGTATGTATGTATGTATGTATGTATGTATGTATGTATGTATGTATGTATGTATGTATGTATGTATATAGATATACCGGGCTCGGGGGCCGAGGGCCCGAAGCTCGACAGCAAATGTGGGTCCCCGGGCCCGGGCTCGCCTCTGGGAGGCCTGAAATCGCCCGGGAGCCCTGAGACAGGCATTCCCAGCAGCCCCAGACGGTCTCGAGACGTCCCACGTTCAGGGATCTTCGTCGACGCACGATGCGTTTTAAATTGCACCGGAGGTCCCCAGGATGCCCCAAGAGGCCTTTAAGATGCCGCCCAAGAGCGCCCCGAGAGGGCAAAATCGTTGATTTTCATAGTGTGTTTTTTCTTTTTTAATTTTGTGTTTTGCGTTCTCGCTGTTTCGTGCTTCGGCGCTCAAGCACCGCCCAAAGGGCTCCCCAAACCGCTCCAAGACGGCCCAAGAGGCCCCTCAGAGGGCCCCAAGCTGGCCCAAGAGAGCCCCGAGACGGCCCCAGAGCCGCCCAAAACGGCGCCAGACGGTTCCAAGAAGGCCCCAAAAGGGGCCCAAGAGAGGGAACGCGAATTGAAAAATCAGGCTCTCCGCCTGACGATGTCCCCAAGGGGCCCCAAGAGGCCCCAGGAAGCCCCCAAGAGGCCCCAAGAGGCTCCCAAGAGGCCCCAAGAGGCCCCTAAGAAGCCAAAATGAGATTCCAAGAGGCCCAAAGACGGCTTCCAGACGGCCCATGCGGCCCCCAAGATACCCAAGAGGCTTCCAAGAGGTCTCCCAATAGAGCTCGAAGATGCCAAAATCAAAACACATGTATGTTCCATCGGCTTTTGAACAATTTTGGCGTTTCCGCGTTTTCCGCTTCCCGACGCTGCGAAGCGCTCCGTGAGGCTCCGAGGATCGTCCCAAGACGGCCCAATAGGCTTCAAAGGCGCCCCAAGACAGCCTAATAGGCTTCAAAGGCGCCGAAGAGACGTCCAAGACGGCCCGAGAGGGCCCCAACCGCGGCCCAGGATCGGGAACGTGAACCGAGAACCCGAGATCTTCGCCCCAGGAGGCCCCCAGGAGGCTTTCAGAGGTCCCCAAGAAGCCCCAAAGAGGTTCCAAAAAGCCCCGAGAGAGGCCCCGAGGGTACTTGAGAAAAACGGGATATCCAACATGTTTTTCAAAGTTCGCCTGGCAGGTTCGCTAGGGAAATATCAGATTCCATTATGCTCCTCCTCCTCTTTCTCCTCCTCCGGTTCCTCCTCCTCTGCGGCTTCTTCCACCTTCTCCAACTCCTCCTCATCCTCCTTCTCCTTCTCCCCCAGGGGAACCCTTTGCCTTTCCTTCTCCTCCATCTTCCTCAGGCTACGTCCAGCCGCGGCGAATAAAAAGGGCCCCCGAAGTGCTTTGTGAGCCTGTCTTAATCAAGATGTCGTGGGTGGACCGTAGGAAGTCTTGGAAGCCGCTGCGGCCGTCTTCGTGGTTCTTGGAGGCCTCGGAGAAGAAGTGTCATGGAATAGAGATCCCCAAAAGTTCGACCATCTAGTCTAGCTAGATCTTGAGCGCGCGCGAAGCGCGCGCGATGGTTTTGGTGTGTGTATATATATGTATATAGAGATGTATTGTTGGTTGTTGTTTGTTATGCGGCATGTTGTTGTTATTGTTGTTGTTCTTTGCTGTTTTTTGTGCGGCCTTGGTTTTTCTCGGCTGCTGGCGTTGTTTGCGGGTTTTGTTGATTCTGCGGCATCTGCTCTTGTCTGCGGCCTTTTTTTCGGCGGTTTCCGATTTTTCGGTTGGTTTAGTTGTTCTCGGTTTCTGCAAAGTGGGGTTGTTTTCGGTTGCCCTGTTTTTTTGTCTTTTGGCGGGTTTCGCCATTTGTTGGCGGGTTTTGCTTTGCTCGGCGGCCCTTGTTTTTTCTGTCGGTTGACTTTGCGTTGTTCTGCTTCTTCCGTTCTTTTCGGCGGGCTTCGTTGTTTTGTTTTGCGGCCTTTGTTTTTTTCGGCGGCCTTGGTTTTGTTTTCTGCAGCTGCCGCTTTTTCGGTGGGTTTCGTTCTTCTCTGCGGGTGAGGAGTTTGCTCGGCGGTCTTTGCGTTTTTTGGCGGGTACCTCTTTCTTCTGCGTGTTTCATTCGCGTTGCTCGGCTGCCTTTTGATTTGTTCGGCGTGTGTTGTTTTCTTGCTTGCGGGTTTCGCTTTTTTCTGCGGGGTTAATTTTCTGTTCGGCGGCCTTGGTTTTTGTTCGGCGGCCTTGGCTTTTCTTCAGCGGTCCCCGTTTTTGTTCTCATGTGTTCGCTCTTTTCCGGCGGCATTGGCTCTTTTTCGGAGGCCTTAGTTTTTTTTGTCGGCAGGGTCCGCCTTCCTCGGCGGGTTCCGCTCCGTGTGGCGGCCTCTGCTTTTGTTGGCGTTTTGTTGTTGGTGTTGTTGTTGTTGTTGTTTTATCTGCGCCTTCCGTTTTTTTTGGCGGAGTTGTTTTTTTTCGGTTGCATTTTCGTTTTTCCAGCGAGTTTCGCGTTGTTATGTTGGTGTTGCCTTGTTTCTGCGTTTTTTTTTCGGCGGCCTTGGTTACTGTCGGCTGCGTTCACTGTTGTTGGCGGGTTTCGTTTTTTTTCCTGCTGCTTTGTTTTTTCGGCGGCCTTGGCTTCTGGTCGGCGGGTTTCGCCTTTTGTCGGCTGCTTCCGCTTTTTTTTCTGCGCTTTTGTTTGTGTCGGCGGGTTTTGTTTTTTTTCATCGGTGTTTGCCTTTTCTCTGCGACTTTCGTTTATTTCGGCGGCCGTTGCTTTTGTTGTTGGCTTTGCTTTTTTCGGCGGGTTTTGTTTTTTGGGGCGGATGTCGTTTGTGTTCGGCTTTTTTTTTTTTTTTTTTTTTTTTTTTTTTTTCCGGCGGGCTTTGCCTTTCTCAGCGGGTTTAGTTTTTTTTGTTTTTCTCGGTGGGTTTAGTTTGTTCGTCGGTGTTGTTTGTTTTGTCAGCTACATTGGCTTTTGTTCAGTGGCTTCCGCATTTTGTTCTGCGGGTTTCGCTTTTCTCGGCGGCCTCAGCTTGTTTCGGTTGCCTTTACATTTTTCGGCTGGTGTATTTGTTTTTCGGCGGCCTTGGTTTTTGCTAGGCCGGTTTCCCGTTTGTTCGGCGGCCTGGGCGTTTGTCGGCGACCTTGGCTTTTTTCGGCTGCCTTAGCTTTGTTCGGCGGGTTTGGCTTTTCTCGGTGGCCTTTGTTTTTTGGAGTGCTTTGCCTTTTTTTTTCCTGCAGGTTTTGCTTGTTCTCTGCGGGTTTGGCTTTTCTCGGTTGCCTTGTTTTTTTTCTTTGGCCTTGGCTTTTAGTCGGCGTATTCCGCTTTTCTCGGCTGGTTTCGATTTTTTCGGCGGCCGTGGCTTTCTTCGGCGGCCTTGGTTTTTTATTGGCGGGGTTCGCCTTTACCTGCCGGGTTCCGCTTTTTGTGGTGGCCTTTCTTTTTGTCGGCGGGCTTCGCCATGTTTCGGCGGGTTCCGCTGTTTTTTCTGCTTTGTTCGGTTGCCTTTGTTTTTTTCGGCTGGTTTCGCTTGTTTCGGCGGGTGTCGTTTTTTTGTTCTGCGGTTTTTGCTTTGTTTCGGCTTTGTTCGGCGGGTTTGGCGTTCCTCGGTGGCCTTTGTTTTTTTCGGAGTGCTTTGCTGTTTTTTTTCTGCAGGTTTTGCTTGTTCTCTGCGGGTTTGGCTTTTCTCGGTTGCCTTGTTTTTTTTCTTTGGCCTTGGCTTTTAGTCGGCGTATTCCGCTTTTCTCGGCTGGTTTCGATGTTTTCGGCGGCCTTGGCTTTCTTCGGCGGCCTTGTTTTTTTTGGGGGGGGTTCGCCTTTACTCGTCGGGTTTCGTTTTTGTTCGGCGGCCTTTCCTTTTGTCGGCGGGCTTCGCCATGTTTCAGCGGGTTCCGCTGTTTTTTCTGCTTTTTTCGGTTGCCGTTGTTTTTTTCGCTGGGCTCTGCTTTTTCCCGCCGGCTTCTGCTTTTTTCGGTGTCCTTGACTTTTTTTCGGTGGGCGTTGTTTTTTTCGGCGGCTTCCGCTTTTTGTTTCGCTTTTTGCTCGTTGTTTTCTGCGGCCTTCGCTTTTTTTCGGCGGGCTTTGCCTTTTTGGGCGTGTGCCACTTTTTCTCTGCGGGTTTGGCTTTTCTCGGCGGCCTTGGCTTTTTTCGGCGGCCTTGGCTTTTTCGGCGGCTTCCGCTTTTCTCGGCGGGTTTCGGTTTTTCCGGCGGCCTTAGCTTTTTTCCGTGGCGTTGTTTTTTTTTCTGTGTATTTCGCATTTTCTCGGCGGGTTTGGCTTTTTGTTTGGCGGCCTTTGCTTTTCTCGGCGGCCGTCGTTTTTTTGTTCGGCGGCCTTCGCTTTCCGGCGGCCTTGGCTTTTTCTGCGGCCTTTGTTTTTTCCCGCGGCTTTCGCTTCTTCGGCGGCCTTGGCTTTTTCTGGCGGCCTTGGCTTTTCTTGGCGGCTTCTGCTTTTTCTGCTGCCTTTGGTTTTCTCTGCGGCCTTGTTTTTCGGCGGCCTTTGTTTTTTGCGGTAACCCTGCTTTTTTTCGGCGACTGCAGTTTTTGTTCGGCGGCCTTCGCTTTTCTCGGCGGGATGCGTTTTTTTTGGCGGCCTTTGCTTTTCGCGGCGGTCTTCGTTTTTTTTTCGGCGGGTTTCGTGTTTTTTCGGCGGCATTCGCTTTTCTCGGCGGGTTCCGCTTTCTTTCTGCGGTTTTGGCTTTTTTCAGCGGTCTTCGTTTTTTATGTTGGTGTCGTTTTTTTCTTCGGCCTTGGCTTTTTGTCGGTGGCCTGTTTTTTCTGTTGGTGTCGTTTTTCTCGGCGGCCTTCTTTCTTTCGGCGGCCTTGCCTTTCCGCTTTTTTCTGCGGCCTTGGATTCTGTTCGCGCCCGTCGCTTTTTTCCTCGGCCTTGGCTTTTTTCGGCGGCCTTCGCTTTGCTCGTTGGCTTTCGCTTTTTCGGCAGCCTTGGTTTTTTTCGGCGGCCTTGGTTGTTCTCGTCGGCTTCCGCTTGTGTCGGCGGCTGTCGCTTTCTTCGACGTCCGGCGCTTTTCTCGGCGGCCTTGGCTTTTTCCGGCGGCCTTGTTTTTATCCGCGGGTTTCGCTTTTTTCGGCGGCCTTCGCTTTTTTCGGCGGCCTTCGTTTTTTTTTCGGCGGTTTCCGCTTTTTTCCTTAGCGTTCGCTTTTTTCGGCGGCCTTCTTGGCGGCCTTTGGTTTTTCCGACGGCTGTCGTTTTTTTTCTCGGCGGCCTTCGCTTTTTTTTCAGAGGCCTTCGCGTTTTTATCGGCCTTGGCTCTTTCCTGTGCCCTTCGCTCTTTTCGGCGGCGGCCGCGGCTGGCTTGCTTCGGCGGCCTTCGCTTTTTTTTCCTCGGCGGGTTTCACATTTTTTTCGGCGGCCTTCATTTTTTTCTGCGGCCTTCGCTTTTCTCTGCGGGCTTCGCTTTTTTCGGCTGCCCTCGCTTTTCTCGGCGGCCTTCGCTTTTCTCGGCGGCCTTCGCTTTCCTCGGCGCCCGCCGATTGTTCCAGCGGCCTTCGCTTTCTCGGCGGCTTTCGTTTTTTTGTTCGGCGGCCTTTGCTGTTTTCGGCGGCCTTCGCGTTTTTTGCGCGGCCTTTTTGCTGGTTTCGACTGCCGTTGTTTTTTTTTTTTTGTTTCCCCCCCCCCCCCGGCGGTCTTTTTTTTTCTGAGGCACCTTTTTTTTCCTGAGGTTTTCGTTTTTGTTCGGTTGCCTTCGCTTTTTTCGGCTGCCTTCGCTTTTCTCGGCGCCGTTCGTTTTTTTTTGTCGGCGGACTTTTTTTGGGGCGGCCGTCGCGTTATTCGGTGGCCTTGGCTTTTTGCAGCGGCCTTCGCTTTTCTCGGCGACCTTCTGTTTCTTCTTTGGGCTTCGATGTTTTTCGGCGGGATTCGATTGTTTCGGAACCCTTTTCTTGTTTTTTCGGCGGCCTTCGCTTTGCTCGGTGGCCTTGTTTTCCTATTCGGAGGCCTTCGCCTTTTCCTGCGGCCTTCACTTTTTTTCGGCGGCCTTTGCTTTTTTCGGCGGCCTTTGCTTTTTTCGGCGGCCTTTGCTTTTTAGCGGCCTTCGCTTTTTTCGGCGGCCTTCGCTTTTTGTTGGCGGCCTTTGCTTTTTTCGGTGGTCGTCGCTTTGTTCGGCGGGTTTCGTTTGTTTTTTCGGCTGCCTTCGCTTTGTTCGGCGGCCTTCGTTTTTTGGGGGGCGATCGATTTTTGGCGGCCTTCGCTTTTCTCGGCGGCCTTCGCTTTTTTCTGCGGCCATCGCTTTTCTCGGAGGCCTTCGCTTTTCTCGGCGGCCTTCGCTTTTCTAAGCGGCCTTCGCTTTTCTGGGCGCCCTTTGCTTTTTTCGGTGGCCGACGCTTTGTTCGGCATTTTGTTTTTTCCTGTGTGTGTTTGGTTCGGCGGCCTTTGCTCTTTTCGGCGGCCTTCTTTTTTTTAAATTGCTGGCGGCCTTCGCATCGCCCTTGCCTTTTTTCTGAACTCCCCGTGTTTGTTCATGTTTCCTTCGTTTTTGTTCGGCGGCCTTCGCTTGTTTGAGGCGGCCTTCGCTTCTTTTTAGCACAGCCGGGAAACGATTCTAACAACATCAACAAGACGATCATCTTGAATAATCTGCAGACGGCAACGCCCAAAGAGGATTTTTGAGTGATATTCGCCTTTCAATGCTGGCAGCGTGCGCAGGCGTGCACCATGGGCCAGGTTGTTGGTGTGCCACATTTTGGCTTGCGCGCCCGGTGGCAACGTTGGGAGGCGGATGCCACTTGATGCCCGGATGCTCTTTCAAGTTAATCCTTCAGGGCCGCTGTCGTGGTCGGTTCCACGTTCTGCCTTGCGGCTTCGTTCCCACAATCGGATGGCGAACATGCGCCGCGCAATGCAGACGAGGCGTTCCACCGTAATTTTGACAGGCGGATGTCACTTGATGCGGCGGGCCCCGTCTGGTCTGATACAACATCGTTTCTACTTTCAGCCATGTGTTTTTATGCGCTAAACATTCTGCTCAAGGGGATGTAGTTGTTTTATCCTTCGCCCTTCGTTTTTTTGGCGACCTTTGCTTTCTGCGGCGCCCTTTGTTTTTTCCTGGCGCCCTTGAGTTTTTTCCTGCGCCATTCGTTGTTGTTTTTTTCCGCTCTTCCTTTGCTTCTCAGTTGTTCAACGTTCGCTATCAACCCGCTGTCTCTTTTGCCCATATCCTTCTTTACCCTGTCCGTCCTCGCCTTCCCCCGCCCCCGCTTCGTTTTCTAATTTGTTGTCGTTTTCGATGTGTTTTGCTGCGTTCTGTATCGGCTCCCTTGTGATATGACGCCCTCAAGTGTTCCCTATTTTGCGGTTTTCTCCCGCGCTATGTTGACGCCAGGTTGGCATTGCTCCTTGTTTGCTCTTTTTGTTTTTCAATCCGCAATGGTTCGTTGTTTTGTTTTGTCGTTGTTTTGTTCAAGCGTTCTTGGTGCTTTTGGTTTATCCCACCCGAGACATTGTTCGGGCGTGCTCAAAGCGCCAGAACGGAAACACAACGACCCAAATAAAGCTAAACATGCTCAACAGCAGGATATTTCATATCGGTATAACAATGTTCGGGTGCAGCCTTGCCCGACCATGACATAGTAAGGAACGCTGGCGCAATGGCAATTTGGATTGGCGCATCCTCCCACCTACCGGGCCAGAGGCGGTCGTGCGCGCGGGGCCTTGCTTCCGACGATTCCGTGAGGGGCACATCATGTTCGCGCAGCGCGGGGGCGCAGCTTTCGAATCCTCCTCGCGGATCGCGGATGCGAGATCACCCTTCGCTCCCTTGGCACACATCTTCGCCCGCAGCCTGCTGATCTAGCACTCCCGCGGCGGAACTGCAAATGCAGCCGCCCGCGCAGCCCGGTAGGCTCGTGTCGTGCCGACGCGGGTGCGCCCAGTTGGGGCCGTGTTTCGGGGCCCTGCTCGGTTCCTCGTGGGGCTCTCGTTGGCCATCTTGCAGCCGCCCTGCGGCATCCAACGCCGACCGGAAGCGGAAAGTGCGAGGAGGCAGAAATCGTTGATTGCCCTCAGGTTCGGGGAGGAATTTTGTATTTCCAATGGGCTTTCGGAGGCTTCGTGGCCACGTGGGGCCGTCCGGGGGTGGTCTTTGGAGCTTCATGGAGGCATGTGAGGAGTTATCTAGAGCCATTGTGGGCAATCTTGTGCCTGCCACCTTGGAGGCCGTCTTGGGCTATGTTGGGCCATCGAGGACTTTTCACTTACTCGCCAGGGAGGGTTCCATGTCCAGGGAAAAGGGGTAGGGGGTGAGGTAAGCCTCTCCCCGATGGGGGAGAAGGGCGCTGGAACAACCCACCATTTTTAAACCACATCGGTGGGTCGGACGGACCGTATGGGATGCACGCCTCGCCTTTGTCCGTTCACGCTGGTTTCGTTTGTGTGCTCCCCCCGGCGCCCCTCACTCATTGGGCCTGCGGTATCCTTGGGCACTGTGTCGTCACGGCGGCCTTCGGTCATGGCATGTTAACGGCGGCGATTGTTCGGCGACCGATTCTACAAGCTTGCGCGTCGTTCATTTCTAATCGTACTCATTTCTAATTCTGCTCGCTTCCAACTGTTCCTGGCCTCCCAGTGGCCAGGAAGAGGCCCGGGATAAAACAATTAGAAGTGAAAGGATCTTGGCCCCCCAAGAATCAAAGAGCTTCCGAATAATTCGAAGTGAGCAGCGTGTGCGCCCCATCCGACGACCCCTTTGATTTGGTCGGGGGGCCTCATATCGAAGGGACCTCGGCCCGTCCCGCCACCGTTGCGTGGGCTCTGGGTCCGAGTCCTCAGGGGTGCTCCCTGGGGTTCGGAGAGCTCTCGGGGACACGTTGCGGGGGGGAGGCAGGCACTTTGGGGGCCGTTTGGGAGTTTCTTCGGGGCCTCTTTGGAGCCTCTTGGGGACCTCTTGGGGCTTCCTGGGGGCCTCTTGGGGGCCTCTTATGGGCCTTTCTCGGCGCTTCCTGGGGGCCTCTCGAAACCGAGAGACGAAATGTTCTTTCGGGTACCCCGTCTGGGCCCCCTCTTGGAGGCGTATTGGGCCGTCTTGGCGGCCTTTTGGGCCGTCTTGGGACCCTCCTGGGCCGTTTTGGGGGCATCTTGGAGGCCTCTTGGACCATCTTGGGGCGATCTCGGGGGCATTCTGGGTCGTCTTGGAGCGTCGGGAATCGAAAAGGCGAGACCGCCAACATGTTTCCAAAACTTACAGGACATCAGTACATTTTGCCTCTTGGGGCCATCTTGGGCCTTATGGAGGCCATCCTGGGCATCTTGGGAAGATCTTTCGGGGACGCGTAGCCCTCTTGGACAGTCTTGGGGGCCTCCTGGGGTGCTCTTGGCTCATTTTGGAGCCCTCTGTCCCCCCATGGCGCGTTCGTATCGGCCCCAGGGGGTGTCAGACTGCCGGTCTGGGGTCCTCGGGGGGATCGATACCGCCATTGGCGTGGAAAAAAAGCCCACCAGGTGTAGTAAAGGTCGACGCAGATCTATTCAGGATCCCCGCGTCTCCCGATTCAATGTTGACAGCGGGGTTGTCTTGGCGGCACAGACCTGGGCGTTATTTTTTCTGCCGATGCTTGCATCCCAGCAGCGGCCGCGAACGCAACATTGACATGGGGGGCCCGGGGGCGGGCCCTTTGAAGTGTCGTTTCTAGATGAGCGCTTTTCACGCCGACAGCGGCACGGGGGAACAATCTCACACGCCTGGGGACCCACAAGGTGTCGGCGGATGACGGGAAGCGCCCCTGGCGTGGACCGCTTGTTGGTGGTAAAAACTGATAATCGGGTACGCGCCGCACTTTGAAACTGCGCTAGCGGATTTTTGAAAACTGGCCGTTTCTCTCAAGACATCCTCCAAAATTGGTCAAGAGGGGACTCTGCATCGACGTCGTGTTCGAATCGCTTTTGGCGTGTTCTCCAACGGCCCACGGGAGGACCAAAAGACGCCCCGGAGAGCCCCAGGAGCGCCCAAGGGCGTCCCAAGAAGACCCCAAGAGACCCCCAAGAGCGCTCTAGGAGCCACCCAGACAGCTCACAAGAACCCCAAGACGGCCCAAGAAG
Organism: Prorocentrum cordatum; assembly: GCA_963575745.1. NCBI lineage: Eukaryota > Dinophyceae > Prorocentrales > Prorocentraceae > Prorocentrum > Prorocentrum cordatum. Next base: position 293,616 of record CAUYUJ010015184.1, on the reverse strand, counting down.
GGCCAAGAAGGCCCCAAGAGACTCCCGGCAGCGTCCCAGGAGGCCCCCAGCGCCGAGACGGCCTAAGAAAGCTCCCACAGAACCCCACGACGCGCCCAGACAGCCCAAAAAGACCCCAGAAGCCCATAAGAGGACCCAAGGGGCCCCCAAAAAGCCCCCAACAGGCCCCAAGAGAACCCCGCGCGGCGCCAGGAGCAACGTTTTTCTCCAATTGCCTCGTACTGTCCTCTGTCGTCGTCGTCGTCGTCGTCGTCGTCGTCATCATCGCCCTCCGCGTTCCTCCTCGTACTCGACCTCGTTCTCTTCGTCCTCGTCCTTGTGCTTCTCTTCCTCCTCGTTGTCCTCATGCTCCTCCTCGCTATCCTCACGTTCACCACGTCGTCCTCGTCATCGACTCCTCGTTGTCCTCGCCTTCCTTTTCTTCCTCGCCCAATACGCCCATTTGACTACAGCGGCGCTTCCCGTTCTTGTCCGATCCGGTGTTTTGAAAACTAGCCGTTTCGCTCGAGACATCCTTCACACGTCGGCCCAAGAGGGGACTCCGAATCGACGTCGTGTTCGAATCGCTCTTGGAGGGCTTTCCAACGGCCCAAGGGAGGCCCAGAAGACGCCCCGGAGAGCCCCAGGAGCTCCCAAGATCGCCCAGGAGCGCCCAAGAGCGCCCTAAGAAGACACCAAGAGACCCCCAAGAGCGCTCTAGGAGCCACCCAGACAGCTCACGCGATCCCCAAGACGGCCCGAAAAGGGCCAAGAAGGCCCCAAGAGACTCCCAGGAGCGCCCCAGGAGGCCCCCAAACGGCCCAAGATGGCGCCGAGACGGCCTAAGAAAGATCCCACAGAACCCCACGACGCGCCCAGACAGAAGCCCATAAGAGGACCCAAGGGGCCCCCAAGAAGCCCCCAACAGGCCCCAAGACAACCCCGCGCGGCGCCAGGAGCAACGTCTTTGTCAAATTGCCTCTTACTGTCCTCTGTCGTCGCTGTTGTTGTTGTCGTCGTCGTCGTCGTCGTCGTCGTCGTCGTCGTCGTCGTCGTCGTCGTCATCGCCCTCCGCATTCCTCCTCGTGCTCGCCCTCGTTCTCTTCGTCCTCGTCCTTGTGCTTCTCTTCCTCCTCGTTGTCCTCATGCTCCTCCTCGCTATCCTCACGTTCGCCACGTCGTCCTCGTCATCAATTCCTCCTTGCCCTCGCATTCCTTTTCTTCTTCGCCCAATGCGCCCATTAGACTAAAGCGGCGCTTCCCGTTCTTGTCCGATCAGGTTCTTCTCCATGCGAGCTGCCGGTTGGAGAGTCCGCGATGGGCCAAGTTTCTCCAAGCCCCATGCCCCCCCCCCTCTCCCGGCCCCTGCTGCTGTCCGTCCTTCTCGTCTTCTCCGTCGTCCCCTCGCCCCTCCTTTTCTCTCTTGGGCAAGCTGCGAGGCGCAAGAGCCTGGAGCGTCAGTGGTCGGCGGCGGCGACCGCCGACGGGCAAGACAGAGCCCCCTCGGACTCAGTTCAGGAGGGAGCAAAACACACAGACACAATTCATCGTCGATTCCCCAGAACATACAGGAAAATATGGGAAGTGGGGGGGAAGATAGAAACACAGAAAGTATGGGACACTACGGGGAATCCTGTGAACTGTGTCTGTGTACTTGTGTGTCCCAGGGCCCCTTCATCAGTGTCGGGAGTGCCGGAGAGCGGCAAAAGGCATGTGGTGGCAAACGCGAAGACTGCCTCCATCCAGCCCAGATCTTGCCTGCCAGCACCTTCACCCCGCCCACCCCTGCCCTCCTCCTCCTCCTCCTCCTCCTCCTCCTCCCGCGTATCTAGCCGCGTCGGCTTCCTGGGTGGACGCCCACCTTGGCCTCGAGCGGCTGGGCGCACCGGCTGCGGGTGCTGGGCACAGCGCGTCGGAGGCGATGGCCTTCAGCGGCGTGGATGCCGAAAGCTTGTTCAACACGCCCTGCATGGGCTACGACTACGACGACCTGGTGTGCGTGCCGTCCCAGTGCAAGGCATCGGTTGTCAAGGTAGACCTCAGCACCCGGCTTTCCCGCAACATCACTCTGAGCTGCCCAATCGTCTCGGCGCCGATGGACACTGTGACCGAGGGCCGTATGGCCATCGCTTGTGCGTTGGCGGGGGGGGTGGGCGTGGTGCACGGTGGCTCCAGCGCGGAGCACCAGGCGAGGGAGGTCAGCATGGTGAAGCGCTTCGAGACCGGGTTCATCATGGACCCGCTCGTGCTCGGGCCCAGCGACACCGTGGAAACTGCCATCGGCGCGCGCCAGGACGGCGAAGATTCCACCGTCCTCGTATGCGAGGGTGGTCGGATGGGGAACAAGTTGCTCGGCATCGTCACGAGCAGGGATATCGACTTCGTTGAGGACCGCGCTATCTGAAGGCCCTGTGGCGACCGCCGCAAGCCCCCCCCGCCCTGTCCAAAGTATCGATGGCTCCATGTCTCAGGTATCGAGGGAAATCGACTTCATTGAGGACCGCCCTGTCCCAGGTATCGAGGGCTCCATCCTCTTCTTCGGCGGCGCGCGCGACACGAGGGGGTGGTGTGAGGGGTCACCCTTCTGTGGAGGTGGGGGCTCTTAGAAGTCATGGGCCCTCCCGGGAGGGCTCTGCCTGGCCTCTGAGAAGGCCTCTCAGAAGCCAGGATGGTCCTCCCAAGAAGTCCCCTGCCTTCTGAGAAGCTTCCTGCCATCTGTGGTGCCCCCTTGGCGCGCGACGCCAGGACCCGCCCTCCTCTTCTCTCGGGCGGTGCTGTTGGGGTCAGCCCCCCGGGCCGTCCTCGGGCCCTATCGGGCTTTCGCCTGGCCCACCAGGGGCCCTCGTGCTGCCCCCTTGGGGCGCACCGGCGCGCTCGTGGCTCCGGGCGCGGCTCGTGGAGCGCTCGCGCGATCCGTTGGCAGGCTCGTTCGAGCTCCTCCTGTGGGCCCTCGTGGGTGGCCTCAGGATCCTACAGTCGGGGCGCTGGAGAAGGAACCCTTTTCGTTGGGGAGGGGCTCGGTGTTCCTTGACTGGTTTACAGTTTGCCTCGGGTTGTCCTTAGGTTTTCCATGGAGAATCGAAGTTTAACTTATGGGAAAAGGGAGCCTCGTTCCTTATGTAGGGTTCCTTAGGTCAAGGCCCCGACTGTAGGGCCATCTTCAGGACTGCGGCCCATCGAAGGCAGGGGAGGCAGGAAGTTGAGTGCAATGCTTGAACGGCTGGGCCTCTCGGGGGCCTCACTGGGCGGCTGTGAGGCCACAGTGAAGCAACCCGTAGGCCGTCTCTGAGATTCCTGATGGTATCCCAAGGGCCATGTCGTGTTGCTGCAGGCTACTTCTGGTGCTCGATCGCATGTCTAGGGGACCGCGGCGATGGCATCGAGGAGTCCTCGCTCTGTGTTGGACTGCTCGTGGGGGGCGCATTTCCCGAGGTCTCCGAGGCGTGGGGGCCTTGAAGAGGACGTCGGAGGCCACGGGGGCACTCTCACAGCAAGAGCCTGGGTCAGGAACGAGTCGGTGAAAAGCGTGCACATTTGTACACGCATGGCCGGCCTCGTTCTGAGGCTGCGCCCCCCTTCTTCTCCCCCTTCTCTGCGTAATTCAAGCTCTGCGCGGCCCGCTTAGCTTCGACCGGAAGAGGTGCGCTCTCGACCCGCGGACCAAAACACTTGTACACGCATGCTTGCCACACCACTTTGGAAGCCGCCGGGTGGCATCTCGTAGCCTGAAGGTTCCACAGCTGGGCCCGGCGGACTAGACTAGCCGACATCATGACGCCGAAGGCGCACATGGTCTTCGGCAAGGAGCCCATCACCTTGACGAAGGCGAATTCGGACCTCGTCTCCTGCAAGAAGGGGAAGCTTCCCATCCTCAACGATGCCGGGGAGGTCGTGGCGCTGGTCAGCCGCCACAACCTCAAGAAGGCCCGAGACTACCCGCTGGCCTCGCGCGACGCCAACCGGCAGCTGCTCGTCGCGGCGGCCTGCAGCGCGCTGCCGGACAGCGCAGAGCGGGTGAGGATGCTCGTCGAGGCGGGCGTGGACGTGCTGGTGCTCAACGCCTCGCAGGGCAACTCCGTGAGGCAGATCGACTTCCTGAAGCAGGTGAAGGACCAGTACCCCAGCCTGGACGTCATCTGCGGCAACGTCGTGGCGCCGCGCCAGGCGAAGCCGCTCCTGGACGCGGGCGCCGACGCCCTGCGCGTGGGCATGGGCTGCAGCTCGCTGTGCGCCTCGGAGGCCTGCGCGGTCGGCCGCCCGCAGGCCAGCGCCGTGTACCACACGGCCCGCTTCGCCGCCGAGCAGCGCTCGGTGCCCGTGGTGGCGGACGGCGGCGTGCGCGGCAGCGGCCACTTCGCCATGGCGCTGGCGCTCGGGGCCTCCACGGTGATGTGCGGCTCGATGCTGGCGGGCACCGCGGAGGCCCCCGGAGGCGCCTTCTACCACGAGGGCCAGAGGCTGAAGCTCTACCGCGGGGCCGGCCTCGTGGGCACGGCGCCGGACGGCGCGGCGCCCTCCGCGGCCGCGGCCGTGGGCGGCGTCGTGGCGGACCAGGGCCCGCTCGGGAACCTGCTGCCTGGGCTGCTGGAGGGGGTCAGGACCGCACGAAAGCCAAGCGACGCCACCCCACCTACGGCCCTCCATGTTGCGTTACGGCCCATGGGGCGCCGCAGCGTAGGCCACGCAGAGACCCACGCCAGACGTCCGGGTATACGCTGCGGCCCGTGGGGCCGCAGGTGGGGTGGTGCCGTTTGCCTTCTGCTCCGCAGGAGCTCCGAGGTGGGGGCTCAGCCACGGCCACCGCCGCGGGGATCGATCTCCGGCGGCCGCGGCGGGCGGTGGACGTGGGCACCCTCTGGCCGTGGGGGGGGGCCAGCTGTCCAGATCTGCCGCCCGCCGAGGTCGCCGAGGATCGATCCCCGAGGGGGTCAAGTCATGGAGGAGTTCCCGCCTCGCACAGGAGTGAGATGCGAAGGCTTGGGGTGGGGAGCATACCGCAGCTCCACGAGGGTCTGTACAGCTCCAGCCTCCGCTTCCAGAGTCGCGGCGCGGGCATGGCCAGCAGCGTGGTGCGTTGAGGCCCTTGGGCGACACGGCGATTCGCTGCAACGCGTGTCGCCGGCCGGGGAGGGAGTGGGTGCGGCCATGTGCGCTCGGAGCGAGCCGCGGCTGCGTTCAGTCGCCCCGCGCTTCTGGCGGCCGTGCGTCCCTGCCCCCGCAGCACGTGAGATGCTGCGCTGAAAACCATGCCGCTTTCACAGAGCGACCGCCGGCGCTGCTGCCCACGAGAGCTCGCTCCCGGCGTGCCTGCTCGCTCCCAGGGCACATCGCGCCGCCAGCGCTGGTGGCAATGACATGCCAGCCACAACTGGGGGAGCTGTGGTCCTTACCCCCCTGGGGGACCCCTCAGTTTCGACACCCCGCTCGAGAGAGATCGTCGATGCGATGGGTTCCCCCAGGGGGGTAAGGACCACAGCTCCCCCAGTTATGGCTGGTCGGAATGGAGCCCATGCACTCGAAGCGTGCCGGCTCGCTCCTGGCGCACATGGCGTTGCCAGCGTTCTTGGCAATGGCTCTTGCAGGGAGCCTCTCTCCGGGCGTGCAGTCTCCCAGCCGGCCCACGATGGCGCTGCCAGCGCCGCCGCCTTGAAGGTCAATCCAGGAGCGCCAGCTGATTTCGATCAACCTCAGGCAGTCATGCCGAATGATGACGTCATTTCGTCATCGGCATCGGCATCGTCACCATGATCGTCACCACCACCACCGCCACCATCATCATCATCATCATCATCATCATCATCATCATCATCATCATCATCATCAGCATCATCATCATCATCCGCATCATCCGCATCATCATCACCACCATCACCATCGTCATCATCACACCACCCCACCCGCAACCACCATCATCATTAGCAGTACCATCATCACTATCATTATCTGAGGCAATCAGGCCAGACGATGAAATCATGCCGATACAGTTGTTGCCAGTATCAGGCTGATGCTTCGTCCCACAGCCAAAGCGACTACTGACGATGCGACCATGCAACAGTTTACGGAAGCCTTGCCCCCCCACAGTGCACAAGGAGCCATCGTGGAAAACGCCGGGCCCTGGCCCTCCAAGCTTGGTCGGGATCCTTGAGACGGCGGTCAATGCAAACGGGGGTCAGCCAGGGCGCCAGATCCTGCAGGATCCTGCGAAGACCCCCTCTGGCTGACCCGGGTTTGGGAGCCGCTCGTGGCCGCGAGGCGGCCGCACATATTGGCTGACCCGGGTTTGCGAAGACCTGCGTTGCAGTTTTTGTTCCTGCATTGCAGTTTTTGGTTTCCTGCTGACCCGGGTCTGGATTGACCCGGGTCAGAAGATCCCCGGCTTGGGAGATACCGTCCGCGGAAAAGGTTAGAAACGTAGGCTCACTCCCGGCGGCCGCCAGTCCCCTCATGCCGCACATGGCGTTGCCAGCGTTGCTGGCAGGAGGAACCCTCGGAGCATGCCAGCTCGCTCCTTGTTGCTGAGAAGTTCACTCGGAGCGTGCCGGCGCGCTCCTGGCGCAAAGAGCGCTGCCAGCGCTGCTGCCATGAGAAGTTACCTCTCCGTGTGCCAGCCCGCCGCAGTGCACACATGTTGCCCTTCCGGCACTGTCGGCATGAAGTTCATTCGGGGTGTGCCGTTTTGCCTTCGGATCACGTTGCGTGCCCAGTTTTGTTACCCAGATTGTTTCGCGGAGCCTGCCAGCCCGCCCCCGGTGTCACGTTGTCAGCAGGAAGCTGACTCCGAGCGGTGTCATAGCAAATCGTGTTCAGTGTCGTTGACCCCAGGCCGTATCCAATCATCGGCAAGGTCTTTGTGGTGTCGTAGTGTGGGGCATACTTATGTTCCAGAGGACTCGAATTGGACTCGGAGGCCTCCTGAAGCCTCTTGGAGAGGTCTTCGTGGATGATGATGATGATGATGACGTTGATGATGCTGATGCTGATGCTGCTGCTGATGCTGCTGATGCTGATGATGATGATGATGATGATGGTGGTGGTGGTGGTGGTGATGATGCTGATCTGTGCAGTCAAATTTGATTAGTAGGCCGACATTTCCAAATCATGATGCCCTGGTGTCCTGTGTCTCGCGTCTCATGTCCTCTGCATTCTTGGGGCAATGTGGCCCCGGGAAGTTTCTTGTGACTTCTCGGGTGTCCTATCCGATCAAGCTCGACTCTAGAAAGAGGATGTTGGGTTCCTTGGGCCTTCTTGCACCCGACTTCGGGCACAGGTCTCGGAGCCGTCAAGAGGGCCTCCTTTTGGGACGGAGGGGGCCTCGTTTCGAGACCGCGAAGGAAGGGGTCCTCTCGGAGCGACTGCTAGGAGCCTTTTTTATTATTCCGGGCTGATGACGGCCGTCATCGGGGGGAGGGGGGGAGGGAACCGATGACGTCACGTTTCGCGCCGGCGGCGTCTGGGAATGTCTAGGAATGACCGAGGACGGAAAGCAGCAGCATGCAGGTGGCGATCTGCACTACAGCGCCTGTGTACACCACAGTGCCTGCGTACACCTTAGCGCAAGTGTACATCACACCGCTTCTGTACACCCCAGCAGCCGCGTGCACCACAGCGCCAGTGTGTGCCACAGTGCCTGCTTGCACCACAGCGCTTGTGTACACCACAGGGCCTGCGTACACCACATCAGCCGTGCGCAACACAGCACAAGAGTACACCACAATGCCCGCGTGCACCACAGCGCCTGTGTACACCGCGGCGCATGTGTGCACCGCAGCAACTGTGTCCAGCAGAGCACCATTGTTGCATATTGAATTTTAGAAGGAATCCTTATGCGAAAATGGAGCGCCTGTTGATTCCACAAACAGATGTTTCACATACGATTTGGAAAGGAATGCGCATTGAAAAAGGAGCGCCGCTGGAATCTACGAGTCCTTCCGGGTCCTCCCGCATCATCCCAACTCCTCCCATCTGCGTCCAGAAGGCTCCCGCAGAAGTGGCCGTCCGAGAGCCAAGTGGACTGATTCAGTAGACCATTCTGCGGTGCACAGTGAGATGCGCACGGGCGCTGTAGCGCCGACCCGCACGACGGGGAAAGGGTGAGGGAGGAGGGGAGGAGGAGGAGGAGGAGGAGGAGGAGGAGGAGGAGGAGGAGGAGGAGGAGGAGGAGGAGGAGGAGGAGGAGGAGGAGGAGGAGGAGGAGGAGAGGAGGAGGAGGAGGAGGAGGAGGAGGAGGAGGAGGAGGAGGAGGAGGAGGAGGAGGAGGAGGAGGAGGAGGAGGAGGAGGAGGAGGAGGAGGAGGAGGAGGAGGAGGAGGAGGAGGAGGAGGAGGAGGAGGAGGAGGAGGAGAGGAGGAGGAGGAGGAGGAGGAGAGGAGGAGGAGGAGGAGGAGGAGGAGGAGGGGAGGAGGAGGAGGAGGAGGAGAGGAGGAGGAGGAGGAGGAGGAGGAGGAGGAGGAGGAGGAGGGAGGAGGAGGAGGAGGAGGAGGAGGAGGAGGAGGAGGAGGAGGAGGAGGAGGAGGAGGAGGAGGAGGAGGAGGAGAGAGGAGGAGGAGGAGGAGGAGGAGGAGGAGGAGGAGGAGGAGGAGGAGGAGGAGGAGGAGGAGGAGGAGGGAGGAGGAGGAGGAGGAGGAGGAGGAGGCGGAGGAGGAGGAGGCGGAGGCGGAGGAGGAGGAGGAGGAGGAGGAGGAGGAGGAGGAGGAGGAGGAGGAGGAGGAGGAGGAGGAGGCGGAGGAGGAGGAGGAGGAGGAGGAGGAGGAGGAGGAGGAGGAGGAGGAGGAGGAGGAGGGAGGAGGGAAGAACATCGCATTCTATTATCAGCACTCCCCTGGCGTGGTGTTTATCTGTCCGCAGCAGATCCTCACCAACTTGCTTCTTCGACCTGTCCTGGGCACGCAGCAGCTGTGGTGTACACTGGCGCTGCATTGCGCGCGGATGATGTGGTGTTCACAGCGCCGTGGTGTGCACAGGCGCTGCGCTGCATGCTGTGTTGCACATGTTTGCTGTGGTGTACATTCGTTGTGGTGTACACAGGCGCTGTGGTGCACGCAAGCACTGTGGTGTACACAGGCGCTGCGTTGCGCACGGCTGTTACAATGTACACAGGCGCTGTGGTGTACATGGGCGCTGTGGTGCCCGCGAGCACTGCGGTTTAGGCAGGCGCTATGGTGCAGATTGCTACCTACATGCTGCTCCTACTTGGCCTCGGTCATCGTTAGGCATTCCCGGACGCCGCCGGCGCGGAACGTGACGTCATTTGCGGGAGGGGGGCAGGGCCGATGACGGCTGACAACCCGGAAAATGAGAAACAGGCTCTAGCCGTCGTGAGCGGCTGGTGCGTCATGCATGCTATGGCCACGTTTTCCGTTCTTCGTCGTCGTCGTCGACGTCGTTGCCGTCGTCGTCGTCGTCGTCGTCGTCGTGATCCTCCCCCTGCTTTCCTCTCTCTTCCCGCCCTAGTCCGTCCTTCTCCCTCTCTCCTTGCCCCTCGTGCTCCCTCGTTCTCATCTCGCGCTTCTCGTCCTTCAGCATCGTGCTTTGCTCCCGCCCCCTCGTCTGCTGGAGCGCCCAGGATGTTCAGCATGTGTCCTCGCAGCGCTCCTCCCGAGGGGAGCCGTGTGAGTTAGGTGCCACGGTGCCGACAGCCCAAGAACTACGCTGCTGACGTGGGGAGCAGGTGGGGGATGACACCGAGAGGGGCTCTCTGACTCGTGTCTTGCGTCAACCACATGTTGCCACCTCTCGAAGAAGAGAAATCGCCATACAATTAAAATCTTGGCGCTCCGCGCGGATTTCTTGGATCTGCACTGGCGCCCCCCTGGCGGCGCCTCCGGCGCCGCCCATGGCGCGCTCCGCGCACCGGGGAGGGGGGTCCAGTGTGGATCCAAGAAATCCGCGCGGAGCGCCAACAGTTTATTTTCATGCCGTTTTTTCTTCTTCTAACCTCGTCGGCGGAGAGTTTATCTCTGAAGCTAGGGGCCGTGATTTTGCCTCCTGCCACGATCACTCCTCTCCGTGACCAGGCAGCACGCGGGACCCTTCAAATACGAGATATTCAGGCGCATGTGAGAAAGAGGTTTGTGAGCAGGTGCTCCACAGGAATGCATGGATCCCCGATGTCCCTGGGGGCCCGTGGGGCACCTGACGAAGTCGAATATCGATGGGACATGTGCACCTATAGTTCTGCTGACAATAGGCATTGCCGCGTGTCGCGCACGCACACACAAACGAACACAAACACACAGACGAGCACAACCACAGCCACAAACACACACAACACAAACACAAGCACACACAGCACAAACGCAAACACCAACACAAACACACGCACACACACACAAACACGAACACCGACACGAACGCAACCGCAAACACACACACACAATGCACACATGCATACATGCACACATGCACGCATGCACACATGCACGCATGCACACATGCACACATGCACTCATGCACACATGCACACACGGATATACATATATACACATACGCAGGCAGCCACAGACAGGCACACATACACATACACATGCACATACACCTACACCTACATCTACACCTACACCTACATCTACACTTGCACACGCAGATGCGCATACACACATACCTATACGACCACCTGTCGGGTGATAAGGAGGCTGGAAAGGGGGAAATAATCACAACCATCAAAGGACAACTCCGACGGAACACTGCGGGACACCGACGAGACACCGACGGGACACCGACTGGACACCGACGGGACACAGACGGGTCACCGACGGGACACCGACGGGACACCGCTGCGGGACGCCCCCGGCCACCGCCCGCGGAAACCGACAGGACCTCGACGGGACAACACGGCGGGAGACCACGGCGGGACACCCTGGCCACGCTGGCCTTCCGCAGGGGCGGTCTTTTGTCTTGACCCGCCTCAGCCAGAGCGAAGTCATTCCCTTCGCCCGCCCACGCAGCTTCGCCTCGCCCGCACTCACCCTACGAACCCGAAACCGAGACCGATTTTCCAGTGGGGGTTCTCCGTTCCGCTGCGATCTCACCCCCCAGCCTCCGACACATACCACACACCACAACACGCACAACACACTCCACACACCATACACAGTCCAACCACACACGCACACGTTTCCGCGATCGTGACCTTGCGGGCGGTGACGAGGCGGAGCAACACATACAGTTACACATACACAAACACATACACATACACACACCACACTTTTTTGGTCTGCGGGTCGAGAGCGAGCCTCTTCCGGTTAAGAGTTAGGCGGGCCGCGCAAAGCATTAATTGGGGAGACAGAGCGCAGGCGGGCGGGGCCTCAGGCGGCCGGAGGGCGCGGGGTGCAGGCGGTGCTGAGGAGCTTGCACAGGAAAAGGTACACCTTGGACAGGAGCCGGAGGCGAAGTCCCGGAGGGTGAGCGGTGTGGTGTTGCCGTCGGCGGCGCGTCAAAATCACTATCCTCAAGTGCTGCGTGCGGAAGGACGTGAACAGGTCGACGTCCAGGGGGGAAGAAGTCCACCATGAAGGCGATGAGCAACGTGTGCCACCAAGTGGTGAGGGGAGGCCCAGGAGATGAGGAGGACCACGAAGACGATGTTCAGCGTTGTGCCACCGGGTGGTCGGTAGCGGCCTGGGGTGGTAGTCCAATCCACGTCCAGGGAGCAGCCAGCAAGAGGTGCGGCCAGAAACAAGGCCGTCCGTGCCCGACTTGATGTCGGTGGTGTGCAGGGAGGAAACCTGGCCTGCACAGTCAGCGCGTGAATACGGGCGGGAGCCACACACGATGCGCTGACGATCGCATGGCCAATGGCCGGGCCTGAGCCGCGCTGCCCAGGGCAAGCGAGGCCGCCGAAGCGGCAAGGTGCAGTGCCCAGCACCGGGCTGGCGCCGCGCTGTGCCGGGCGCCGCCGCCATGGGAGGGGGAGGAAGCGAGCGGGGGGGGGACGAAGCGAACAGGGAGGAGAGAGGCCGGCATCCCGCGCCAGCCGAAGTCGCGTCAGCTTGCACCGGGGTGCTCACGTGGGGACGAGCCCCAATTGGTACAGGTAGGTCCCATTGCAGGTAAAAGGGGTGTGCCACGCAAGTCGCCGGTGCACCACTGCGTCGCAGATGGGAACAGGTGGGACACAAAGTCCCAGATCCTTGAATCTCCTTCGGCAGATGGGTACAGGTGGGACACAGAGTCCCAGATCCTTGAATACGGGAGAGGGGGAGGGGAGGGGAAGGGAAGGACGGGGTCCAGGTGAAAGGGTGGGTAGCCAGCCAGTGGAACGCGGGCGCCACAGGGGCGATGGGGTGCAGGTGGTGGGGAAGGGAGGGACACACGGTCCCCAGCCAGGTGAGAGAGTTGTGGTGTGGGTCGGGGTCGGGGGCGCAGGTGGTGGGAGCGATTGGCTGATTGTGCCGTGGTGCCGTGGGGCAAGAGGTGGTCGGGTCGACGACTGTCAGCGCCACGGGCGCTTTCCACTCCAGGTGTCGTGGTACCCGGAGCTGCGCGCCTGGTTCCCGTCGCGCCCGTCATTCTTAGCGACCTCCGTTTTCCTCTGCACGTCCTGGTAAAGTTTTTGCTCCCGCTCCCAGTCCACGTAGGCGCCTGCGATGCGGGACCACGCCCCCACGTGGTAGTTTTTGGTGCTCATGTCATCCAGGAATTTGTCGATGATCCAATGATGCCAACGGCCCGGGTCGAAGGGCGCCTGGTCTTTGGATTTGCCCTTGCCCTGCTCCTTGCACATGTGCATGCACCACCAATGCCAGGCTGCGTTGAAGTGGTATCCCCCTTCCGCTTGCAGCCTCTTCAGGTGTGTTACCGCTGTCTCATTTGGGAGGCGCTGCCATCCAACGCGGCTGGCTGGCGCCAGGGTGCGCTACCTGCGCCCCTGCCCGTGTCGTGGCTCTGGTCCCAGTAGCGCTCTTCGTTCTGACCCAATCCTTGGCGTCGTATTTGCGCCACGGTGCCCCCGTCGCGCCCTGGTTGCGGTCGCGGTCGCGGTCGCGGTCTCGCTCTCCTGTGCGGGTCCGGTCGGCCTCTCTGGACTCGCGTCACCGCCGTCGCGTACGACTCCCAGGCGACTGGCTCCCGCACCCTGCCGCGCGAGCGCTTTAGGAGGTGTGCAGGGAGAGGGGTGAGTGCAGGTCGTGGGTCCCCCAGGCCTTTGGAGCGACTCCGCGTGTGCAGGTTCCGGTCGTCGGCCGCGGCCTCTAGGCGCAAGATTGGCTCAGAGGGTGCGTGGGCAGCCCTCTGGTCGGTACAGCGCGGGTCGATATCGGGGCTGGTGTGCCGCTCGTTCCGAGGACTCGTCTTGGCTTGGTGCTCTTCGACTGCGTCCGAGTCTGACGATGAGGAGACGGGATGGACCTCGCTTTTGGCCTCGGCGAGGCGCAGCTTCTGCTCTTGTGCCTGGTCGTCATTGCCCCAGTCGGGGTCCTCCTCCTTAGGGGGCATGAGGGGTACAGGTTCGTAGGTGGGGTCCTGTGTGTCGGCTTGCGGCGGATAGGGCTCGAGCTTGGGCCTGTCCTGCATTCCCTGAGAACGCCGCTTTGTCTCCCCCGGTGTCGATGCCACGCGTGAGGGGCACCCCCACGCGCACACACACACACACACACACACACACCACACGCCACACAACACGCAACACACACACCACACAACAGACACAACACACACACACACCTAATATCACACAACCCACACCACACACCACACGACACAGAACATGCAACACACATACATACAAAACACACGCACGCACTTGTTCGCGATCGTGGCCTCGCGCGTGGCGACGAGGCGGAGGAAACACACGCACACACAGACACACACACAAACACACACATGCACAGACACACAAACACACATGCACAAGCACACACAGACACACGCACACACAGACACACACACAAACACAGACACACACACAGAGACACACACACACAAACACACACACACACACACACACACACACACACGCCCACCTAAACAAACACACGCAGACGCATACACACATGCACACATAATTCGTACCAAACGCAGGTGAGTCGTGTAGACAACGACGTTCGGCCTTCCCTGACCCATGCGCGCAAATCTGAGTTGGGACATCCCATCCTCCCCCCCCTCCGCCCGCCCCGCCCTCTCTGCTCCTCCTCGCTCCTCGCCCCTTTTTTCTTGCCTCCTCCCCTCCTTTCCCCCCCTCCTCCCCCGCCTCCTATCCCCGCTTCATCTCCCCCCATCTCTCGGTCTCTTTTCCCCTTCCTCCCCCCATCGCCCTCCCCCTCTCCCCATTCCTTCTTCGCCCCTCGCCCCCCGTTTTCCCCGCCGCCCACTCCTTCCCCTCGCCCCTCTGCCTTCCTTCTCCCCTCTCCATTGCGTGACGGTGCCAGGGGAAGGAGCTCGACCCCCTCCCCTCCCTTCCTTTTCTCCCACATCCTCTCCCGTCCTTCCCCCCTGAACGCGCGCGGCAGGAGAGAGAGACGGAAGAGGGAGGAGGGAGGAGGAGGAGGAGGAGGAGGAGGAGGAGGAGGAGGCAGGATGACCATAGTCACCCAGGATGCTTCAGACATGTTGCAACACGTCCTCCCGTCCCAAGTCCCTTCTTTGGCTTTTCTGCTCACCAGGGAAGCCCCCCTTCTGGAAGCAGTGCTCTTTTGCTCACTCGGGAAGACCCCCCTCTGGAAGCCAGGCTCCCCTGTGGGCTTGCCATTCAGGCGAGGGCCCCGTTCTGGAAGTGCGCCGCCCGCCCTCCCAACCAGGCGTTGCGCGAAGGTAGGCGTATGTCCGTGTTGGCCAGGCACGCCAGCAGACTGTCCGCCGGTCGAATCCTGCTGGCTTGTTCCTGTCTGCTTGTTCTTGTCTGGTTGAATCATGCTGGCTTGGTCTTGTCTGGTTGAGTGTGATCTCGGTTTTGGGGGGCCACACTGCGCCCGCGCTCAAAGCACAGCGTGTCCGAGACTGCTCCGGCTTTGCGCAGCTCGCCCATCCAGATCCCAAGCAGTGACCAGTCCAGTCGTTGGAATTTCTGCCGAGTTCGTGCAGGAACACGGCCGTTCGGTTGCATGTTCCACTTCTGTGACCAGCCTATTTCCAGTGGTTCCCCAACTTTTTTGTTCCGCTCCCTCTTTCTCTATATCTCTCTATTCACCATAGTTGTCAACGCAGTTGCCACCAGTATTTTCACACACTTCGCACAACTGGTAGTCGGCCGCAGATCTGTGATTGGAATACCGGCACTGGGTGATTCGGCGTAGGTTTCGAATATTCGATGTGCAAGTCCATGTGTGGTTCAAGTGCTGCCACTGCTGCGTCTGCTGCGGTGATCCGTGCACCTGCCGCAAGCTTGTGAGGTGAGCGCGCGGTGCCAAGGCGAGAGCCACGCTTCGGAAGCAGTCCGTCCTCAACCCGTGCAGCTGCTGGACTCCCTGAAGACGCATCCCACCGCCCGCCAGACCACCCCAAACCCAACCCGAAGGCCTCAATCTGCCCTCCATCTCCAGTGGGGGGGGGGGGGGCGGGAAACATCGAGAAAGAAAAAACGCATGGAGCCAATACCCCCCCCCCGCAACCCGAAAGTCGGGTCTTCGGGTTGGGTTGGGGTGGTCTGGCAGGCAGTCAGCATCAGGGTGGCGCCAGGGCGAGGGCGACCTCCTGAACACCCGCCGCCCTGCCTCCGTGCAGCTCTTACCCTTTTACGTAGGCAGTCCAGGCCTCTCGGGAGGGTAACAAAAACACACCGACACGATTTCATCGCCGACTCCCCAGAAAAGATGGGAGAGTATGGGGAGGTGGGGGGGGGAGACGAGAGCCCAGAACATGTGAGAAAATAGGGGGAATCCCTTTTAGTTGTGTGTATCTATTTGTGTGTCCCAGGGCCCCTTCAGTCTCATGGGGATGACTGGTGGGGAAGTCTTAGGCGAAACGGCACTCGCTCTACCCACGCGTCGGGTGGCACGACGAGGAGGAACTGCTCATAAGGAGGCAGGGTGGCGCAGGAGGGCGGCAAGGGAGGAGGTGGTACATCTTGCTCCCGCCCCGGACCCCGACCCCCAGAGAGTTCCCCGGGGTCCCGGCGCGCAGCCAGGAACTTCGCGCGCAGCGCCACAAGTTTATGTTTCTGGCGTGCCCAGACCTCCACCGTATTGAAAAAATCAAGACGAAGGTTTTTCTCGAATTTCGGCCTCAAGGGGCCCTCGCCGGGCCCCGGGGCCGTCAAAAAACGACTCGGGATGAGAATCTGGTCCTGGGGAATGTGTCGAGACTTCGGGGGACCCAGACCCCCGACGTCGTGATTTTTTCACGACGTCGCCCCCCAGAGGTCTGGACCCCTTCCCCGGGACCGGTTTTTCGTCCTGCATCGTTTTTCGATGGTCCCGAGGCCCGGGAAGGGACCCAGGGCGAAAATAGCGAAAAACCTCCCGTCGTGATTTTTTCACGACGCCAGGAGGTCGGGGGACCTCGTATTGAACACATCACGACGTCGGATCTCTGGGTGTTTTTTCCTCGTCTAGACGTCGCCGCTGGCGACGGCGGCGGCGACGCGGGCCCGCCGGGAGCGCCCGCAGTGCGCGCGGCGCCGCAGGGGCGCGCGGCCACCCCGGGCAGGGCCGCCTGGACGCCGCCGCCGCTGCCGCGGGCGGAGGCGGCCCCCGCGTGCGCGCTGCCCTGCCTCCGGAGACCTCTGGCAGGCTTCGGCTCGTTCCGCTCCCTCCCCAGACCCCCTCGAGTAATGAAAAAATCATGACGGGAGGTTTTTCCTAATTTTCGGCCTCCGGGGGCCCTCACCGGGCCTCGGGAGCGTCAAAAAACGACTCAGGATGCAAAGCCGGTCATGGGGAAAGGGTCGAGACCTCTGGGGGTCGACGTAATGAAAAAATCACTACGTCGGGGGTCTGGGTCTGGTTCGATTCGAGTCGATGTCCCAGACCCCAGACATGCTCGCGTCGTCGAAAATCAGGACCGGCGGTTTGGGGCCATGTTCGGCCTCGGGGGGCCCTCGCCGGGCCTCGGGACCGTCAAAACACGGCTCAGGACGACAACCCGGTCCCGGGGAAAGGGTCGGGACTTCCAGGGAACCCGGATTGAAAAAATCATCCGATTCCGAATCGATTCGATTTGAGGTGCCGATCCGGGCTCCAGTTTCTCGACGGAGGCCTCCCAAGACCTCTGGGCACACTCGTCTTTTCGAGGCCTCCCAGACGGGGTCGGAGGATCCCGCCGCACCGCCGATGCATCAGCGACGCGGCTCGATGTGGAGCCCGATTTCGCCACGCCGACGTCGCCAGTGCATCGTCGATGCATCGCCGATGTAGCAATACATCGCCGAGGCAACGGCGATACATCGGTGATCTGGTTCAATCCTCCGAGCCCATCCACATATAGGAGGACTCTATCTTGGGACGCCCGAAATGGGTACGGTAGCTTCGCGTCGTGTCGACGCGGCGGCGACCCCGCCGCTGGCTTTCCATGTCGAGCGCCACCAGCGAACCAGAATAGGTACCTGACGTTTCGGAAACCGCCGACCTGACGTGTCGCCAACGGCCCTTCCTCCGAAGACCTCTGGGACACTTCTTGTCAGCGGCGACCTGGGTCCAAGGCTCACCACCCACCAGACCACCCCAACCCAGCCCGAAGGCCCAAATTCACCCTTGATTTCCAGTGGGGGGGGGGGTCGGGGAACATTGGAAAAACACATATGGAACCCTTACCCCCCCCCAGCCCGAAATTCGGGTCTTCGGGTTGTGTTGGGGTGGTCTGGTAGGTAGTCAGTCGGGGCAGCCAAGGGACGTTTCGGGGCCTCACTGGGCACAACGGGAGAGAAAGGCGGGCGCGGAGGGGGGAGGCAGCCGCGGGCGGTGGAGCACGCTCAGGCCCTGGAGATCTTGCACGTGTCTGCCGAAGCACAGGGCCTACACGGGCAGCAAGCTGGGTGTGGCAAGACGAGCCGCCGAAGACCTCTGAGCTTATGATGTTCCAACCTACTTTAGCTTCGACCACAAGAAAGAATGTCGAGCACCAAAAGAGTACCGAAACTCGAAGGTTTTCACGTGTCGGGCCCTGGGAAACACTCGTCCGACACTGTTTCGACACTGTTTCGACACTCTTTCAACCTTTTTGCGGGTGCTCGAAATTCTACACGCTTCGCTTATCCCCACCAGCCGGGTTGCAGCCTGCACCGCCGCCTGATCCGCGGCCCCCGCGCGCGCCCGGGTAATTCGTCACGGCCGCAGCCCGACCGTGACCCGCCGCCGCCGGCGCTTCCGCCTGCGGCTGTCAAAAAAAAATCCCCACCAGCCCATCCCGAAACGATGTCCAGGCGAGTTGAGGTGATCAGGGAAGTGCGGCAGCAAAGAGGAGGACGGCCGAACCGTGCAAAGGAGTGAGGAGGAGAAGGAGGAGGTGGATGGATGGATGGATGAGGGAGTGGGAAGACGGAGGATGAATAGGATGAGGAGGAGGAGGAGGAGGAGGAGGAGGAGGAGGAGGAGGAAGAGAAGGAGTAGGAGCAGGAAGGAGGAACAGGAGGAGGAGGAGGAGGGCAAGCACAAGGGCCAGAGGTCTCTTGGATGCCTCTAGGAGCCTCTTGGAGTATCTCTTGGGCGATTCTTGGGGGCCTCTTGGGACGTCTTGGGGGTCTCTTGGCGATCCTGGGGGGCTCTTCAGGGTCTTGGGTGCCTCGGGGGGGGGGCCTCTTGGGGCCTCTGAGGGTCTTCTTGGGGGCCTTCTGGGGGCCTCTTGGGGGCCTCTTGGGGCCATCTTGGGGTCATCTTGGGACCTCTTGGGGCCTCCTGGGCGCTTCTTTGTGCCATCTTGGAGGAGATCTATCAAAGAAGAGCTGAGCTTTAATTAGCGCTGCCCCCCCAGGAGGCCAAAATGGGGCCAAAACCCTGCTAAAATCAATGATTTTGGCTTCCTCGCAGAGGCTGTTTTGGACGCTCTGACCGCTCCCCGCCCCTCCTGGCCAGGTCAGCGGGGAGGGGGTAGGGGGAGGGGTAAACCCCTCCCCGAAGGGGAAGAGGGAGGGGTGGAAGAGGAAACGCCCTAAACCACCGACGCCCAGAGGGCTGGTGGGATTATTTCTGGGATGTGGTCCTTAAGTACGATGGGAGCAACATAACTCTGGGCCTTAGTGGTGCTTGGAATGGACAGAGTCGTTCTTCGCCCGTTTTCGTTTTGCCGTGTCTATTCCCCGTTCCAGCGCCGTTGTTGTGTCCAGTTCCGTCGCCGTTCTTTTCCGATCACGGCTCCGGCTTCCGGCTTCAATCCTGAATTCCAGGAGCCAAGAAGTGTTGGACGCACATGCCGCTCTTCTTCGGACTCCGACATGGGCACGGACAAAAAATGGAACGATGCCCAACAGATTCTGCAGGCTTGCGCCACATCCGCCGACTCCTCTGTTCACTCTCGGCTGCCGTGCCGTGCCTCGCTGTGCTCGCGTGCCGTGCCGCGCCCTTCCCGGGCGTGCCGCGTGTTGTAACCGCGTGCGCAGGCACGTGCCTAATCATGGCACTCGGTAGGTTTTGGCACCTTCCGATGTCTTATTCGGCATTCGTTGGGCCCTATGAAACCATCTTGGGTCGATCTAGAATCTTTTTAGGCCCGCCTGAAGCCGAAAGAGCGAGAAGGACGAAGGCACACGCACACGCATCAATCATGTATGTGTTCTGTGACGTTCGGCTTCTCGGGGGGCTACATGGGGGACTGTCGGCATCATCGCTGGAGGCGTCTTGGAGGTCAATCGTTGGCCGTATTATCTGTTTTAAGCTAGGGAGTCCATCATGAGCTGTATTGGATGCCTCTTGGGGACATGTCGGACTCTCCTCGGGCTATCTTATTTGTTATGGATCGGAGGGAGAGGAGTCTGATGACGATGGATGATGATGATGATGATGATGATGATGATGATGATGATGATGATGATGATGATGATGATGATGATGATGATGATGATGATGATGATGATGATGATGATGATGATGATGATGATGATGATGATGATGATGATGATGATGATGATGATGATGATGATGATGATGATGATGATGATGATGATGATGATGATGATGATGATGATGATGATGATGATGATGATGATGATGATGATGAGGAGGAGGAGGAGGGAGGAGGAGGAGGAGGAGGTGGAGGTGGAGTAGGAGGAAGAGGAGGAGGAGCATGAGGAGTAGGAGGAGCAGGAGCAGGAGCATGAGCCGGAGCAGGAGGAGGAGGAGGAGGGGGAGTAAGAGGTGGACGAGGAGGAGGAGGAGGAGGAGGAGGAGGAGCAGGAGGAGCAGGAGGAGGAGGAGGCAGGAGGAGGAGAACGAGGAGGAAGAGGAGGAGGAGGAGGAGAAGGAGGAGGAGCAGGAGGAGGGGGATGAGGAGGAGGAGGAGGAGGAGGAGGAGGAGGAGGAGGAGGAGGAGGGGAAGGAGGACAAACGACACACATGAAGCGCACACAGTGGATTCCACTCAAAAGGCTGCTGTCAGGCGGGTTGGTGGGCGGCATCGGATCCCAATTGGGCCGTCTTGGAGGCCTGTTGAGCCGTGTGGGAGCCGTCCTGGGGCCTCTGGGGGCCATTATCGGAGCCTTTGGGGCTGTCTCGGGGCAATTCTGGGAGCCTCAGGGGCCGTGCTTGAGCGTCGGGAAGCCGGAAAAGGCGAGAACGCAGAAATCGAAACTTTTTTGGTAATTCAATAGGTTATGTTTCTTGGGGCCTCTTCGCAGCTTTTTGGGTCTTCCTTGGGGCCTCTTGGGAGCCTTTTCGGTGCCTCTTCGGGCCCCGGGCGCATTGGGACCGAGGGCTCGAACTATCCGTTGGGGTTCCCCGTCGGGGCCCCCTGTTGGAGACGTCTTGGAGGCCTCTGGGGCCGTCTTGTAGGCGTTTTGTGCCATCTTGGGGCGCTCTGAGGCCAGTTTGGGGCCCTTTGGGAGGCGTGTTGTGCCGTCTGGGAGCAGTCTTGGCAGCCTCTGGACTTGTTTGCTAGCGCCGAGAGGCCGAGGATGCGAGAACACCAACGCCCTTCAAAATTCTAGACGCTTCGCGTATCCCCAGCAGTTCACCCACTCTCAGTTCACCCACTCTCATCGTGGTCTGGTTGTGGCAGGTCCAGTCCTGGCCGCACCTCTACGCCTTCCAGCTGGCGGCGGCTGCAGCGTACCTTGGCACCCTCACCCGTTACCCGATGGCAGCAGTACTGACGCTTGGTCAGGCGCGTCCTATCATCGTGGTTCAGACTCGTGAGTTGTTTCGGAGCTGCTAAGCTGGTCGGCCCCACCATGGGCAACAGTGTGGATCGCGGAGTGAGCACTCTGTAGGTTCTTGCCTCTTCTGCCCCGTCTGTGCCGACATCGTTACGGCTGTGGTACCCTGGTACTACCTGCCCGGGCTAGGTCGGCCGCGCGGACTGGCGCCAGCAGGGCGACTCCGCTCCTGAATGTAGAGCATTTTGCTTATTGCACGTGCGTTTGCTTTCATTGCATGTCCTTTTGCAGTTGCTTCTGTTGTAGTTCTGCGAGCTGGCTCGCCGACGCTGGCGGCCGTGTTCGCAAATTCGCACCGTTCCGCCGCCCCGGACGTCGCTCCCGCTCCCTGGCGGTCGCCTTGGAGCCGCTAACCAAAATGTATCCCCAGCAGTGTGCGTGAGGCCTCGGCTTGCTTCGTTAGACGTGGCCTGCCCCCGCTGCCTTCGCTTAATTCGTCTCTGCGTAGCCCGCTTTGGGCCGATTCGCCGCCGGCGCGCTCGCCCGCGGCCGCTGACTAAAAAGTATCCCCAGCAGTCGTTTCGGGTGCCCCTTGCCGTTTGGGCCCTCCTCGGCTCGTGGGCGCCGCTCGCCCGTTCGGGGTCGTCGGGCACCTCGTCTCCCCCGTGCCCGTTGGGCCTCGCCGCTACGAGTTTGGCGATGCTCCTGGCGTTCCCGGCGCCCCGCCGCCTCGCTGTCGGCGCTCTGCTTGGCACTGTCCTTGCCCCACCGCCGCGGCTCCCGCCATCGAGCTCTCCTTGCACGCGAGGGGCTCCATCTCGCTCGTGCCTCTTGGCTTCTCCCTGGCGACCCGGAGTCCTCCGTTGAGCACCTGCACGGGTTGCCCTCCTCGATTACGTGGCCGTGGTCATCGCCCCCTTCGGTTACGCGGACGTGGTCTTCGGGAGTTCGGGTTCGAATTACCTCGCCATTTTGGCGCTGCGCGCGGACGGGGTCCACCTCGTGGTCCCCTACGGCATCGGCGTTGTCGGCTTGTCGTTCAGCGTTCTCTTCGCCTCCTGAGTCGCAGCGTAGTTCGCTCTTGCGCGCTTAGAGCCGAATTTAGATCTTGGCGCGGCTGCCTCGCTTCTGGACGGCGCGCGGTTGGACCGTGACGCTCGCGAACAACAGATGTCCCCAGCAGCCCCCTTCTTGCGTGGCGTCCGACCTGATTCGCGCGCCTGCGTACCAAGAAGTATCCCCACCTGCCCGTTTTGGCCGCGCTGAACTCCACCCCGCGCCCGGCGTTGCTCGCTTTTTTGTTTTTCTCTTGAGCTGGTGGTACAGCCTGCCCCTGCTTGCCCGGCGTTCGACCCACTTCGCGCGCCCGCATACCAACAAGAATACCATACTCACCAGCCCATGCAGAAACGATGTCCAGGCGAGTTGAGGTGATTTGGGAAGTGCGGGAGCAAAGAGGGAACGGCTGAACCGTGCGAAGGAGGGAGGAGGAAAAGGAGGAGGCTGGATGGATGGATGAGGGAAGGCGGATTGATAGGATGATGATGATGATGATGATGATGATGATGATGATGATGATGATGATGACGATGATGATGATGATGATGATGCTGATGATGATGATGATGATGATGATGATGATGATGATGAGGATGATGATGATGATGATGATGATGATGATGATGATGATGATGCTGATGAGGATGAGGAGGAGGAGGAGGAGGAGGAGGAGGAGGAGGAGGAAGAGGAGGAGGCGGAGGCGGAGGAAGAAGAGGAGGAGGAGGAGGAAAGGGAAAAGGAGGGAGGGGAGGAGGAGGAAGAGAAGGAGCGGGAGGAGGAAGGCGGAGCAGGAGAAGGAGGAGGGCAAGCAAAAGGGCCAGAGGTCTCTTGGATGCCCCATCGGAGCCTCTTGGGATATTTCTTGGGCGCTTCTGAATGGCCTTTTGGGACGTCTTGGGGGTCTCTTGGCTGTCCTAAGAGGGTCTTGTCGCCGAGCGCGTTCCACGAACTGCAAAGTGCCAACTCGCAAACGCCCGAAAAAAACATGTTTGCTTCTGTGTAATTCCTCGCAGATCCTTCGCGGCGGGCCCCGGCCATTTGTGAGTAGGGACTTTGCGAGTAGTGGAACGCGCTCGTATCTTGGGCGTCTTGAGTGCCTCGGGGGGGCCTCTTGGGGCCGCTTGGGGTCCCCTTTTGGGCCTCCTGGGGGCCTCCTGGGGGCGTTTTGGGGTCATCTCGGGGCCATCTTGGCGCCTCTTGGGGCCTCCTGGGCGCCTCTTGGGGTCATCTGGGAGGACATCAATCAAAGAAGAGGGGAGTTTCTTCTCTAGCCCTGCCCCCCCAAGAGCCCAAAATGGAACCCAAACCTGAGTAAGACCAATGATCTTGGTTTCCTCACCAAGGTCGTTTTGGACGCCTTGGCCGCTCGCGACCGGCCCCGTCCATTCCAGTGGAGGGGGCAGGGGGGGAGGGATAAGCCCCTCCCCGAAGGGGAAGAAGGGGGGTGGAACGGGAAACTCCGTGAACCACCTACGCCCAGAGGGCTGGTGGGACTAGAGGAAAGTGTATGACTGCTACCTCTAGGAGCTTTCTTGAGAGTGCGCGCGGATGCCTGTTGGAGCGTCTTCGAGGCTTCGTAGACCGTCTCGGATGCGAGTTTGACCTTGTTCTGTATTTGTCGTCTTGGAGCCAGCGGGGCCCAAAATGATGGTGCAAGACTTTCATACGAAGGAGTGGCACCTTCCGGGCTGGGAGTTCGGGCTGGGCTGTATCCAATCTTCCCATCGACGGGGTGCCAGTGGTTCTTGGACGTGTATCGGAAACATCTTGCGTTGGGTACGGACAAACGGGGCACGGTGCTCACCAGATGTTGTCCAACGCCGACAGAAACCGCTGTTGGGCAGGTGGCCTTCTGTCTCAGATGGACAACGTCCGCGGCGACATCGACCGCCAGTCTTGCTCAAAGCGAACAGGAACTGTCGTCGGTCTTTGTGCCCACCCTTTCTAGACCCCCTTCGATCGTACCGATCTTCAGTTCGAGATGACTCCAGGAAGGGCAACCGTTCCTGATGTAAAATTGCCGGCTCCCCAGCTGGTTGAGGAGAAGGGGGCTCCAGAGCGGCAGGGCGGACCAGAGAGAGGTCAGGGCCCAGAAGAAACACCATCCCGTTGCGACGACTTCTGCGCCCCAGACCACTTACGAAGCGCAATGGTATGCACCATCGTGGATGAGGAGGAGAACCTCTGTTCGGCCCGGTCCTCCTCGTCCTCCTTCTCCTCCTCTTTCCCCCTTCGCCCCACAACTATCCAATCCGAGTGCTACTCTCCTCTCTCCCCCGAAGACGTCCTGAGAGTCGCACGGGCAGTTCCGCGTATGTTCTGTTTTTACACGGGGTGGGCCCGAGCTGGTTTGTCTTGTGTGTTTTCCCTACCCAAGCGTTCCCGGTCCTTCCAGAATTGTGCTCCCGCTGGCGGGCCTCGTCTTAGGCGGGGGCTGTGCTCCTGCTGTGCAGAATTGCGCTCTTGCCTCAGCGATCACCTTTCTGGATCCGAGCCCTTCCTCATCGTTTTTCGCCTCCTTCCTGTCTCCTCCTCCGCCTTCCCCTGGTCCTCTTGCTGTTCCCGCCCATTCCACTCCAGTTCCTGCTGGTGCTGTTCGTCCTCGTCCTCGTTCCTCCTCCTCCTCCTCCTCCTATTTTTCCTCCTGCTCATTCTCGTGCTCATCGGACATTTCCTGCCCCCCCCCCCCTCCCCATCTGTACGCAGCTCCCCTGCTCCGATTGTGCATAACACGATGGGTCGTTGTTTTGAGTTCCAGGTCCGCTGTGAGACGCGTCTTCATAAACAAGTTATCAGCCCAATGGAAAGGGATGGGTGGTAGGGGTACGATGTCAGGTATGGCGCGAGCGCACCCAGCTTGCCCTTCCCCCCTCTCCTCCATTTCTTCAGTCCTCCCCGTCCCCTTTCCCCTCCGCCCCCGCCCCTGGAGAAAACGGAAAATGTCCGTGTCTCGAGTCCGTGTCTCGACGGCCTTTCTGGCCCCCCTGAGGAGATAATGTTTTCAACTCGGCAAGCCATTTTGGTTTAAAGAAACACTTGAGTCCCCCAGGAGTCTAGCAAGACTTGAACTGTCCTCGGTGTTCTAAGGTCTACGGTACAGCGAGGTTCGTCGCCACTTGCGGGTTCCCGAGGCCCTCGCATGGACCCCAGGGCCGTCCACGGAACGGGTTCGGGATGAAGAGTTCATTGAGGGAGAAGCCCCGGGGTCACTCGTTCAGTTTCATGCGAAGGACGGGGGAGGGAAGCCCTGACCTTGAGGAAGATGCGGCGGAGGATGGGGATTACAGCAGGAGTAAGAGGTAGTGGGGAGGAGGAGGAGGAGGGGGAAGAGGAGGTGGAGGAGGAAGAGGAAGAGCTCTTCCTCTACCCCGAAGCAAGTGGAGGAGGAGGAGAAGCAGGAGGCATAGGAGGAGGAGGAGGACCAGTGTAAACCCAATAATCATCAACGATGTTGGGATAATCCCTTCCTCAAAGCTCCCTCTTCATAGGCCCCTACAATGGTTCATTTCCATTGAAGGAGTTGCCTCTTTGGAAGGCAACCGTTCGAAGACCCTGAACCCTGCCAAAACATTGTTCCCGGGATTCCAACGCCACGGATCAACTTGACTGTTGCGTCCTGACAATCCTGAGTCGCCTTGGGACTTCAACACAGCGACTCAACACAACTGTCGCACCCGCATAATCTTGAATCTGTTCCAAACGCAAATTCTGGCACGTTGATGATGGGAACCCTTGAAATTCTGGCAAACGTTTAAAACAAATGTGCGCCGCGCTTCGGCGAGGGCCATAGTTTGAAAACGTCCCGCCTGAAATCCTTGAAATTCTTGCAAAATTTTAAAAACCAATGCGCGCCGAGAATAGGCGAGAGACACATGTTGAAAACCACCCGCCCTCAATCCGTGAAACTGTTGCACATAAAACGAATGCGCGCCGCGCTGAGGCGAGAGCAACATGTTAAAACGATCCGCACCATGCGCGAAGCTATTGCTACTGTTGAAAGCGAATGTGCGCCGCGTTCGGGCGAGAGCCACATGTTGAAAACCACCCGCCTTCGATCCGATAAATGCTCGCACATGTTTAAAACGAATATGCGCCCCGCCCAGGCGAGAACCGTGAAGCTGTTGCACATGTTTAAAACGAATGTGCACCACGCTCAGCCGAGGGCCACATTTTGAAAAAACGATCCGCCCTCAATCCGCGAAACCTTCGCAATGTGTTTAAACACATGTGCGCCGCGTTAAGGCGGGAGCCGCATTTTGAAAACGGCCGCCCTTCATCTGGAAAGCGGTTGCCAATGTTTAAGCTTTGAAGTAATAAGTGGTGAGGAAGTCTCCGGCGAAACGCCCGGCCGCCCCGAAACAAATTCTTCGGGGCGCGATAGGGAGGAAGTTCTTTAGAAGGAAAAGGAGTGGAGGAGGAGGAGGAGGATGGGGGAGGAGGAGGAGGAGGAGGAGGAGGAGGAGGAGGAGGAGGAGGGGAGAAAAGCTCATACCTCGCGCCCACCTGTCGCCACGATATTGGCGCGACGACTGCGCGCCAACCAAGCGGCGGACGACCCACACTGACAGCGGCGAGCATCAACGAGGTACAGATGGATGACCGGCAGGTTGGAGCCGTCGTAACCGCTTGAGGAGCTCGAGTCCTCGGCCAACGGCGAGCTGTAGCTTCAGCTGACCAGCAGCTGGGCCACGCCGTGCTGGTGCTGCAGATGGTGAACTCAAGGGTCGGAAATGGGGCCGAGGTGTTGCTCAACGCGCTGGTGGCGGCCCACAGGCAGTCTGCGGCTTTTGCCGCGATGCCTGGGCCAGAGGGCGCCCATCCCTCGGCGGAAAGCGGCAAGCGTTGCCATCGACGCAGGGGGCATCGGCGAGTGCATTTTGCGCACCGACGAGGAGCCAGCAGTCACCGCGCTGGCTGCGCACATCTCCGAGGAGCGCAAAACGACGTGTTTCAAATACCAGCTCGCGGCCGCTCCTGATAGGAACCAGACGCACATGGGATTCATCGAGAGATGGGCGTGCGCATCCCCGCGTTCCACAGGTTGACGCCTTGGTTGGTCAGACGCGCTGGATGGCTATTCGTTCGGTTAGCCGTGAGGCATGCCAGATACACTGACTGCCTACCACGCCATCCGTGGAAAGCCCCACCGAGGGGAAGTGGCGACGCTGGGAGAGGTCGCGCCGGTCAGGATGCCTGGCGATCGCGCTGGGGAGGACGAAGTCCAGTGGCGGCTGGGCGTCTTGCTGGGCAAGACGGAGAAGAGCGACGAACACCTGATCGGAGAATCGGGGCAGACCCGCTGCTTCCGCGCGACCGGGAGGCAGCAGAAGGAGAGGAGGTTCAGCGCGAACGCCCTGAACAGCTTCGCGGGCCCACCGTGGGACCATACGTCCAGGTTCGACGACGCGGGAGTCACTGCCGAGCAATCGCGGGGAGGAGCCGAACCTCACTATAGCAATGACGCGGCACGAGCGCGGGAGGCTCAAACGCAGCGGCGCGGAGCTGAGGAGGCGCCTGCAGGCGCTGTGCCCGCAGCTGCGCCAGCAGCAGCAGCTCCGGGACCTCCGGGCGCGCCGCCGGGGCTTTCTCCTGAGCCACGATTCGGGAGATCCACCAACGTGACGAAGAGGATGGTGGAGAGGTCCAGGCCAACCCTGAGCTGCCCGAGGCGCCGGGCCGGCACCGCCGCCCACATGCGCGATTGCGGGAAGAGGAAAGCGGGCGCGCAGCAGGGCGAGGGCAAGCGAGACGCGGCAGCCCAGCCGATGCCAGGCGATGCGATCGCACCGCCAGAGATGCAGGTAGACGCGGGCGCGGGAGCATCCGCCCCTTCGGCAGCTCCAGGAGGCGCAGCAGCGAGCAGCTCGAGGGGATCCAACCCGAGCGCTCCAGCAGCACCAGCAGAGGGGGCAGCGAGAGACACCGCGGACGTGAACATGAGCCCCGGGATCGGCGCAGCGGACCCCGGCGAGAGCTAGCCGCGGTCTCAGATGCCAGCCAAAGGTGGCGAACTTCTTGGTGCCGGTCGACATCGGTGACCCTTCGTTCGGCGAAGTGAACTGCGGGCGATTCTAGCTGTGCGCGGCGTCGGCGCAGGATCGGGAGACGCCGACGACGTGGGCTTGCGGCTCCGTTCCCGAGGCAGTGGTCTACGACGGCCGCGCGGGAGATGAGCTGCCGAATGCGCTCGCGATGCAGGGGCCCCAGGCCGAACCCGACCAGGCGGAGGCGTTCGGCGCCTGCGGCGGCTTTCCTGGCGGGGCGGGCAAAATGGGGCGCGTCCGAAGCGAGTGGCGCCACGGGCTCAGGCGCAAGAAGGACGGCGCCCCGTTCGTGCGATCGGGGCTCGCGGCGATGGATTTCGACATCTTTGAGCGCGGCGACGTGGCGGCAGGTGCCCCGTGCTTGTTCTAGTCGGCGGTCTCCCTCGGAGCCTCGGGGGCGCGGGCAGAAGGCCCCGCGCGCCGCAAGCGCGGCCCCCCTCCACTCGGAGATGGACGAACGGCCGCGCGCCGCGCATTCTCCCGGCGTCCGACGGCATGGGCGGGCGCGGCAGCTGCGCCGCGCGCTCTGCGACGCGCGGCCAGCCTCCGGGCTTTGGCAGACATGCGTTGGGATCGAAAGCGTTGAGCGAGTGGGCCCAGGGGGCCGCGGGCGGCAACAACCGTCGGCTACTCAAGGGGCGCGCCGAGCGGCGGGGGTCTCCGTCACCTCGATTCGCGAGGATTGAGAGGGAACGACACTCCCCCGCACCAATCAGGATGATTTCTGTTTTCCGGGATGCTTGTGGACTCAGTCGACTGCAAATCGCGACGTTTCCATTTTAGTAGATCGCTGTGCAAACCCTTGTTTCGGTCTTCCATAATCAGGTCGTCTTGGAACAAGAAATGTGCATGATAACATAAACGCATTTTTGCGTCAATCAAATGGCGCCGTGTCGCGATATGAGCAATGTCGCAGGCGACGTCGTGCGCGGCCATTTTCTTGTCTGCGAAAGTTTGTCAGCTTATTTTGGAGACGCGCGTGGTGTTATAATGGTTTTCCCCCCCAGCCCTCGGCGGTTGCATTTTGCGCAGGTTGCCGAGGGCCTCTCCTGTTGCGCGCGCAGCTGGCGACGCTCGGCGGGCCGCGGGACCTAGCGAGAAGCTTTGAACATATCATTTGTGCTGCGGTGGGTTCGGGTGTGGCTTGGGTCGCCTCCAGTGGAGGGCCGGCGACTCGCGCGCGGGCGACTTGCTCGCGCTCTCGGACACGCAAGCGGGCGCGACGCATGTTCAGGCGAGGCGGCGAGCGCAGGCGAATCCGAAGAGGCGGTTTCATGCGGGCGTCTGAAGCGATTGGCGCCGACGGCGGGCGGCGCGCTCGCCTGCGTCTCTGGGCGCGCCGCAGATGCATTGCGCCGCGAAGATAGCGATGGCCGAGGCTGCAAAGCCGAGGCGGCAGGCGGATGTCAGGCTGGAGCGAGCGGCTCGGCATCTGGTCGGCCGCGCAGTTGCGGAGCGACGCTGTCCCGCGCGGGGCCTGGCCGAAGAAGCGATGGCCGAGGCCGACGGCGACGGGGCAAAATATTCGGGCGCGAAGTCCACGCGGCGTCCGCTGATACTGTTCGGGGGCCATTGCTTATGCGCGGCGATGTCGAGCGGCGCGGCGGCGCTGCCGGCCCTCGTTTGGGCGGGGGCATCCTCTGCCCCGTTGCAGCAGATCGTCGCGCTATGCGGAGTCCACGCTCAGTCTGGTAGCCGCGGGGGTGGCGCGCCGCGCGAGGCCAGGCCGAGCGCGGCGCCCTCGCGTCCAGGGCCCCTGGGCGCAGGGCCCCCTCGCGAGGGCGAAGGAGCTGGAGGTCATCGAGCTGGGCGCGCCGGTGACCCGCGCGGGCCAGGCGAAGTGCCCGGGCGTCGCGGGGATCGATGTCTCGTTGAAGCTCGCGGGACATGCAGCGACGGGGGCGCGCGGCTAGTCGCGCGGGCAACTCCGCGGCAGCAGCGCCGCGCGCGGTCGCGACGGCGGCGCGCTTGCTGCGCGCGGCGGGGGGGTCCGCAGCCAGCGCCGCGGCGCTGGGCGAAGGCAGCGCACGGGGGCATTGGCGTCGTCGCGCTGCCATTTTCGTTCACGCTGATCCGCATGATGGGGGCCGCGGCAGCGGCGCGCAACCTCGTCGGGGCTCGTTCGAGGGGGCGCGCGCCCGACTGCGCGGGCGTCGAGGTCGTCAGGGCGGACGCCGGCGACGGGCTGGACAGCGAGGTGGGCGGCGAGCGGCGCCCCGCGGGCGCGTGCGAGATGGGGTCGCCGGCGGGGGGCGCAGCGGAAGCGGCCCGGTCGCCGGCTGGGGGGCCCAGCGACAAAAAGGGGGAGCGCGCGACCTTGGAGAGGCGCGCGGCCATTGCCGCAGGGGCCGCGGAGCGCCGACGCGAGAAGCTTCGCGGGGCACCGCTCAGTGCCGAGCAAAGTCTCGTCAGAGAAAAGCTGATGCGGCACGCGGTGGCGGGGCTCACGGCGGCGCTGAGGGCGCGCGGCCTCAGCGCGACAGGCCCGGGGCGCGGATGGCGATGCCGTCCGCGCCCGTCCCGGGCCCCGGGCCGACGATCGACGATCTGCTGGGTCTGCAGTCGCAGCGGCGACGATGCGGGGGGCCCCGCGTCGCGCGGCGCCGGGCCTGCGAGGCGCGCGCGAGCGCGCGCGCGCGCCAGGGCGCCGCGCCCCGCGGCCGCGAGGCGCGACGAGGGGGCGCACCAAAGGAGCGCGCGCAATCCCACAACCCCTCGTTTAAAAAGAACCGCCGGGCGGGGGGGGGACTGGCGCGCGCGATCGCGTCGACGTCGCTCGCAGAAACTATGTTCTTAACTTTCGCGCAGGAGCTGCCGGGCCTCGAATATCGATGCCAATTCGACGAAGCTGAAGATCACGAGTTTTACTTTGTTTGGCCCCCCTTTTCCGCAACTTCCCTGGCCGCCGCTGCCAGCCCCCCCCCCCTCCGTTCTCCCCCTTGTTCGTCAATCCCCTCCGCCTTCCCCCTTTCGCTCCCTCGCCTCGCCCTTCCCCCCCGCCCTCCCCCCCATCGCCCTCCCCCCCGCTCGCCTCCCCCCCTCGCCCTCCCCTCACCCTTCCCTCCCTCGCCATCCATGCATGAAATCGCCATCCCCCCCCCCTTCGCTCTCCCCCCTCGCCCTTCCCCCCCGCCGCCCCCCCCCCCCCCGCGTTTCTCCCTTCCCCTGTCCGCCCGCCCCCTCGCCCACATTCTCTTCGGCCCTTGCCCTGTTTCCTTCCCCCCGGACCCCCTCAGAGATCGAGCGTCTTGAGTTTTTCGATGCGGGGTATGCGGGGGCCCTGGAGGTCTGGACCTCTTTCTCCCCATTCTCCCCAACCCTTGCTCCGCTCCCCCCCCATCCCCCTAGACGTCGGGCGTTTTGAGCTTTTCGGCGCGAAGTATGTGGGGTTCCTGGAGATTTGGGTCTCTGCCCCAAACGCCGGCCTTTTCTCCCGAATGCTTTTCTGGCCGTCCTGGGGCAGACCTCCGCGTCGAGATTCTCGAGGCGTCGTGGGTCTGGGATCGCCCCCTCGCCCCTCGCTCCGGGTCAGCCGGGAGGGGTGCGGATGCAGGGCCAGGATATCCCTCCCGGGTGCCACTGCGCCCCTTTTTATTTCCAGGCGCCCCCTGCCCCCCCCCCCGTGGGCCCCGCCCGTGCCTCGGGCCACGACTTGCGAATCCCCCTCTTGGACGCTCCCCCCCGGGATCCGCGCGCGCGCCTCGAGCTATGGGACTTGCGAATCCCCCTCTTGGACCCCCCCCGCTTGGACGCCCATCGCCCCTCGCCGCCGCCCCCTCGCCCATCGGCCCGAGCGCGGCCCCCCCGCCGCCCTTGCGCGCGGCAGTCTGGCCGCGCGGCGGGCCGCCCCCCCTCCCCTGGGGCGGGGCGGGCGGGCGGGGCGCCGCGGCCGCGCGGCGGAGAGGCGCGGCCGCGCCCGCCGCCCCCGGCGGGGCCCGCGCCGAGCCCCAGGCCGCCGACGCCTCGCGGGGGGCCTCGGGGCGGAAGTCCTCCTCCCTCCTCCTCCTCCTCCTCCTCCCTCCTCCTCCTCCTCCTCCCCTCTCCTCCTCCGCCTCCTCCTCCTCCTCCTCCTCCTCCTCCTCCTCCTCCCTGGTGGGGTCCGCTCGCGTGCGGTCGGGTCGGTGGATCGCGGCCCGATGTGGGGCCCCACTTGCTCCCCGCCTGGGGCGCCCGTGCATCGCCGATGACGCCGATGCATCAGCGATGCATCAACGATGCATCGGCGATGCGGCGATGCACCCCGACCCCATTCTACGCCGACCCCATCCGGGAGTGTCTCTGAATACGGGCGTCGTTCGCCGTTTGGGCCTCGGGGGGCCCTCGCTGCCCCCTGGGACCGTCAAGGCACGACTCGGGATGAAGGGCCGTTCCAGGGATCCCGCATTCAGGAACCCAAGGCATCGGCTGTCTGGGGGGGGGTCGCCACCTGAGGGGGTCGCCAGCTCCCCCTGGGCTCCTGGGGGCCGAGCCTCGAGGAGGACCACAGGTCGAGGCGGAGATCTTGGACGGCTGCGGACGTCTGTGGGAGGCCTGGGGAGGTCTTTGGGGATCCGGGGGGGTCGTCCTCCTCGAGGAGGTGGTGGAACCCCTTGTGGTGGCCCCCTGTGGCACTGCCTGGCACCCCGCAGCGGTCGTCCGGGTTGGGCACATGTCCAGGAGCTGGACGGGGACGGGCCTGGGCAGGGGCCCCTGGGACCGGCGGTGAGCGTACTCTGAAGGATCGCCATCAAGGCATGGGAGCGACGCAAGGGAAAGGATCCCATACATGATCGCGTCGTGAAAAAACACAGGACGGATGGGTTTTTGCCATTTTCGGCCTCGGGGGGCCCTCGCGGGGCCTCGGGACCGTCCGAAAACGACTCAGAATGGAAAACTGGCCCCGGGGAAAGAGTTGGGACTTCCAGGGACCCCCGTGCTGAGCAAATCAGGGCGCCGCATGTCTGGGATTCGTCTTCGCCGGCATCGTCGCGCAAGCTGCCCGCGTAAGGTCGTGCGGGGGCGCCCTCGTTGCCAGTGTGGCGTGCCGCGCTGGCGACCCGCGTGAGCCGCCACACACATCTCGCGTGAGACCCCTGGGGGGTCCTGATCGGCGTTCTTCCTGTGTCAGGAGGGAAAATACACACACACACACGCACACACACACACACACGATTCATCGTCCCGATAAAATCAGGGCGTCGCATGTCTGGGGCTGTGCCGGCCATGTGGATGCCCGAAATGGGTACGGAAAGAGTGGGTACAATGCCCAACAACAAATGTTGTCCCAAACCAACAGCGGCCGCTGTCGGGCAGGCGGCCTTCTGTCTTAAATGGACACAGGCTGCGGCGACACCGACAGCGAGTCCTGTTCAAAATGAACAGGAACTGCTGTTGGGCATTGTACCCATTCTTTCCGTACCCATTTCGTTCGTGCCGATGCCAGGGAGGGGAGGGGGGCCGGCGCTGCCGTCGAGAGGCGCGCGCTGCAGCGCTGCCTCGCCGGGTCCCCTTGCGGGTGCGGCGCTGTGGGGGCAGCTGGGCGTGGCGTGGCGTAGGCAGGGGGGCAGAGCGGAGGAGGGGGGGGGGGCGGGGGGGAGGGGCGGAGGAGGAGGAGGGGGACGGGGAAGGAGGAGGAGGAGGAGGGGAGGAGGAGGAGGAGGAGGAGGGACGGAGGGGGGGAGGGACGGGGGGAGGAGGGGACGGAGGGGGGGAGGGGCGGGGGGAGGTGCGGAGGAGGAGGAGGGGGACGGGGGGGAGGAGGAGGAGGAGTATGTCCAGATGCCTCCCGGACAGAGCAGCGCCCAATGCCCAAGAGCGGTGGTTCAACAATGGGGTCCCGAGGGATGGGGTCCTGAGGACGAGGTGCCTGAAACAACGCGAATGTACCCCTGGACCCCTTCCCATCCGCAGGACCCCATCCCAGAGGACCCCATCCTCGAACCACCGACAGGAGCAGCACCGCAGCTGCGCGGCGAAGCAGTGGGCTGCGCAGACACGGGGCGTCCCCGGCTTGACGCTGGTGTGCAAAAAAGGATGGCTCTGGCCACCCGCCGCTGGAGACCCGCCGTGCGGGCGTCTTCGAGCACGTGCCGGTGGGCGGAACTGGTGACACCGCCGCTCCTGGGCTTCTGTCGGGCGTGTCCCCCTACAGGGGGACTTTCGACGAAGAATAAAAGATGCCCCAAAAATGCCCCAGGAAGGTCAAAAGTACTCAAAAAATAGTCCCCAGACTAATTTTGTATTGCTTGTTGATTATTTGTTGGGGATTCTTCTTATTTTTCGTCGAAAGACCCCTGTAGGGGGACACGCCCGACTTAATCCTGGGCCTTTTGAGCAAGGCTCCGGGCAGCTGCCGCTGGTCGTGCGGCGTGCGCCGCAGGCGAGCGGGCGCGCACGGGGAGGCCAGCAGCGGGCGGCGCGCACGAGAGGGCCGCTCGAGGGGGGGGCCTTCCGGCAAGGCGTGGGGCTTCTGAAAAGCCAGGGGCCTCCTCGGAAGGCCTGTTTGTGTTGTTTTCGTATATGTATATATAATACATACATAGGTACATACATACATACATACATACACACATACATACATACATACATACATACATACATACATACATACGTACGTACGTACGTACGCACGTACGTACGTACGTACGTACGTACGTACGTACGTGCACACATACATACATACATACACACATACATACACACATACATACATACACACATGCATACAAACACACACATACATACACACACATACATACATACATACATACATACATACATACATACATACATACATACATACATACATACATGTATACAGACATACATATACACCTACACATACATAGATCTATACATCTACATCTACATCTACATCTACAGCTACAGCTACAGCTACAGCTACAGCTACAGCTACATATACATCTACATCTACATCTACATATGCATATAACATATATACCTATACACATACATATACATATACACATACCTATACCTGTACCTGTACCTGTACCTGTACCTGTACATGTACATGTACATGTACATGTACATGTACATTTACATTTACATATACATATACACATACATAGACCTATTCATTTACATATACATGTACATGTACATATACCTACACCTATACATATACATATACATGTACATATACATAAACATATACATATACACATACACATACACACATGTACACATACATATATATACACACACTTCGATCATGTGTTTTGCTGTTCTTAATTGTTGTTATTATTACTATTTGTAAAGAGAAAACAAAAACGTTTTGCAAGCCTGGGGGCGGCTTCGAAAAAGGGCTCCGGCCTTCCTCGAACGCCCCCCGCCTGCTCAGGAGGCCTCGCGCCCCAACTTTTTGCGCACGCCGCCAACCTGCACACTGTTCATGTCGAATGATGCGGCAAGTCTTTTTTTTGGGGGGGTGGGGGCGAGATCCTTTCATTTCTAATCGTTCTATCCTGGGCCTCTGCCTGGCCACTAGGGGGCCAGGAACAATTAGCAACGAGCACAATTAGAAGTGAGCACGATGACAAGTGAAAGACGTGTAGGGGCCTCCTCGGAAGGCCTGCGGGCCTCTTAAAAACCGCCTTGCAAGCCTGGGGGCGGCTTGGGCCACTGCCTTCCTCGAACACCCCCCGCCTTCTCAGAAGGCGACCCCCTCGCACCACCACTGTTTGCGCACGCCGCCAACATAGGCCGGCACGATCGCAGCGGGGATGGAAAGAATGGAGGCGGAGACCAGCATTGGTTCAACACGGCGATGGGCGAGGGTTGTCTTTCGATGTGACCAGCGTCGTATGCGTTTCAAGCGCCAAGGATGGAGCGCGATTCGACTCAAACGGCCAGCAGGTGCAGGCCATTGCCAATGTGGATTTCCATACGTTATCCTGTCAAGCAGTTCCCTGGCGATTTGCGCGGCCGCGCAGCGAGCAACGTAACAACCGGACGGAACGTGTTCGGGCAAGTTTCAGTCTAGCACACATGTGATACTAATCCTGGCCAGTTCTTTGGACGTCCGCCTCGACTTGTTCAGCGCAGTGCTGGCGCCCAATGCCGTCTACAGCCTGTTTTATAGAAAGATCCTGCGCAACAGCATCGCGACATGATAGCACCGGTGCGGACACATATTCTGCGCCGCATCGCCGTTTTCAACAGGCTCCTCGCAGAGTCTTAGGACAAATGCTGAAGGCGATGCAATCAGAAGGTGCGTTCTTCAATTCCTATGTGTCCCGTTCCAGAAAGGCAGGAGAGTATAGATCGCGCGCGGTGGAAAGTGGCAGCGAGGATGGGAAACGCTCCCAAACAGCTGTCCTTGTCGTGTCTTATTGCGGGTTTGAGAACGGCACACTCTGAGACGAGGCCGTCCCCAAATCAGGTGGACGAAGAGTCTGCATGTTTTCTGCTTGGTAGCGCACAGCGCAGCCTTGTACAAGTCAACTCATACGACGTCAGGCTTTCTCCCTCCATCCTCCCCCTCCCGTTCGCACCCTTGTCCCGAGTGACCCAGGAAGAGCGCAGCCGTCCTCAATTCGTGCTGCCGCGGACGATGCCACTGTTTGAAAGAGCGCAGTCTGTGGACGCTGTGGGAATGGGGGGGGGTCCAACCCGGCCCCTCCCCCCCGCCTCCCCCCCGAGATTCAAGGGGGGGGGTTCGAACCAGGAGGGGGTTGGGGGGGGCCCTCAAGGGGGGCGGGTCGAACTGGGGCAGGGCCCCCCCTCCCTGAGTTGCAAAAGGGGCGGTTCGAACCGGGAGGTGGCCCCCCTCCTCTGTCCCAAGAGGGGGGGTGGGTGAACCCCTGTGGGGGGCCCCCTCCCTGAATTGCAAGGGAGGGGGTCGAACCGCAGGGGGCGCCCCCCTTCCAACCGATGACGGCGAGGGCTAGCGCCGGCACCATTGGGCAACGACGACGAGGGGGCCACCCCACGCAACCGACGACGGTGAGCGCCGACGCCAGCGCCGGCGCCGTCGGGCAGCGACGACGAAGACGACGACGGCGACGACGACGACGACGATGACGACGATGACGACGACGACGACGACGGCGGCGACGACGACGACGACGACGACGACGGCGGCGCCAGCGACGGCGACGGCGACGGTGACGGCGCCGTCGCCGTCGGGCAGCGACGTCGACGACGACGAAGAAAACGAAGGCGACGTCGACGTCGACGACGGACGACGACGACGAAGACGACGACGACGACAACGACAACGAAGACGACGACGGCGACGACGACGGCAACGGCGACGGTGACGGCGACTGCGACGGCGACGGCGACGGCGACGGCGACGGCGACGGCGACGGCGACGACGACGCGCACAAGGGGGCCCCCCTGAGTTGCACGGGTGTGGGGGTTCGAAATGGGGGGGTGTCCACACCCCCAGCGACAACCGCACTTCGAAACGGGGCACTCTGGAACCTTGTAGCTGGTGGAAGCGTTGCAAAACAAATCAGGTGCACGCCGCGAAAACGAGAGCCACATTTTGAGAAAGGGGACGCCTTCGCCCTCCATCCTCGAGAGGTGGTGTCGAGAGCGGGAACGCCTTCGCCTTGAGAGAACGGTGGCGGAGAGCGACCGCGAAGACGTCCCTCCATCCTTGCCCCTGTGGAAAAGGATTGGCGCCTCGCGTACATAGCTCTACCAGCCCATACAAGGCCGCTGCTCAGGCGCGCTGTCGTTGAAAGCTCGCGTGAGCCTCTCGTGGCAATCTTGGGAGGTGGAGGAGGAGGAGGAGGAGGAGGAGGAGGAGGAGGAGGAGGAGGAGGAGGACATGGATAATTACGGGAGGAGGAGGAGGACAAGGAGGAGGAGGAGGAGGACAAGGAGAAAGACAAGGAGGAAGAGGAGGAGGACAATGACAAGGAGGGGGGAGAAGGAGGACGAGGCTTTCGCAGATCTGTCCTTCTGAGTGTTGTTTGGAGGACCGTTGGGATCATCTTGCTGTGCTCTTGAGGCTCTCTCGGGGCTCTACTGGGGGCCCTCTTCGGGCCCTCTTGTGGGGGTATGGGGGGCCCTCTTGGGACTATTTGGAGGATCTTGCGGCCCTCCTGAGGCGATCTTGGGTCCCAAGAGTGAATCAGAAAGGGAGGAATACGGGTCCTCCCCCCTCGTAGGTCGACAGATTGCTTCTTGCGGCCCTCTTGGGGCGCACTTGAGAGTCTCGTGGGCCGTCTTGGGGCCCGCCCGGGCCCCTCTTGGAACTCTTGTTTGTCATCTCTGGGCCATTTTGAGACCTCAGAGGACCACCAGAGGCGAAGAGCGATCAGGCACAGATCATTGAAACACTGCTTTGGTTGAGACGATTGTGGGTTCCTCGGGGGTCTCTGGGGGTACTCTTGGAGCCATCTTGGGGCCGTCTAGTGGCACATTTGAAGTATGCTTATGGGGACATGCGCTGGCTGTGGGGGCGGGGTCGGGGAGGGGGATGGGGGAGGGGAGGGAAGAGGAAAAGAAGGAGGAGGACGAGGAGGATGACGGGGAGGAGGATGAGAAGGAGGAGGAGGACGAGGATCAGCATGAGGAGAGGGGGACGGGGATAGAAGGGCTGACGGAGGGGAAGGGGCGGGGGGAAGAGGATGACAGCGTTGTGACTACGCTACGGCGACGGCAACAGCAGCGATGGCAACGACGACAGCGATGACTACGACGGCCAAGTGCCGCGAGGCCCCCAAGAGCCCTGGCCATGAACCGGCAGCGGCCGCTCACCAAGGAGCGCCTGTGGGGCATGGGCTTCGTCCTGGCCGTTCTCGTCGTTGTCTTTGGAGGGGCGGGGACTGCGCTGCGGATGCACGGATGCTGGCCGCCCCCCTCCTTCGATCCCGCTCCCCAATCCGAATCGAACGCATCGTATGATTTTGTTCGGCCTGGCCTCGACGCGCGTTTCTGCCGTTGGGGTTCAGAGGTGGGGCAAGAAAGCGCGTCTCAATCATTCGCGTCTCATCAGCAACCGTGCGTGGCCGCACGATCGGCAAGTAGGTAGTCCTTGAAAAGAGCGGTCTGACGAAGGAGATGAACGGCTGTTGGCGAGAGGACACTTTCAAGTACATCAGGTTGTTGTTGGTCCACCCACTGAAAGCGGGCGATCATTCCCGCACCAGAGCACGTTTGCTGGGACGGGCTTGTCCCAGCGCTCCAATATTTCAAAAGAGATTAAGTTGCGGTATGTTGTTTCTATGCGCGCCCGTATGTACCCATGTCATGTGCAAACATTGTTCGATTCCATTATCTTGGGATCCCTCTTCGCATCTCTGCAACTGCAGTGGCTTGTAGCAATAGATTTGAAAATGCCACCTCCGACCCTACGGCTCTCCAGGTTCCTGTCTCAGGTTGGAGGGCACTTTGTCCAAGCCTCCATTGAAGCCACTTGCCCGTCAGGCACAATGTCTCTGTTGGATGACTGTATCTGTAATGTGTAACAAGTCCGCTAGAGCAGGCATGCAGTGTTCTACCCTTCCAAGATGTGCCTTGGAAGCCTCACATAGGGCTAGGTGTGTAGTTTCATTGGCCTGGTTCGCAATTGGTAGCCAGAATGTTGTCGCTGCCAGGTAAGTTGCCACAAGTATCCAGACCTTGAAGAAGTCCACCCCCATATCCAAATCATCCCAGGCGAAGGCTGTAGCCAGAAGCAGCTAGCAGTTACCTAGGCAGCGCAGGGCTGATTTAGATGACTCTATGTTTGGGGACCGCTTTGGCCGTGCTCCATCAATTGCTCCTCCCGGGAGTTCTTTTGGTCGGATCTGGGATTTTCTGAGCGGTCGCGATTTCGAATTAGAGGAGGACCTTGAAGCTTGGCCAGAGGAAGACTTGGTCTCTCGATGGCTTCCCAAACTTAGCACAGCGCCGCTCCGATCCCAATACCGCCCGGCCCATAAGACGAGCTTCAGGAAGAAACCCCAAATGTGCCTTGCGTATCCTGGAAGATTTGTGGGATAGCGTCAGAGCCCAGTTTGGTTTCGTGCCCGCATCGGCTTGCAAAACAGCAGAGCATTTACATGTCGTCATTATGTAATCGTTTTGGCTCCCAGCAGGTGCAAGCTTTCACGGACATGCGCGTTTCTTGGTTAATCTCAGTCGAAGCAGACATTTGCACACCGCTCATGTTGGATTACTGTTGGGCCCACTCGAGCAATGGGTCGCAGTGTTCGTGTGGGTGAACTGTACCATAATGAGCACAACCGCCTGCAGCCAGGATGCGACGGCCAATGTGTGGATTCGCTTGGACGCAGTCATTGTTGTCATATCGCGCTACAGGTCTCGCACGAATGGCACGAAGCAGATCAAGAACCTCAGGGAGGCAAGGTTGTGTTGCAAAATGTTGTAGCCGTTAACGCGGGCACCTTTTTGATGCCGAATGAGCAATCGTGCGTTTTGTTGTTTCGTCCACTACGTCTGTTGGGCGACTTGTTGGGTAAGCGGATATGCAAAATCGGGTTGTTGGTACGCAAAGCCGGCAGGCGAACCCAATATCGAATCGCGCACATATCTTTCAATTGCTTCATAGAGTGAGCCGAAAGTCTTGGAGCAATTTGCGTGTTTCACGAAAGTGTTCGTAACGAACCTTTGGCTAGTCAGGAAGTGATATCGTCAGGCGCAGCTTTTTGCCATCCGAATGTATAAGGAAAGGATATCAAACGAGAGTCTTGGCATTCGGTTTGGGCGCCTGAGACGAAGGTATTCTCGGAATTCGACCGCGTTTTCAGCTTAGTTCGGTCTGCAACGCAGGATGAGCCGCTAGCCGATCTTGAGCCTCAGAATGTGCGCTCATCGACAACTAAGTTGCGGCCAGCCTTTTGAACAAGGAGTGGATCGTCTATCTCCTTCGGGCATCGAGTGTTTCCCAGATTCAGGCACCCAAGAACTCATCTCCATCTACGGGGCGATGGAGTGCACGCTATATTGGCCAAAGCACGCTCCGTCTTTGTTATTGGTCACACGATATCAAAGCTCAAAGGAGCAGGTGACAGAGTTACCGGCGTCCTCGCCATGTTCGCCCAAGCGTCACCAGTGCGCCGTGAGCCAAAGGCAGCAGCATGGACGGGGCGGATCAATCCAGCGTGGGACGCAGCCATCGCGGGGAAGCCGCTTTCCGCGAGGCGTTCCTGCGGGCCCCAGATACGGAGTTTGCCGGCGCTCGGTTTCTTTCTTTGCAGGGCCTCGTATACTTCAGTCGTTCTCATGGCGCAGTGTCAGGGGTGCGTGGATTGCTGAAACCCTCGAGGTGGGCTTCTCTCCTACAGTTGCGTGCTCAGGGTCGCCTCCGCGCGCCGCGCCGCGCACTTCGAGGCAGCGGCGCGCGTCTCCCGAGCCATTGCCCCCCGCGCGAATCACAGCCCCGCGCCTCAGATCAAGTTCGCGCGTCGCCAGGGCGATGGCGCATTCGGTTCGCAGCGCCATGCCGCCGCGCGCCCGCCCGTTGCCCGCCGCGCCTGGGCGGGCGGTCTGATTCAGGTTGTCAATTGTTCGAGGCAGAGAGTGAGAAGAGGGTTGTCAGACGTAATCATTGGCATGCGCCGTGGTTGCACGAGAGCAGAAGTTGCAGACTGCCGTCGAGCCGGCAGCGCTACGCGAGCGCGTCGGATGCCAGACGCGCGGCCAAATTTGTTAAGCGAGCAGGCCCCGCCGTCGAGCCCCAGGCCCAGGCGGCTTATCTGGGGCCAGCCTTTGGCGGAAGCAAACGACTTGCTCGATCGACCAGGAGAACAGGGGCGGGCGCGACGGCGGCCATGGGCGCCTGTTTCGCCGAGCATGCAGTAGCGCGGACGCGGTGCAAGATCTCATCTCATATAGAGCTCCAGGGGTCGTTTGCTGTTGGATCGCACGCGCGTCGATGCCCGGCGATTCGGGCATTTATCGCCGCGGCCCTGGACAGACCGGCGAGGCGCGATGGTCGGGCAGATGCCCGGCCGCGCCGCGCGCTTTGCCGGGCCCGAAGGCAAATCCAGGAATACAGACGGCGCCAGATTATTGAGGTCGCGGTTCAGGGCGCGGGCTCGCGAAAGGGCCGGCTAGAGACCCGCCCTCAGACGCGCGCGGCCAAGGGCATGGGGGCAGCTTCTCGGCTGAATCACAACGTCGACTTCGCCGCGTTCGCGGCCCAACGGGGGCAGTGAATTGCCATTTGCTCGAAACGGATCGGAAGACCTTCTCGGCGGCGTCATGGGATAGGCCGCCTGCGTCGCATGGCATTAGAATGGAGTGAAATCCCCGCCAGAGAGTTCCATGGGTCACGGAGGAGTTGAGATGCCCCGCGGCGTTGGTTCAAGAGTTTGAAGAGGATGGGGCCCGCGTGAC
This sequence comes from Prorocentrum cordatum, assembly GCA_963575745.1. NCBI lineage: Eukaryota > Dinophyceae > Prorocentrales > Prorocentraceae > Prorocentrum > Prorocentrum cordatum. The sequence continues at coordinate 251,062 of CAUYUJ010015184.1, read as the reverse complement.
GCGGGCCGCCTCTGGCCGTCGTCGTTGGGCGGGTTGCGCGGGGAGTGGGGTTGACGCGGCATCTTGCGCCCGGGCCATCTTGCATGTTCGGGGCTCGCGTCGTTTGACAGAACTGGCGGCGGCGGCGGCGACGCGGGCAGCGCGGCCTCGCTCGCGGCGCAGCGACCGACGTCCAGGTCGCCACTCATATGCTTTGCCCCAGATGCGGGGGCGGGCCAGAGCCCCCCGCGCCGCGGGGCCCGGCAGCGCCTCGCCAATCAAAGGCCACTCTGACGAGCCAGCCCCGGAGGCGCGCGCGCAATGGAAAGCCGCCGAGCGCGCGGCCGAGAGGGTTGCTTCTCTTTGAGGAAGGCCGACAGCGCCCCAGCCAGCTTTTCGCAAATCTTCGCAGGAGAAGGGATTCGCCGCGGCCCTCTCGTTTCTTCCTGGGCCCATGAGAGGGCGACGAGATCGGCGAGCCCTCGACGGCGACGAGTCGGGGCGGGCCTTGTCCGCGCGGAGAGCCCCGCGAATGACCCATCAGAGTTCGTCGCGAGAGCAACGGTCGAAGGGGCATTTCCACGGCGCCGCCGAGTGGCTAGGGGGCCGAACTCGCCGCGCCGTGGATTGCGATTCAGGTCCTCTCCGGGCCCGTCGCCCCCACCTCTGTCAGGTCCGTTCCGGGCCCGTCGCGCCCGGCGGGCGGTTGGCGTCTGGGTGAGATTCGGGGCCCAATTGGACCGGGCTCAGATCTCTGGGCCAAGATCGGGGGGCAGGTCGACTTCCGGGGCACCTATGATTCTCGCCCTCTTCCTGAATTGTCTGTCTTTTCGATGGAGCGGCAGTGTTCGACGGGCTATTCCCGGAGCGGCTTATGCTTGGCAGCCAAGCAGCAGGCGCAGTTGCCGAGATAGCTCCAGAACGCGGCAGGATTGATTAGATTTCTCGAACACATACGTTGCGTCGCGAAATGAGAGCATGTTTGGCCAGTGGGGGCGCGCAGTGCGTTGCGTCCGTCGTCTTTCCCGCTCCACTCTTACGTTCGCGCGTGTCCCGGGCCACCCTTGACATTTAAAATTTATATCGGGCCCGCCGCGCGGGGCGCGGGGGTCGAGGCGGGCCCCGGGGGGCAAGCTTGCACGCGGAGTTTGCAATCGCGGGGTGTTAGGGATATTGACTGGACGAGGTTCGGTACAAATCGTTGCAATGCTCTGGGCGTATTTGCGCCTTGTGGGGGATGAGGTGGTCTTGGATGCCAGCCGAGGGCGTTTCTCGGTTTATGTGGCGCGACGCGCGTGAGGGGCGCGACGAATTGAGATTCCAAG
>CAUYUJ010015184.1:227258-242258 GCA_963575745.1 Prorocentrum cordatum | reverse complement strand
CGATTCGATTGGGCCTTGACTGCTGCACATGTGGGTTGCCACACTGGTATTTAGCTTCTGTTATGTAATGGTGATACCATTTGCCTTGATTCATGTAGACTGTCATAGTGTGTACCTCCTAGGGCCACCCTTCGGGTGATAAGGGAATTGCGGAAGAGTTGGGGAACGTTGTTTCGATGTGCATGTTGATTGAAATTGGATTTGAATTGCGACCTATGTCCAGCTGCCTACGACAAGTCCCGCCACCGTGCCAGCCAAGCGTTCCGGTAGGCGACAGTTCGGGGGTACAGGGGAGGCCGTCACATGCAACAAGTCGTGACCCCAGGCTCGGGAGGGCCGCGAGGATGATGATGAGGATTCGGATGATGATGAGGAGGAGGAGGAGGATGAGGAGGAGGAAGAAGGCCATCACATGTGACACGTTCGTCTTCACTTCTTGAGGAGCTCTCATGGAGCTCATTTGGGCTTTCTGGGGGCTGTCTTGGCCTCATGTGGGGCAGTCTTGGGGCTCCCTCGGGGCCGTCTTGGGGCTCTCTCCGGCCGTATTGGGGCTTTGTTCGGCCGTCTTGGGGCTCTCTTGGGCCCTTTTGGGGCCCTCTTGGCCGTATCCAGCTGCCTGCGGTAAGCCCCGCCACCGTGCCAGCCCAGAATTTTCAGCGCTGACTGTTCGAGGGGGCACGGGAGGCCGTCACTTGTGATACTTCGTGTCTCCAGGCTTGGGGTAGCCATGATGGGGATGTTGAGAATTAGGACGATGACGATGACGATGATGATGATGATGATGATGATGATGATGATGATGATGATGATGATGATGATGATGATGATGATGATGATGATGGAGGTGGTGGTGGTGGTGGTGGTGGTGATGGTGATGGTGATTGTGATGATGATGGTGATGATGGTGATTGTGATGGTGATGGTGATGATGATGATGACGGTGATGATGATGCTGATGATGCTGATGATGCTGTTGATGATGACGCTGATGCTGATGACGATGACGATGACGATGACGATGATGATGATGATGATGATGATGATGAAGATGAAGATGATGATGATGATGATGATGATGATGATGATGATGATGATGATGATGATGATGATGCTAGTGGTTGTGGTGGTGAATATGATGGTGATGTTGATGGTGTTAATGAGGAGGAGGAGTATGATGAGGATGGGGAGGGTGATGAGGACCAGGATGATGCTGATGATGATAAGGGTGATGATGATAAGGATGCTGATGATGATGCTGAGGATGATGATGACGATTCCGATGACGAGGATGATGATGTTGATGCTGGTGATGATGACGATGATGGTGGTGGTTGTGGTGGTGGTGGTGGTGGTGATGGTGATGATGGCGATGATGATTGTGATGCTGATGCTGATGATGAAATTGATGATGATGATTATGATTGTTATGCTCATGATGATGATGATGTCGATGATGATGATGATGATGATGATGATGATGATGTGAATGATGATGATGATGATGATGATGATGATGATGATGATGATGATGATGATGATGATGATGATGATGATGATGATGATGATGATGATGATGATGATGATGATGATGATGATGATGATGATGATGATGATGATGATGATGATGATGATGATGATGATGATGCTGATGATGATGATGATGATGATGATGATGAGATGATGATGATGGTGATGATGATGATGATGATGATGATGATGATGATGATGATGATGATGATGATGATGATGATGATGATGATGATGATGTGATGATGATGATGATGATGATGATGATGATGATGATGATGATGATGATGATGATGATGATGATGATGATGATGATGATGATGATGATGATGATGATGATGATGATGCTGATGATGATGATGATGACGATGCTGCTTATGAAGGAGATGCATCGGATTATGACAATGATGGTGGCAGTGATGTCGATGACGATGACGATTACGATGATGGTGACGATGACGAAGAGGAGGAGGAGGAGAAGGAGGAGGAGGAGGAGGAGAAGGAGGGGGAGGAGCAGGAGGAGGAGGAGGAGGGGAGGAGGAGGGAGAGGGGAGGGGGAGGAGGAGACGGAGGAGGAGCAGGAAGGGGAGGAGGAGGAGGAGGAGGAAGAGGAAGGCCGTCACATGTGACACGGTTCGTCTTTACTCTTTGCGGAGCTCTCATGGGACTCGTTTGGGGCTGTTTTGGCCTCCTGTGAGGCCGTCTTGGGGATCCCTTGGGGCCCTCTGTGGTCGTCTTGGAGTCCTCTTACGCTGTCTTGAGGCTCTCTTTGCAGTATTGCGGCCATGTTGGCCGAACGCTGGGTGTCTGGGGGCCATCGAAGGGCCGTCTAAGGGCGTCTTTGGTCTACCCCAGCTTGGGCCGTGTTGGGGCCGTCTTGGAAGCCTCTTGGGCCATCGTTGGGTCCTCTTGGGCCATCTTGGGACTGTTTTGGGGCCTCTTTGGCCAGATCGAGGCCATCGCGGAGGCTTCTTGGGTCGCCAGACCGAAACGCACAAATATGATAGTACGAGCGTCATGGGAGAACCTTCGGGAAAGCAGCGATTATGGTCTCGTCGAACCTTGATGGTGGTTCTCTTGTGGAGGTCCCTCTTGGAGGCATCCTGGGCCATCTTGAAGCCATATTCGGCTGCTGTCGGGGTACCTTTGGCTGTCTGGCCGTCTTGGAAGCTCGGGACGCGGACACATCGGTTTTTACCAGCAGGTCCTAGAGGTTCTCCCGGAGGTGCTTTTGGAGCCATCTTGGGGCGTCTTTGGGGCCTCTTGGGCCGTCTGGAGGAAGCCTTGGGCCGTCTTGGGGTTACCTTAGCTGTCTTGGAGGCGTCTTAAGATCCGTCTTGGAGGCCATCTTGGCCGTCTTGGAGGGATCTTAGACCTTTTCTTGGGCCCTTGGGGCCGTCTTGGAGGCGCCAGGGGCCTTGCCCTCCCAGCTTTTGGGCGGTCTTGTGGGTCCTTCGGAGTGACCGGCGCGCTGGGCAGGAGGCCGGTGGGAACTTGTTAAAGTACCGAAACAGCCAAGCGTCCAGCACGCCGTGTACCCCTGTGGCAAGCACAGGTCGGCGGGTAATGGAAAGCGCGCTCAGCGTCGCGATCCGTCAGTCGGAAGAAAGTCAACTAGGGGGAGTGCAAGGGGGGTTGGCAGCCAGAAGCCCAGATAAAGAAAAGCGCGCTTCGCGTGCGATTTGCTAGTCGGGAGGAAAACTTGGGGGAGTTCTTGGGGGTTGGCAGCCCGACCCCCAGATGTCATAACGCGCGTGTAGCGTCACGATCCTTTAGTCCAGAGCAATATCAAGGGGGAGTGTGAGGAGCATGGCCTCGCCACCCTCAGATCACAGAAAGCGCGCTTCGCGTGCGATCCGTTAGTCGGGACGAAAACTTGGGGGAGTTCGAGCGGGTTGGCAGCCGGACCCCCAGATGACGGAAAGCGCGCGTAGCGTCGCGACCCCGTGGTTGGGAGAAATCCGCCGCCCCCTTTTGATTTATCAACGGGGTGCCTCCAGACGGCCAAGAGGACTTTCAAGATGCCCACGTGTTCCCCGAAGGCTTTCCAAACCGATTCGGGGAACACATGGTCCGATAGCTCGGCAGGTCTGGCCTCAACGTTCGGCCACATGGACGCTTCCAGAAAGGCAGGGGGCGGCGGTGATTCGCCGTAGGCGTCTTCGATAACAAGGGGGAGTGTGAGGGGGTTGGCCTCGGCGGTCCCAGATGACGGAAAGCGCGCGTTAGCGTGCGGTCCGTTAGTCGGAAGAAATTGGACTTGGGGGAGTTCGAGGGGGGTGGCATCGCCAGGCCTGGATGACGGAAAGCGCGCGTTAGCGTGCGGTCCGTTAGTCGGAAGAAATTGGACTTGGGGGAGTTCGAGGGGGGTGGCATCGCCAGTCCCGGATCTAATTGCCCTCCCGCCTCGTTTTTTTATCGAGTAGGACGGCCATCGGGGCTTTAAAACAGCGTTTCGCTCGAGACATCATCGGAAAACGCTTCTTGGGCGCTTCTTGGGCCGTCTTAGGCGCCTAAGACAGCCCAAGAAGCGGCCAAGACGGCGCCCAAGACGGCCCAAGACGGCCCAAGAAGCGCCCAAGACGGCCCAAGAGCGCTCCAAGAGAGCCCAAGACCGCCCAAGGCGGCCCCAAGACGTCCCAAGAGGCCTCCACGACGCCCCAGGAGGCGCCCACGAGGCGTCCCAAGAGGGCCCCAAGAGGCCAAAATCATTGATTTCTGAAGGAAAACTTGCATTTTTAGCATATACGGGTTTTCGCCTTTCATGGCGTTGAAGACGGTCCAAGAGGCCCCCAAGACCGCCCCAAGACGGCCCAAGATGTTCCCAAGAGGCCCCCAAAATAGCCCAAGAGGGCGCCAAGACGGGCCAAGAGGCGCCCAAGATTGTCCAAGAGGCCCCCAAGAGCTCCCCAAGAAGGCCCACGAGGCCCCCAAGAATGCCCCAAAACGGCCCAAGAGGGCGCCAAGGCGGCCCAAGAGGCGCCAAGGCGGCCCAAGACGGCGCCAGGACGGCCCCAAGAAGGCCCCAAGAGGCCCCCAATAGAGCCCAAAGACGGCCAAAGGCAGCCTAGTCCCTTCACCCCCGCAGCCCAGAAGCTCCCAGGAGGCCCCAAGAGGCCCCCGAAAAGCCCCAAAAGGTCCCCAGGAGGCACCCAAAAGGCTCCCCAAGAGCCCCCCAAGAGGCCCAAAAGACTCCGCTCTTAGCACCGCGGCTCCCAAGAGCGAGCGGTGACGTAATCGAGCTGATAAGACCAAAGCTCCCAACAGATAGCTGCGGCGTAATAAGTTCTTGACGCCAGGGCACAGGGACGGGCGGCAACGCGTGGACAGCGAGCGGTCCACGCAAGGAAAACGCGGGGTTCTGGAAAGCTGGCAGCCCAAACGCGGAAAACGCAACGCGACCCGACCGCCCCCTCCAAAACAAGAAACGCGCTCAAAGAAAGCTCCGCGACTCTCCGAGGCTGAGATAGGACAAGAGCGAGGGGAAGGGAGTCAATGAGAGGTGTAAGAGCAGACGAGCCAGCGATCTCGTGCGCTCTGAAAGTAAGTGCGCTTTCCGTCCCCGTGCCAAGCAGGTCTAATCGCCCAATCTTCGGTCATCCTCGGCCCCAGGCGGTCCAACCTAGCCCCGAAAGGGCGCCTCAGAGGGCCCTAAGGCGCCCCAAGACAGCCCCGAGAGCGCCCAAGCTACCTCCACGACAGCCTCAGGGAGGCCCAATAGGGTCCCGAGACGGCCCGAGAACGCTCAAAGAGGGCTCAAGATGGCTTCATGACGGCCACAGAGGCCCTCGAGAGGTCCTCAAGACGCGCCACGAGGCCTCGACGCCCACGAGGCACAAATCATCCCGTTCCCTTGGCTCTTCGGGCCTTCCTGGAGGACCTCTTGGAGGCCTCTTGAGCCGTCTTGCAAGACTCTTGGGGTCCTCTTGGGCCGTTTTGGGCCATTTTGAGGCCATCTTAGGCCGTCTTGGGTGCATCTTGGGCCGTCTTGGAGGCATCTTGGGGCCATCTTAGCCGTCTTGGAGGCCATCTTGGAGCCGTCTGGAACGGGAAAACCCTTTGCAACTACCTCTGGGCAATCTTTCGGCATCCTTTCAGGTGGCCGGCGGGACGGGCCGAAGCCCCAGGGGGAGTTCTTTTGGACAAGGACCAAAACCAGACCGAGAGAACCCAGCACGCCAGGCACGCCTGCGATGAACCGACAGGGGGCGGCGGATCTTAAACGCCTACGGCGAATCACCGCCGCCCCCTGCCTTTTTGGAAGCGCCTGTGTGGCCGAACGTTGAGGCCAGACCTGCCAAGCTATCGGACCATGTGTTCCCCGAATCGGTTTGGAAAGCCTTCGGGGAACACGTGGGCATCTTGAAGGTCATCTTGGCTGTCTGGAGGCCATTTGGACCCTTTCGGGCCTTCCTGGAGGACGTCTTGGAGGGCTCTTGGGCCGTCTTCGAGGCCATCTTGAGCGTCTTGGAGACCTCTTGGGCTGTCTTGGGGGCCTCTTTAGGCCGTGTCTTGGGCCTCTTGGGCGATGTTTGGGGGCACTTGGGCCGTCTTCGAGGCCATCTTGAGCGTCTTGGAGGCCTCTTAGGGGGCCTCTTGGGGCCGTCTTGGGACTCTTGGGCGGTCTTTGGGTGCTCTTGGGCCGTCTTCGAGGCCATCTTGAGCGTCTTGGAGGCCTCTTGAGCCGTCTTGGTGACCTCTCGGGGCCGTCGTGGGCCTCTTGGGCGAGCTTTGGGGGCACTTGGGCTGTCTCGGGCCGTCGGAAGGCAGAACAAAAGGCAAATGCCACACTCCTTCAAAAGACTCATGGGAAATCAATGATTTGGGCCTTTTCAGCCCTTCCTGGAGGCCCTCTTGGAAGCCTCTTGAGCCGTCTTGGGCCATCTTAGGGCCATCTTCGGCCGTTGTGGTGGGCTTCTGGCCCGTCCGACGCCGTTGGAAGCCGTTTGGGGGGCCAGGGCCGTCTTGGAGGCCATCTTGGTCGTCTTAAATGCCTCCTGGGCCGCCTTGGGGGCCGTCTTGGGGGGCTCTTGGGCCGTTCTGGGGCCATCTTGGAGGCGATCTTTGGGCGATACTTGAAGGCTCTTGGGCCGTATCGGGCCTTCGGATGGCCGAAAATAAGCAAATGTCCAAATCCTTGAAAAACCTAGGGAACAACAATGTTTTTGGCCTTTTCTGGCCTTCCTGGAGGCTCTCTTGGAGGCCTCTGGGGCCGTCTTGGGTCAGCTTCGAGCCAACTTCGGCCATCTTGGTGGGCTCCTGGCCCGTCTGACGCTGTGGGAAGCCGTTTGAGGGCCTTTCTGGGCCGACTTGGGGCCCTCTGCTCCAGGGCCGTCTTAGAGGTCATCTTGGGCGTCTTGGAGGCCTCTTGGGTCGTCTTTGTGCCCTCTTGGGGCCGCCTCGGAGGCCTCTTGGGCAGTCCTGGGGCCATCTTGGAGGCCTCTTGGGCGCTGTGGGTGCGATCTTGGGGGTCTCTTGCCGTCTTGGGTCGCCGGAAAGCCGAATAGGAGCAATTAGGGAAATCCTTCAAGAACCTAATGAACATCACTGATTTTGGCCTCTTCGGGCCCTCCTGTAGGACCTCTTGGAGGCCTCTTGGATCGTGTTGGGCCGTCTTGGAGGCTTCTTGGGCGAAATTTGAGGTATCTTGGACTCTCTTGGGCCGTCTTGGAGGCCGTCTTGGCCTCTCTTGGGCCGTCTTGGAGGCCATGTTGGACCATCTTGGAGGCCCTCTTGGGCCAACGTGGCCATCTTGGAGGCCATCTTGAGCCATCTTGGAGGATTTGTTTCCAGAATGAGCGCCTTTCCGGGTGGCCGGCGGGACGGGCCGACGCCCCAGGGGAAGCTTTTTGGGGAAAAGAACGAACAACAAAAGCCATATCGTTCGGCACAACAGGCACCCCTTTGATAATCAACAGGGGGCGGCGGATCGAAGACGCCTACGGCGAATCACCGCCGCCCCCTGCCTTTTTGGAAGCGCCTATGTGGCCGAACGTTGAGGCCAGACCTGCCACGCTATCGGACCATGTGTTCCCCGAATCGGTTTGGAAAGCCTTCGGGGAACACGTGGGCATCTTGAAGGTCATCTTGGCTGTCTGGAGGCCATTTGGACCCTTTCGGGCCTTCCTGGAGGACGTCTTGGAGGGCTCTTGAGCCGTCTTGGAGGCCATCTTGAGCGTCTTGGAGACCTCTTGGGCCGTCTTGGGGGCCTCTTTGGGCCGTGTCTTGGGCCTCTTGGGCGATGTTTGGGGGCACTTGGGCTGTTTCGGGCCGTCGGAAGGCAGAAAAACAACAAATGCCACAATCCTTCAATCACTTATGGGAAATCAATGATTTTGGCCTTTTCGGGCCTTCCTGGAGGCCCTCTTGGAGGCCTCTTGGGCCATCTTGGGCCATCTTAGGGCCATGTTCGGCCGTCTTGGTGGGCTCCTGGTCCGTCTGACGCCGTCGGAAGCCGTTTGGGGGGCCTCTATGGGCCGACTTGGGGCCCTCTTGGAATGCTCCAGGGCTGTCTTGGAGGCCATCTTGGGCGTCTTAAAGGCCTCCTGTGCCGTCTTGGGGGCCTCTTGGGGCCGTCTTGGGGCCCTCTTGGGCCGTTCTGGGGCCATCTTGGAGGTCTCTTGGGGGATCTTTTGGCGATCTTTGGGGGCTCTGGAGCCGTCTCGGGCCGTCGGAAGGCCGAACAGAAGGAAATGTCGAAATCCGTCAAAAACCTTAGGAACATCAAGGTTTTTGGCCTCTTCTGGCCTTCCTGGAGGCCCTCTTGGGGGCCTCTGGGGCCGTCTTGGGCAAGCTTCGAGCCAACTTCGGCCATCTTGGTGGGTTCCTGACACGTCTGACGCCGTTGGGAGCCGTCTTGGGGGCCTTTCTGGGCCGACTGGGGGCCATCTTGGGGCCCTTCGGGGCCGTCTTGGAGGCCATCTTGGGCGTCTCGGAGGCCATTTGTGGCGTGTTGGAGGCCTCTTGGGCCGTCTTGGGGCCCTCTTGGGGCCGTCTTGGAGGCCACTTGGGCCGTCTTGGAGCCCTCTTGGGGGCCTCTTGGGCGATCTTGGGGGCCTCTTGGGCCGTCTTGAGCCGTCGGAATGCCGAGAAGAAGCAAATTCCAAAATCCTTCAAACACCAAAGGAAAATCACTGATTTGGGCCTCTTCGGGCCCTCCTGGAGGACCTCTTGGAGGCCTCTTGGCCGTCTTGGAGGCCTCTGGGGGGCCTCTATGGGCCGTCTTGGGCCGTCTTGGACTCTCTTGGGCCGTCTTGGAGGCCGTCTTGGACCATCTTGGGCGGACTTGGAGGCCATCTTGGGCCATCTTCGCGATTGTTTGATGATGTCCCGAGCGAAATAGCTGTTCTTGGCGACGACGGAGGCACGACGAACGCGTTTTAGGGATTTTCCGGGTGGCCGGCGGGACGGGCCGAAGCCCCAGGGGGAGGTCTTTTGGAAAAAGAACCCAAACCAAAACCGAGCGGGTCCAGCACGCCAGGCACCCCTGCGATGAATCGACAGGGGGCGGCGGATCGAAGACGCCTACGGCGAATCACCGCCGCCCCCTGCCTTTGTGGAAGCGCCTATGTGGCCGAACGTTGAGGCCAGACCTGCCAAGCTATCGGACCATGTGTTCCCCGACTCGGTTTGGAAAGTCTTCGGGGAACACGTGGGCATCTTTAAGGTCTTCTTGGCCGCCTGGAGGCCATTTTGACTTTTTCGGGCCTTCTTGGAGGACGTCTTGGAGGGCACTTGGGCCGTCTTGGAGGCCATCTTGAGCGTCTTGGAGACCTCTTGGGTCGTCTTGGGGGCCTCTTGGGGACGTCTTGGGCGCCTCTTGGGCCGTTCTGGGGCCATCTTGGAGGCCTCTTGGGCGATCCTTGAGTGACCTTTGGGGGCTCTTGGGCCTTATCGGGCCGTCGGACGGCCGAAACGAAGCAAATGTGAAATCCTTCAAACACCTCAGGAAAATCTACCTTTGGCCTTTTATGGCCTTCCTGGAGGCCATCTTGGAGGCCTCTGGGGCCGTCTTGTGCCAGCTGCGAGCCACCTTCGGCCATCTTGGTGGGCTCCTGGCCCGTCTGACGCCGTCGGAAGCCGTTTCGGGGGCCTTTCTGGGCCGACTTGGGGCCCTCTTGTCTTGGGGTGATCCAGGGCCGTCTTGGAGGCCATCTTGGGCGTCTTAGAGGCCTCCTGTGCCGTCTTGGGGCCCTCTTGGGGCCGTCTTGGGGGCCTCTTGGGCCGTTCTGGGGCCATCTTGGAGGCCTCTTGGGCGATCCTGGGGCGACCTTGGCGGCCTCTGGGGCCGTCACGGGCCGTCGGAAAGCCGAAAAGGCGCAAATGCCACAATCCTTCAAAAACTAAAGGAAAATCAAGGATGTTGGCCTCGTAGGGCCTTCCTGGAGGAACTCTTGGAGGCCTCTTGGGCCGCCTTGGAGGCCTCTTGCGGGCCTTTTGGGCCGTCTTAGACCATATTGGGGCCATCTTGGGCCGTCTTGGATGCATCTTGGGGCCATCTTAGCCGTCTTGGAGGCCATCCTGGCTGTCTTGGAGGCATCTTGCAGGCCATCTTGGGCCATCTTCGCGATTGTTTGAGGATGCACCTCTTTGATACATCAAAAGGGGGCGGCGGATCGAATGGCCTTCGGCCCATCCCGCCCCCGTGCTTGGCTTGCGGGGCAGAGTCCCCAAGAATGCTTTTCGGGGTTTCTTCGGATCGCTTTCGGGGGCCAATTTGGGAAACAGGTATTAGGCTTCGTGGGGCCCTCTAAAGGCTACATGGGGCCCTCTTGGGGCCTCTTGAGGGCTGTTTGCTGCCTCCTGGGGGCGTGTTGGGGCCGGGGGCTCGACGTGTCCGTTCGGGTTTCCTTTCTGGGCCTATTCTTCTTGGGGTCGTCCTGTGGTCGCTTTGGGGCCTTCCTGGGCCCTCCTGGTGCCTTCTCGGGCGGTCTTGGAGCCCCAGTGGTGGCCTCCTGTGCAGTCTCGGGGCAATCTCGGGGGCCTCTGGGGCCGTTTTGGGCGCTGCGAAAGCCCGAGAAGCTGAAAATACTCGTACTCCTAAGGGAATGGGGCGAGCATTGCATATTGGGGCCTTATCTGGGGCCTCGTGGAGCGTCTTCGAGGTCTCTTGGGCCGTCCAGAGGCGCTCCTTGACCGTCTTGGACGCTTGGTTAGGGGTTCCGCGAAGTTCCCCAGGTCCTTTGGGGCGCTGCGACCGCCCTGGCGGCTCGCGCGGAACGCCCCGGGAACGCCCCGGAGCGCCGGGAAGAGCCCGGGAGATTGATGGCCCGGGACACTTGAGAAACTACAATCCTGGTTGCAGCAGCAGCACATTGTGAGCCTCGGGAAGCCCCACTTCGTGCCTGCAGAAGCGCGGTGGCGGATATTCGGAGGAGGAGGGATCAAGGAATCGTTCCGCAAATCGGTGGACTCTCGGCTGCAGGATGTCCATGATGATTTCTGCCCTTTCGCTTCCTCCCTCTGTCCCTCTTCTTCGCCCTGGCCCGCGCGAGCTCGGTGGAGTCCCTCTCCCAGCCGTTGGGAAGCTGGCAATGTTCATCCTCGGGGTCTCCTCGGCGAGAAAATCATCACGTGTCGGGTAGAGCAATCGTTCCGCAGATATGTGGATTCTCAGCTGCAGGATATCCATGATCAGACGTGGAGGGGTAGGTGAGCCCGTGAAGCGGCGTCTGTCCTGGGCCCAAGTTGTGTTGAGTCCGTACAGAAGGAGCCGGACGGAAACGGTCCACATAGCCCTTGATGGTTCTCCGATACATTTCGGAAACATAGGATATCGTTTACACGGAAGGCGCCAGTGGAGCCCACGGAATAAGGTTATCCTCATGATGTGGTTGTCATGTTTGGGCGGAATCTCAGAGTTTTCAGGAACTGATACCGACAAGAACGGAGTGACAGAGGACAAGCCCGAGCCCGTCCTGCTGTTGGCGTCCGGGGAGACTCTGGGGAGCAGATCGACCTCGGCTGGCCATAGAATGCAGGAGACGGCAGGTGCGAGAGATGGCGGCGTTGCCGCGGCAGCCGACCCTACCGCCCGCGACACAAGTTCAGACCGCGGGTGGGAGGCGTCGCGCGGGCTGCATGGTGGCCGTGGCACGACCGAAGTTGGCGGTGGTGGCCATGGTCGCGGAGCAGACTCGGCGAAAGGAACCGAGAGGGGGCGCTCGCATCCCTCGGATGATGCCCCCCCTGCCGGCAAGTGTGGTTTTCCTTGGACGAGGCAGCGGCAAGGTCAATGAAGGCGGCCGCGATAGCAGAGACGCTTGAGACGACGCGAGCGGCTGGTGCACCAGCGGAGATCGTGGCGGCAACGCTGGCGGGTGGTCGGCCGGCCATCGGTGGCATGACCGTGCTGATCGTGAATCTGGAACGTGCACTTCATGAAGTAGCTTGTGTCAGAGCGTGAATTACCTACCCCGCTTTCGCTTCCAGGCAAAACCAAGTCATACCACGCGCCTCCTCGTCAAGCGGCCTGACCAGTACAGGCCGTAGTTTGGCATCGCTTGGTATCTCCTGGAAGCGAGGGCGGTCAGAAGCGAGGTAGGTTTGTGTGCCCCCTATTGTCGGAGGACAGATCGTGTTATGCGGGTTCGAGTCGAGGCCTGGGCGGCAGCGCACGGTGAGCGAGGTCGAAGCGCGGCCCCCCTCCTGATGAGATTCTATATGCTTACGTCACATCCGCCGACTCCTATATAAGGTACTGCGCCTCCAGGACTGCATTTCACGAGGCTTGTCCGAATCATGGCACGGCGCTCGACATCGTTCCTGTTGCTTCGTTGCTGTTATCGTACCGCTTGGTGCTCTTTTGTGGCCTCTTGGTGGCATTTTGGCCTGTCTGCAGGCCATATCCGGCCGCCTCGAGGCATCTTGGGCCAAGTTTTGGGGCCTCTTTGGGGCTTCCTGGGGGCTTCTTGGAGGCCTTTGAGGTTCTTTTGGGGGTCCCTCAGGGCCTCTTGGGCTGTTTTTGGGGCAGGCTGGGGGCGTCTTGGGGCCGAAGGCTCGAACAGGTTTCGTCTTGGGGCCGTCTGGGGGCCCTCTTGGGCTGTCTTGTGGGCTTCGGGGGCTGTTGTTGAACCCTCTTCGACCCTTCTTGGGGGGCCCCTTTGGCTGTCTGGGGGCGATATTGAAGGTTCTTTTGCCCGTCTGGGACGTTGTGAAAACCGAATAAGCGAGCATGCGGAAAATGCTTGTTTTCCGAAGGGAATGGGGCGATTTTTGTTTCTTGGGACCCATTCTTTGGGGGCGCATCTTGGGGGCCTTTTGGCGCGTCTTGGCAGCTTCGGAGGCCGCCTGGAGGCCATCGTGGGCGTCCAGGGCCATATTTCGGCGAATCGTGGCCCCCTGGGACCGTCTGGGGAACGTTCTTGTGCCTTCATGGCCAGTTTTGGAACCCTCCGCTCCCCCGTGGCGCGTTCGGTCCGGGGTCGCCCCGGGGCGGGGGGGGGGGGGTCCAACTCTCCGGTTTGGGGTCCTTGGGGGGGGTATGGGGGGGGGGAACCATCGTCGAGCGGCCGAGCCCCTCGCCTCTGCACAAGAGCCGCCCAGAATACTTCAGCTTCGGCCTCCAAGGGTCTTGCGTCCTTGCCACGCGTCCTCACTATGCGTTTTCACTGCAGCTTGTGGGAGGGCGGATGTCGTGTCCTGCGGGCTCGAGCCGAGGCCAGGGGCGGCAGCTCGCGCGGCGGGCGAGGCCGCAGGCGCGCGGCCCCGCGGCGGCCACGGTGGCGCCCCGCGGGGCCCCTCTCCTGATGAGATTTTCGCGGCCGCGTCGAGCAGCCGAGCCCCTCGCCGCTGCACAGGAGCGGGCACTGCTCCTGTGTCGGGCGTGTCCCCCTGCAGGGGGGATTTTCGACGAGAACTAAAAAATAAGCACCCAAATAAACCCTACAGGGGGGATTTTCGACCAGAAATAAAAGATCCCCCAGACATAGTCCAGAAAATGGTCCAAAAGATAGTCCCCGGGCTATTTTTGGATAAGTATGTGCCTTTTGTTGGGTATTAAAAAAAACGTCGACAGTCCCCCTGTAGGGGGACAGGCCCGACTTAACACTACTCGGACGGGTGGCTCGGTAAAACGTTCTGTGGGGGTTGGCGCCCCGTTGTTCTGGTGCGCTCCCTCCGCCTCTCCCTTGAGCATGCATGCGTGTGTCGCTGCGCGCGTCTGGCTCAAGACAACTGTGAGGGTCAGGGTCAGCTGGCGTCTTGCTGGAAAAGGGTGCGCGCGCCTCGTTCTCTAGCGCGTGCGAATCACTATCCGTTCCCCGCTTCACATCTACTCAACTGAACAAATATTGCGGCAATGTCGGGCGCCATCGTTCAGAGCCCACCCATATATCAGATCAATATGAAAAAAAACAGGTCTTTTGGTTTAGGATATCAGAGCAAGGGATATGCTATTCGTCAGGGCATGTCGGTTATCTGGTGGAAGACGCTTTCATTTGAGGGATATGTCCGCTGAGGTACCAAAGGCAGCAAACGAGGATGAGGAGGAGGAAGAGGAGGAGGAGGAGGAGGAGGAGGAGGAGGGGGCGGAGGAGAAGGAGGAGGAGGAGGAGAAGGAGGAGGAGGAGAAGGAGGAGGAGGAGGAGAAGCAGGAGGAGGAGGAGATGAGGAGGAGGAGAAGGAGGAGGAGGAGGAGGTGAGGAGGAGGAGGAGGAGGAGGAGGAGGAGCCTGGGCCGGCCAGTGCGTGATGACGGACCCGGGCGTGGTACCGTCCAATTGGGGCTTCTACATGGGGGACGAGACGAAGCGACGGAGCGGGCGGGGGCCACCTGCAAGTCGGGCCTGCGGGGGGGAGCTCTGACAGGGGGCTCTTCGGCTGACCCAGCTTTGGGAGCCGATGTCCTGTCCCCTGGCAGCTACCGCGCGGGCGAGCGGGGTTTGCCTCACGACCCCTGCTGACCAAGGTTTGCCGCTGACCTTGGTCAGCGCGCCCCGACCTGGAAGTGTGTATAGGACATGACCGATCACCCTCCCGCAACCTGTCTCGCTGACCAGGTAGTTCCCATCGCTGCCATGGTCTGGCATATGAGTTGTTTAATTCGAGCGATCACCGACACTCTTGCTACAGACCGCAAGGTAGGAATGATCATCCTGACCCGTGTATCATTAATATCGGCAGTCCCAGTTGTTCTCTGGTTAAGGCCCAATGATTTCCAACTCAGGTCCACCAATGCTGTTGAACACGATGTAACGAGGTAGATCATGCTGGGAATAACGCCCTCACCTCCAGCCTCAGTGGGGAGCGATGCTCGAAAGAGTTTAGGTTTTCGACGTCGTGTCTTTTCAATCCGTGGCTGGCCCCCAATCACTTTCCCAGGACTGGTTATGCATCGCGGGCAGCTCTTCATTGGCCCTGGGCCCAGGATCCCGAAGACGGCGTCCACGCGCCGAAGTTGTGGATATCGTTGGAGTTGGGGAATTTCGTTTCGGAGGTCTGCTGAGCAGAAGGACGATGAGCAGGAGGAGGAGGG
>CAUYUJ010015184.1:167258-222258 GCA_963575745.1 Prorocentrum cordatum | reverse complement strand
CTGACGGCGCGCGCTTGCTCCGTGTCGTTCGCGGACGAAAAAAGGACCCCCACCAGCCTATCCAGAAACGATCGCCAGACATCCTACGCAACGTGTCGCTGGTTGCCTGTTTCTCCCGACGTATCGCTGGCTACCTGTTGCCCTCGTGTGTCACTGGTTGCCTGTGGACGTGTCGCGTCTTGGGCCCGATGGCTCAAACAGAGGAGCTTTGGGATGTAGATGTTCCCCCTGGGTGGCCCCATGTTGGAGACACTTTTGGCCCTAATGGGGCCTTCTTGGCGCCCTCTTGGGGCCCTCTTGGGGCCCTCTGGAAGCTTTGTGGGTGGGAGGTCTCTTGGGGCCGTTTGGGTCCCCATGATTCAAAAAGAGGTGGGTACTTGATTTAGCCCCCTTCCTCCCTCGGAGGGTCGCAAAATAGCCTCATGGGGCCCTCTCGGGGCGCTCTTGCGCGTCTGTTGGGCGCTCTTGTGGCCGTCATCGGGCCTTTTTGGGCCCCTCTTGGGGCTCCCTTGGGCCATCTTGGGGTCGTCTTTGAGGCTTCAGAGGCTTATCGGAGGCAAACAAGCAAGAAGGCATCGACATCGAACATCGAATTTGTCCGAAGCGTTTGAACGGTGTGTGGTTTCTTGGAGGGCGCCCAGGAAGGGCTCGAAAGGGCACTTGGAACCTTTTTGAAGCTGCCTTGGGGCCTCTTGGAGGTAAGTCGGCAGCTATCTTGAGCCATTTTGAAGGCCCTCTTCGGCTGCCGACGGCCCCCTTGGAGCCATTTTGGGCCATCTTGTACGCCCTAATTACCTGGACCCCCCCCTCCCAGACCCAGGGGAGGGGGTAGGGCGAGGGGTCAAGACGCCCTCCCCGCCCGCAAGCCGTCTCGCTCACCCCCACCCGCCCTCCCAACACATACGTAGCACCCGAACCTGGTCCGAGCCGCAGCATATTCAGCAATCGTCTTTGGATGGGCAGCTACTGGGGGCGAATCCGCCGCAGCCGCCGCCACATCCGCCGCCGCCGCCGCCGCCCGCCGCCGCCGCCGCCGCGCCGCCGCCGCCCCCGCTGCCGAATCGCCGCCGCCGCAGCCGCTGCCGCCGCAGCCGTTGCCGCCACCGCTGCCGCCGCCACCGCCGCCACCGCTGCCGCCGCCGCCGCCGCCGCCCCCGCCGCCGCCGCCACCGCCGCCGCCACCGCCGCAGCCGCCGCAGCCGCTGCCCCCGCCGCAGCCGCCGCCGCCGCCAAGTGTTCTCTGTATTGTTGTTGGCAGGGATGGTGGGGGGGAGGCCGCATCGGGTTCGCTGCGCATGCTCCGGATTTGGAGGCAGAGTGTATGTTGTATGGTTGTTGTACAAGGGATGGTGGGGGGAGCGCATTGTTCCAGGTTGGCTCCCAGTCGCCTTGGGGAGGGGGTGTAGGTTAATAGGGAGCAGGGATCGAGGCACCTTCCCCGCCCGCAAGCCGTCTCGCTCACCCCGACCCGCCCTCCAAACACATAAGTAGCACCCAAGCCGCAGCGTGCTCATCGGTGGTCTTTGGATGGACCGTTAATGGGAACCCGAAAAGACCCCATGTGTGCAACGTTAGGGCGAAGTGCGCCAGGCGTGCCAGGCGCGCCACGCGCGCCATGTGCGCCAGGCACCCTTGTGGACCAAGCGTGCCAGATGCGCCAGATGCGCCACGTGATCCACGTGCGCCATGTGTGCCGCATGCTCCAGCCGCGCCAGTTGCGCCATGTTCGGGGCACGCGCAGAGTGTGCCAGGTGCACCTGCGCACGTGGCAGTACACATCGGGAAACTTGTCGGCCACCACCACGCTTGTCGAAAACCAATGCTCAATCGCGGCGGGTTGGCCGTCACAGTTTCGGGTGTGCCTGCGCATAGCAGGCAATAGGCCAGCACCCCCGCCGTCCCAGTCAAAACCAATGCAAGGAGTCGCGGGGTGCCCGCGCATGATCCAGATGCCGCCTCGGATTGCATTACATACACGCATACATACATACATACATGCATACACACATACATACATACACGCATACATCCATACACATACACATGCACATACACTTACACCTACAGTTACACCTACATGTATACAAGCATACAGGCATAACTACCTACATACATGCATACAGACGTACAGACACATATACATAATGCATGCATGCATGGATGCATCCATACACATGCATGTACGCCTACACACATACACACATACACACAACACGCAACCATACATCCACGCATTCACAAATACATATTCACGCATACATACATGCATGCATGCATACATACATACATGCACGTGTATATGCATACGTACATACATACATACATACATACACACATACATGCATACATACATACATACCTATAGACATACATACATACATACCTACATACATACCGACATACGTGCATACATGCCTACGTACATAATACATACAGTTGTACCTGCATCCGCACGTGCATACATACACATACATACATATATACATACACATACACACATAAACTGCATACACACATGCATATACATACACACATACATACATGCATGCATGCATGCATACACATACACATGCCTACAGACAGACAGACACACACACATATACATATCCATATAGGTATAGACGTATGGATATATATATATATATGCATATATCGCGTTTGACGGGGATGCTGGCCCTGCGCGCAGCAGGCAATATGCGGGCACCCCGCCGCCCCAGTCAAAAAACAATGGGCTCGTGGCCCCCCCGGTCACGGCCAAGGTTTTACCACACGGTGGACGTCGTAGAGTTTTTGACACGGCTGGTGGGGCGGGTACCCGCATTGGTCGCTTGCGGGAGGGGGTAACTATTTGTTATTAGAGGGCAGTAATAAGCCCCTCCCCCAGGCAGGGGAGGGAGGGGGAGAGAAGGTCAAACTCGTTAAACCCCTCCTCCTCCTCCTCCTCCTCCTCCTCCTCCTCCTCCTCCTCCTCCTCCTCTCCTCCTTCTCCTCCTCTTCCTCCTCCTGCTCCTCCTCCTCCCTCCTCCTTCTCCTCCTCCTCCTCTTCCTCCTCCTCCTCCTCCTCCTCCTTCTCCTCCTCCTCCTCCTCCTCCTCCTCCTCCTCCTCCTCCTCCTCCTCCTCCTCCTCCTCCTCCCCCTACGCCCAGAGGGCTGGTGGGATTTGGACGGAACGAGGCAGAGTCTGGCTGGCGGGGGGCCCCACGACGCCGCGTCCCGAGCGACCCCCCATCAGGTGGCCAGCGGGGCCTCCCTCGGGGGACCGGTGCTTTTTGTTCTCAGTGCCACGCGAGCGAGCTGTGCGGCAGGATCGGGTCGTGTTGACTGGCGGCGACCCCGAACACTCTGATTCTTCGGAAGCGGCCGATCGTTCGAGGCTGAACGACCCCCGCGGTGTCAAAGCAACGCCAGGGTCATCACGACGCGAACCTGTCGTAACTCGTTCCTCGGATGATGCAGGCAGTCCCGAAATCGCTCGCTCTGCCAGGGGGAGGTCGCGTCCCTTCCAGCAGAAGCTTGCGGGGGCTGCCCGTGGACCTCAGCAAGATTCGTGGCGCTTTGCGAACCCCCGCCAGGGTTATTACCGCGTAGAGTGCGGGACGTGGTGCAGAGGCAACTGGCTGCAGGCCCCTCCTCGTTCTTCCACCTAGGTACTTTGCCCGCGCTGAGTGCGGGCCGTGGTGCAGAGGGCGCTGGCACGGCCCCTCCTCGTGCTCCACCGCTTGAAGTCCAGCTGTGTGCTAAGTGGCTTCCCCCCTTCGTCGCCGCTGGGAGTGATCATCACTGAGTTAGACCCCCACAGCCTCGTGGGCTTGTAGCCCGTGCGGTCGGCTGAGATAATGCCACCCACGGTTTTGGCCGCGTTGCCGGCCCGCGGAGGACCGGGTCGACTGGCTGAAGGCGTCGCCCCATCTGTCCCTGCATACAGTGGATGGCTCTGGCCACGGATTGTGCCACCTCCCGTGTTCGAGGGGCATTACACTGCGCTTTGGTACCCGCGGCATCCCGTGGGTTCCTGCGCCTGCGGTCGGCTGAAATAACCCCACCCAGGCCTTTGCCCGTGTGAGTGCGGGCCGTGGTGCAGTGGCAACTGGCTGAAGGCCTCTCCTCGCTTCACCGTTTGAAGTCTTGCTGTGTGCCAAGTGCCCTCCCCCCCATCGTCGATGTTGGGAGTGATCGTCTTTCTCGGTGACGTATACGCACTGGGTGCTACGTGAGTGAGTCCGCCGCGCTCTAGGGCTCCTGTGCTACGTGGCTGCTTGGGTACAGGCTCAGCGTCCGTTACCGCCTTGTTTGCGAGTGCGGTGCCTTCTGGTGCCCTGGCCCGCTGGCATCTGACCAGTGGTCCTTGCTCGCGCCTCGTCTCGGGTTGCGGGCCGCTTAGCCTCGCACGCGCCACCTGGCGCTCTGCTTTTTTTCTTTCGGCCACCGGTCAGGTTCCCCACCTGCGGGTCTGGCTTGTGTTCGTTGGTTGTCCACCTGTGGCAGCTTCTCTACCGCTGGCATCCGTTCAGTGGTTCTGCATGGTAATTTTCTGGCATCGCGCCCCTTTGCTTCGTACCGCCCTCTGGACTTTTCCTTGCGGGCCGCAAATCCAAAAAGAATCCCCGCCAGCCCCAGACGACGCCTACCGCTCCCTGTCCGCCGCCTCGGAGCCGCCGACCAAAAAAAAATCCCCGCCAGCCAGTTTAGCCCCTGCTAGGTAGTTGCGCGTGTTCGGACGGCGCGCGGTTGGACCGCGACGCTCGCGAAGGAAAAATAATCCCCGCCAGCCCATCTAGAGACAATCGCTCGGCGAGTTGTCCTGATCAGGGATGTGGAGGAGCATCCCGTGGAACAGACAGGCGAGGCAGCCGTCAAGGCCAAGCTCGAAAACAGCATAGGCGTTCCCAGTAGTAGAATCGCTGAGCCTGCCTTCGACGGAGGAGGAGGACGCGGATAAGCAAGTAGAGAAGGAGGATTGGGAGGAGGGAGGAGGGTGAAGAGGGAGGTGGGATCAGGAGGAGGAGGAGCAAGAGCGGGAATATGATTGAGGAGGAACGGGCGGCGACGACGACCGCACTAACGAGGACGAGGAGGACGGCGACGACGACGGCAAGAGTCGACCATGAAGAGTTTCACGGATCTTTCGCTCGAAAGACCAAATGGAAGCTTCTTGGGGCCATAAGTGAGCCCTCTTGGGACAGTGTTGTATGTTTTCGTGGCCGTCTTGGGGCCCTTTTAGGAGCCTTCTTGGGGTCACCTTCGAGGGCGTCGATCAAACACGGGAGGGTCTTCACCTAACCTCGCACCGTCAGAACCCGAGCCGTCGTCTCCTGGCTGAGCTCTCTTGGGGCGCTCTTGGAGCGCTCCTGGGCGTTTTTGGGCCGTCTTGGGCTTCTTCTGGGCCCAACTTGGGACTATCCTGGGCGATCGTGGGGCGATCCCGAGGCTTCCGAGGCTCATCGGAAGCGAACATGCGAGAAGCCCAAAACCACTGAACAATCATCTGGTTTGACTCTTCGCAGGCCTCCTCGCGACGTTCTGCGGTAACTTGGAGCCGCCTTGGCGAGGTGTTGCTGCCATCGCCCCCCTCCGCGGAGACGCCAGTGGGTAACCCTCCGAGGTATATATAAACTGAATAAGCGATACCATAACTCTGTGCTAGACGTTCAAGTCCGGAAAATAACTTGCACCAGCTGAGACAGCAATGATACATCCAAAATATGAAGTAGAGGTAGCCGACCTCGAACAGCAACGCATGATCAAGATCAGGTGTGTCCGGCGAGGTCCGGCGTCGCCGTTTCCCGTTTCTTCGGGGAGTGCACTAAGTCTTCGCAGGATATTTATTCGCCGTTTGTTCTCTGGGGGTCCTCGGAGTTCTTTGGGGCGCAGCCCGCCTGTCAAGGAGCTTCGGGAACGGAGGTAAGCATTCCAAACATTCCCTACCTTGAAATCATGTGCGCAACCGCAGATTCGCAACAGTAGTGACGAAAACGCGAATTTGTAATATTTCAAGCGCGGAATTAAATCACGCACGGCGAAGTCGAAGGGGCGGCGCGCGCGCGTGTTCTTTCAACTTCTCGCGGCATGCGATTTGCAGTGTCGCTGTATGCCGACATGCAAAAATACGCCACCACATGCCATACGTTGGCTTTTGTTTGTTGTCCGGTAAGTGTCTTGGCGTGTCGTCGTCGTTGATTTTCGAAGAGATTTGCGTTTTCTCGCCATCTTTGTTGTCGGGGTGGGTTTGTGTGGGGCGAGCCACGTCGCCGTTTCTCGGTGACACTCGGTAAGTGTGCAGGAATTCGATGTTCTTCGCTGGTGTCTCTGAGCGGATGGGTTCGGGAAGAATACAGGGGAGTGTTTTGTTGCCTATTGGAGGCACGGTTGAGGACACCCTGGTCCATCTTGAACAACATTGCACCACTTTGAATGGCATTTCGAGCTCGAGCATTTTTGGGGCCATTTTGGCTCAAAAGCTTCCCGGTGATGCTACTGTTATTCAGTGATGTTGGCTTTGGGCTAGCGGGGAGGATCCTCTATTTGGGTTATCCCTCGTGAGCCCGACATGTATCCGCTTGGAGCACTATGAGGTCCATCTTGGAGCCCTCGTGGCTCTCTTGGGCGACCTTCGAGCCACCTAGAGGCTCCCGAAAGCTCATCGGAAGCGAACGGCGATAAGGCGAACACTGCTGATTGTCCTTCGATGCTGGAAGGACTTTGGCCTCTCGGGGTCGTCCCTGGCCACTCGGAGTCGTCTTGAGGCTGCATTCTTGGAGCCTCTTGGAGCCAACTTGGAGGCCACCTTGAGCCATACTGATTCATCTTGTGCAATATGGAAGGTCGTATTGGATGGCTGGCGCGGTCTTGGGCTGTCTGGGACTCTTTCATCGCTCGCGCCCCCGCCCCCCATCCCGTCCAGACCCAGCGACTCAGCGGATGGGGTAGGGTGACGGTCAAGACGCCCTCCCCGCCCGCAAGTTGTCTCGATCACTCCCACTTGCCCTCCCAACACATAAGTAGAACCGAGCTTCAGCGTGTTCGACGGTCGTCCATGGATTGGCAGTTATTTAATCGCTTCGCTCATGCCGCCGGCCCTGGAGCCCTCTTTAGGGCCTCTTGGGGGCCTCTTGGGGACCTCTTGGGAGTCTCTTGGGGCTCCTTGGCGGCGTTTTGGAGGCCCCCAGGGCCTCTTGGGGGGCTCTTGGGGGTAGTCGATTGCGGCTCCCCCCTCGGAGGCCACGATCCTCGTGAGGGGTGTCGAAAAATACCCTCCCCTGGAGTGGTCTGGTGGCTTCTCCCGGGCTTCTCTCGGGACCTTGCCGGGGTACTTTTCGTCCGGGGGCCCCCAGGGGCCGCTCCGCGCGCGCGAACTAGAAATATTGTTAACAAGTTACCGGAGATCTTAGCACGCCTCTGGCCCGTTGGGCCGGCGAATTGGGAACCAAAACGGACATCATGTAAGGGATGATGGGGCGAGGTGTGCCACGCGTACCAGGCGTGCCAAGTGCGCCATGTGCGCCAGGCACCCCTGGGCCCCAAGCGTGCCTGGCACGCTTGGCGCGCCAGATGCACCACGTTCTCCACGTGCGCCATGTTTGCAGCAGGCTCCGCGCCAGGTGCGCCACGTTCGGGGCACGCGTGTGACAGCACGCATCAGGGAACATGTCGGCCCCCACCGTCCTTGTCGCAAACCACTGCACAGTCGCCACGGGGTAGCCATCATAGTGTCTGGTGGACCTGCGTACAGCAGACAATATGCCAGCCCCCCGTTGTCTTTTTCCAAAACGAGCGCGGGGTGGCCGCGCATGATCCAGTTTTAGCCGCGAGTTACATGTTGTATTATTTGTTGACACGGATGGTGGCCCTGCGCGCAGCAGGCAATTACAACCCCCGCCATCTTTGTCAAAAAACAAAAAATTGGATTTGAAGCCCACGAGCATGACCCAAGAAGTTGCCCCGAAGTGTATATTGTATTGATGTCGGCAGAGATGATGGGGGGTTCATTGGTCCTTGTTGGCTGGTGATCGCCTGGGGGAGGGGGTGTTTACGAATCGGAATCAGTGATCAGAACGTCTCTCACAGGCGCAAGCTGTTTGGCTCAAGTTGTACCCGAGTCTCAGCATATTCAGCGATCGTCTTTGGATGGACAGCTACTGGGAAACAATACAGACCCATGGTGCGCGACGCTGGGGCGAGGTGCACCACGCGTGCCAGGCGCGCCGTTCCAGGCGCGCCACGCGCACCACGCGCGCCAGGCGCCACATGAGGCCCAAGCTTGCCAGGCACACCAAGTGCGCCAGATGTGCCTCGTGCTCCTCGTGCACCAAGTGCCGCGTTCTCCAGCCGCGTCAGGTGCGCCACGCTGGGGGCACGCGCAGAGTGTGCAAGGTGCACCAGCGCACATCGGGAGTTTCTTCTGCCTCCGCCAGCTTTCTCGAATAACGGAGCAATCGCAGCGGAGTGGCCATCATAATGTCTGGTGGGCCTGCACACAGCAGGCAACTTGTCAGCATCCAGGCCGCCGCTGCAGGATTCAGATTTAGCCGCGAAGTGCAGTTTGTATATTGTGAAGGCCTTACGGCTGGTGCCGCCGACCCAGAAGGACGACCGCGACGATCACGACGACGACCTCGACGGCAATGATAACGACGAGCTGATGACCCTGTCACAAGCTCGACCAATGTGGCGGAGAGTGG
The DNA here is from genome assembly GCA_963575745.1 of Prorocentrum cordatum. Lineage (NCBI taxonomy): Eukaryota > Dinophyceae > Prorocentrales > Prorocentraceae > Prorocentrum > Prorocentrum cordatum. The sequence goes on along the minus strand of CAUYUJ010015184.1, from coordinate 213,580 downwards.
AACGAGGAGGAGGAGGAGGAGGAGGAGGAGGAGAAGGAGGAGGAGGAGGCGGAGGCGGAGGCGGAGGCGGCGGAGGAGGAGGAGGAGGAGGAGGAGCAGGAGGCAGAGGCGGAGGCGGAGGCGGAGGCGGAGGCGGAGGAGGACGAGGAGGAGGAGGAGGAGGACGAGGAGGAGGAGGAGGAGGAGGAGGAGGAGGAGAAGGCGGAGGCGGAGGCGGAGGCGGAGGCGGAGGCGGAGGCGGAGGAGGAGAAGGAGGAGGAGGAGGAGGAGGAGGAGGAGGAAGCTGGAGCCAGGGCCGAGGCCAGGACCCGGGGGCCAGGGATGGGGCCCGGGGCCGAGGCCAGGGCTGGGGCAGGAGGGCCAGGGCCGGGGCCGGGGCCGGGACTGGGGCCGGAGCCGGGGCTGAGGCGTGGGGAGGGGTCCTGAGCCCCCCCCTTGGGGGGACCGCCTGGGAGCAAGGAGGGAGGGCCGTCGGGCCCCCCCGGGGGGGCGATAATCTGACCCGGGGACGCCCCCCCACCCCTACCCCGCCCTCCCCCCCCCCCCTGCCCCCCTTCCCCCCCCCGTCGGGGAGGGGGAAAGGGGAGGGAACGACTTGACTACGACGTTTCTTGTACGACGTTTATCTTTTCTGTTCTTTATCAGATTTTCTTGAGGCTGGCGACGACGAGGGCGAAGACGACGATAGCGTCTCAGACGTGCCGACTGAGTCGGTTGACTTTCTGTTGACAGGGATGATGACCTTGCACGCAGCAGGCCATCTCATACGCTGGTACTCCCGCCGTCTCTGTCAACAAACGATACAAAGTGCTCGCGCCCCCCCCGAGAATGATCCAATGTTTTGCCGCAAAGTGCATGTTCAATTGGAATCTGCTGGCATTTCCGCTGTCCCTGTCAAAAACCGATGCAAAGTAACTGCGGGGCGCTTGCGCCTGCTTCAGGTTTGGAGGCAATGCGTATTTAGCATTGTTCTTTGACAGGCATGGTGGTGGGGTTGGCTGCCGGTCAGGTGGGGGAGGGGTGTTTGCTAATAGGCAGCAGCGATCAAGTTAAATTCTCAACGGGTACGCCACGAGCTCCCACCCGCGTTCCTGCCACATAAGTAGTACTAGACATTCAGCATGGGCAGAGGAACCCACCGGATGAATAGCCAACGCTAACCAACGCACGCGACGCTTTCGAGGTGCGCCACGCGTGCCAGGTACGCCAGGTGACCCAGTGGCCCAAGCGTGCCAGTAGCTCCTTGTGCGCCAGATGCGCCACGTGGGACAACAGTGCCACGTGCGTTAACCGCGCCAGGTTTGCCACTGCCGTCACGCGGGCAGAGTGCGCCAGGCTGCGACAGGCGCACCAGTGCACGTGCCAGCACACCTCGGGCAACATGTCGACACCACCCAACATCCCTGTCAAGATCGATGCAAAGTGGCGGCTGGGGCGGTTCGCATGGCTAAACATGTGTGCGCACAATGAGCTATACTTGGCTTTTGATATGGACAGTGAGCGAGCGCACAGCGGACACATTTGATGACACACCCGCCAATCCTGCGGAAAAGCCAATGGTAAGTGGTCGCGTGCGCCTGCTTATGATTCAGATGTGCCACCACGCGCGCTTTATGTATTAGGCGGGGGGGGCTTCCTGTTCCTGGTGGGTGGTCGGTCGTCGAGTGGAGGAGGGGGTGTCTATCAAGAAGGAGCAAAGATCAGCCCTCCTCGAAGGGGAAAACGGGGTTCGGAGACGAAGCGCCGTAAACAAGGGCTGGTGGGAGTCAGGGTGGATCGGCTTCCGAGCACGACCCCGCAGTAGCTGGGCGGGAGCAAGCGCAAGTCAAACATATTCATCTGAAGCGTCATATCTGGATGCCTGCGGCAAGTCCGCCATCTTGCCCATCGAAGCACGTTGTGTGTTGATTTGTCGAGCATCGCTCGCACGGTCTTCGCTCGTGACACCTCCCATTTCCACTTACCGTGGCACTCTCATGGGGCTCATTAAGGCCGTCTTGAGGCAGTCTTGGGGCTCCCTTGGGGCCCTCTCAGACCGTCTAGGAGCCCTCGTAGCCCGTCTTAGGGCTCTGTTGAGACGTCTCGCGGGGCTCTCTTGACCGTCTGGGGGGGTCGTTTGGGGCCGTCGTGGAGCAATCTTGCGGCGTCTAGGGGCTCTCTTAGGCTATCGTGGGTCTCCGAAGGTCCTCTTGGGTCAGCTTGGAGGCCGTCTAGGGGCATTCTTGGGGCTCTCAGTGGGCCCCTCTGGGCCTTCGAAGACCGCAAGTGGGCAGATCTTGGACCGAAGAGCTCGGAACGCTAAACACATTGAAGGGCGTCAGGGCAATCCATGCTCGTGGCCTCCAGCGGACCTCCTAGAAAGCATCCAGGGATGTCATGGGGCCCACGGGACGCCTCTTGGGATCTACTGGGCGATTCTGAGGGTTTCCTGGGAGCGTCTGGAGGCGATCTTGGGCCAACTTGGCGGCCTTCTTAGCCTGCACGGGCCGTCTTGGAAGCTTCGGCGAGCCTTGGCAAGCGCCGTGGAGGCGTCGGGATGCCCAGGGAGCCTCCAGATGGGGGGCGATGTCCGGGGCCTTGGACGATTACAGAAACCCTACCAGCCAGCACTTGGCATCCTACCACGCCCCAGCGTGCCAGAGGGCACGGTGGCGGGTCTATCATCCTCCCTGATGGTCTGCATGGTCTTTGCCCAGGGTTGCCACGGGGAGGTGAAGGGGACACGGTGCTGGCCTCATTGCCTACGGCTTACTTGTCGTGGGCGTTCATGGTAGCCAGTGGGCGATGCAGGTACGGAATGATCCACGCAGGTTGTAAAGGCACTGAGCGGTGTGCATTGGTCAGCGTTGGGTCGTGCCGATGTCGACGCGGCATCTCCCGGCCCATGGACACCCCGGGAAGCGCGGACGTGTTTCTGCACGCCACAGCACCTCGAAGCAGCTGCTGGTCGGCGGATAACCGGAAGTTCCTCTCCCGCCAGCGCGTCGGCACTCTCGGCGAGGGGGGGATGCCGGTCGAGCTCGAGCTACGGCGGCTCACCCCTGGTTGCGTATAGTGCAGAGGATCCTCCATGGGGGAGATGTGTGAATTTACCAGTTTGAAGCATTTCCCTACTTCCCTATGTTCGACATCACCTCACCTCGATGCCGATCCTAAGGACTCCCTCAGCTTTTGAGGGCCTATCCCTAAGATTGTCCTCGCTTTTTGCTCGCCCATCTTAGGGATAGGGATACGTTCGAGGCTGGTTATGAATGGGATGGGGGACAGGAGCGGCAGCGTGATCAGGAGCGGTACCCAGATGGGCAGCCTGCAGCCGTCCACGCGATCCTTCTCTTCCCGTTGTGTGTGTGGGGGGGGAAGCGGGACACCTGAATGGGTGGAACATCACATTCAGCTCTCCGGAGATGTTCAATTCCCTGCTATAAATAGTCTGCACCGGTGTCGCTAACCTATATTCTCAGTCGTCAGCCTTCAACGGGGTACCGTAGGGCGCGACGAACGACGAGCGAGAGCGACGACCGACGAACCGACGACGTCGCTAAACCCATCATCGCCCCCCCTTGTGTTTGTAACCCAACTGCCTGCATCATGAGCCGTCGTCATCATCATCATCATCATCATCAGCAGCATCATGATCATGAGCATCATCATCATAATAATCAGCTTCATACTCCTTATCGCCATCAATATCACCATCTCCATCATCATCACCATCATCATCATCACCAGCATCACCACCATCACCATCATCATCATCATCATCAGCATCATCATCATCATCAGAAGCATCACCATCATCATCACTATCACCATCATCAGCAGCATCATCATCAGCGTCATCAGCATCGTCAGCATTATGATCATCATCATCATCATCATCATCATCATCATCATCATCATCATCATCATCATCATCGTTCAGGTGGCCTGTGTGTGTGTATGTCGTACCTCTCCTCGCCGATGCGCTTGTACCGCACACAGACACACACACACACACGCACGCACGCACGCACGCACGCACGCACGCACGCACGCACACATCTGGGGGGAGCGGGCGAAGCCCCCCCCCCTCTCCTGGGGAGCTGCAACATCTTCAACGACCCCCCTCGCCCCGCCGACGCTCCCGCACCCCACCTGCAGAGTGGAGGCCCCTGCCAAGAGACTCCCTGCTTGTCTCCAAGGGGGGCCCTGGGTTCCTTGGGTGCCGATGGTTTTGCTGTGGAGAGCCTGACATTCCCACACCAAGAATCCATGGACGCCCTTGGGTCTCAGGGTTGGATTTCGTGTGGGAGATTTTACCTAACAGCTCTTGCTGATAGGTTTCTAGTGGTCTCAAAAGAGAGCATCATGACTCCTCAGGGGGGTCTGGGCGGGACCCGGACAGGCTGCCGCCGCGGCTGCCGCCGCACTCGTTTTTCGCAAACAGTCACACACTTCGTGCTCTTCGACCTCCCAGAACTCCATTCCCGGGCCACATTTTGGATGCCCGGAGCCAACTGTAGGCCACTTCGTGCTCTTCGACTTCCCAGAACTCCATTCCCGGGCCACATTTTGGATGCCCGGAGCCAACTGTAGGCCACTTCGTGCTCTTCAAGTTCCCAGAACTCCATTCCTGGGCATGATTTTGAATGCCCGGAGCCAACTGTAGGCCACTTCGTGTCTTCTTGTTCTTCTAACAGAACTTTCCGGGCCACATTTTGAATGCTGAGGCAGGCTGAGGCTGCTGCGGCCGAGGCAGGCTGAGGCTGAGGCAGGCTGAGGCTGAGGCCGAGGCTGAAGGCAGACTGAGGCTGAGGCTGAAGCAGCTGAGGCTGAGGCTGAGGCAGGCTGAGGCTGAGGCTGAGGCAGGCTGAGGCTGAGGCTGAGGCTGAGGCTGAGGCTGAGGCTGAGGCAGGCTGAGGCTGAGGCCGAGGCTGAAGGCTGAGGCTGAGGCTGAAGCAGGCTGAGGCTGAGGCTGAGGCAGGCTGAGGCTGAGGCAGGCTGAGGCTGAGGCTGAGGCAGGCTGAGGCTGAGGCTGTGACTGCGACTGCCGTTGCCGCTGCGACTGTCATCGCGAATGCGACTACGACTGCGAGAACAGCAGAATTCTACAACTGGATTTTCATCTGAATCTTAAGGGGAATGCTTTCATATATGCTTCTACACATCGCTGTTAGGTTGCTTTGCCGGGATAATCTTGTAGTCGGGCCCCTACTGTAGATGCTTCTGCACCCGGGGCCGCGCGGGGAGGGAACCGCCCCGCTTTGGTCGTCGTTTTCTAATTCGTTGTTTTGCCGATCGGCGCGGGCCCTCGTACCTCCCCCCCCCTCTTGGAGTAGATCTTGGCAGTTTTCTGCGCCAGTGTCACGCAGGTGGAGTCTCCCCGGACGCACTGCTGCGAACAGTCGCATTAAGCAGAGGTCCGGAGCCAGACCCCCCCCCTCTCCCTTTGTGGGCCCCGGAAACGGCAGGGCCGTTTTTTCACCGTTTCCCAAAAAATGCCCCTTGAAAATGGAAACGGCAAAAAAACAGCGACCGGAAACGGCAAAAAACGGCTCCAGGATTGGAACCAGAGCCGGAACCGGTCAAAAAACGGCGACGGAACCGGTAAAAAAACGGCGTCGGAACCGGCCAAAAAACGGCAAAACGGAACCGGTAAACAAACGGCCCTGTCGTTTTAAGCCCTCTCTCTAAGACAACGTTCACCTGGGACCACACGGGTGGTTGGGGAGAGGCCAGGCGGCCCTTTCCGCGCCACCCGCAGTTCGCCGCCGGGGACGTCCCCCCTTCGGCCACCCGCCCTTAGTCGGCCCTGGAAACGACAGGGCCGTTTGTTTACCGGTTCCGTTTTGCCGATTTTTGCTAGTTCAGACGCCGTTTTTTTACCGGTTCCGTCGCCGTTTTTCGACCGGTTCCGGCTCCGGTTCCAATCCTGGAGCCGTTTTGTCGCCGTTTCCGGTCGCCGTTTTTTTTTTTGCCGTTTTCATTTTCAAGGGACATTTTTCTAGAAACGGTGAAAAAACGGCCCTGCCGTTTCCGGGGCCCACAGGGCACCCGCCTCGCGGCAGACAGGACGTCCCCGCGCACGCCGCGGGCACGCACCACGCCGGGGTCCACCTCGATCGGATCGACCCGCTGCGATGTATACGGCCCGATGCCTGCGTGGCGCCGCTGCGCATCCTGGCGCAGCCGATGCGATTCGGTTCCGGTTCTGTGCCGATGCTAGGGGGCCACATGCGAACCCTACCCCTACCCCCCACGATTTGCTGAGGGGGGGGGGTGGGGCTTACTCCACTCGGGAGCTCCCGAGCGGAGTGAACCCCACCCTCCCCCTCAGAAATCGTGGGGGGTAGGGGTAGGGTTCGCATGTGGCCCCCTAGATGCAGCCGGGTCCGAGGACGATGTCGCTTTGGTCCGCTTTCCCGATTCGGTGCTGCCTGCTCCTGCCATGCCCGTGGCGCACACGGTGGCAGCTGTTGAACGCTTGGACGGTTGGCAGCTGTTGGACGCTGTCGGCGCACACGGCGACTGCACCAGCGCCAACACCAGGGGTTGCCTCCACGGGAGGAAGGTGATCCTGGATTTTGGTGTTGGTGGTCATCTTTCGGCCGCCTAGGAAGCCCGAATAGTTTCACCATCACCGAGATCGGGATCTTCTTCCCTCGGTGGATGCACACCGCCGATATTGGTGTTGGTGCCAATCTCTAGGCCTGCGAAGCTGGCAGCCTTCGAAAGGAAGCCGTACCCGAAGCACGGCTTGGCATCGTTCGGTCGTGTGCATTTTTCTCGGCGAGGCTCGCGCCAGAAAGTCTGGACCATCTTGGAGCATCTTGGGCCATCTTGCGAAACAGTAGCAAGCACGGAACCGAAGAATGCACGGGGAATGGCTGCCGAGCGACGGCAAGACGGCCGCGGGGAGGTTCTTCATCCAGCTGCTGGTCTACGTGTACCTCACGCTGTGGATGGTCCCCGGCCGCCAGCCCACCGCGCCAGTCTAGCTACCGTCCCCTCAGCGGCGCGCCCCCACACGCCCTCTCCCCACCTCCGAAGGGGGAGCAGGGGGACGAGGAATGGGTGGAGGGGGGGCAGGAGGATCGGGAGCCTCGAGGTTTCGCTTTGTCTGTTGTTGAGCTTTGCTGGACAGCTAGACCTTTCTGATGGTGCTGACTTTGCTGGAGGGGGTAGGGAGGAGAATCGAGGACGGAGGCTTTGGCGATCGTTTCCATGCATTAGGCCTCCGACCTCCGGGGGAGGAGGAGGATGCTGTTCGCTGGTTCTATCCAGAACGATGGGGAGGAGGGATGGGGATGGGGGCGAGGGTTGGGATAGGGACAAGTTACCCCCTCCCCGCCCGCAAGCCGTCCCGCTCACTCCCACCCGCCCTCCCAACACATACGTAGCACCCGAGTCTGGCCCGAGCCTCAGCATATTCAGCAGTCGTCTTTGGATGGGCAGCTACTGGGGGCCAATCCGCCGCCGCCGCCGCCGCTGCCCGCCGCGGCCCCCCCTCCGCGCCGCCGCCGCCGCCGCCGCCGCCGCCGCCTGCCGCCGCCGCCGCGCCGCCGCCGCCGCCGCTGCCGCCCGCCGCCGCCGCCCCCGCTGCCTAACCGCCGCCGCAGCCGCAGCCGCTGCCGCCACCGCCGCAGCCGCCGCCGCCGCCGCAGCCGCCGCCGCCGCCGCCGCCCCCGCCCGCCGCCGCCGCCGCAGCCGCCGCCGCCGCCGCCGCAGCCGCCGCAGCCGCCGCCGCCGCCGCCAAGTGTACTCTGTTTTGTTTTTTGACAGGGATGGTGGGGAGGGGCCGCATCGGGTTGGCTTCGCATGTTTCGAATTTGGAGGCAAAGTGTGTTTTGTATTGTTTTTTACAAGGGATGGTGGGGGGGGGGTCGGCATGGATTCGGGTTGGCCCCCAGTCGCCTAGGGGAGGGGGTGCTTATTCATAGGGAACAGTGCTTGACGATCGTGACGAGTATGATCGTGATGAGGATTGCAATGACGATGCTGTTGAGGATGATGATGATGATGGTGCTGATGATGATGATGATGATGATGATGATGATGATGGTGATGATGATGATGATGATGATGATGCTGATGCTGATGCTGATGCTGCTGCTGCTGATGATGATGATGTTTATGCTTCTGGTGATGATGGTGATGGTGATGTTGCTGTTTATGATACTGACGGTGATGGTGACGATAATGCGCATGATGATGATCACCATGATGATGATGGTCATGTTGATAATGCTGATGGTGGTGATGGTGATGACTGTGATGATAATTGTGATGACGATGGGTGTGATGATTACGATGAAGACGACGATGATGCTACTGAGGATGACGACGGCGATGACGATGGCGATGACGATGAAGACGTTGATGATGATAATGACGATGATGACGATGCTGCATCTGATAACGATGATCGTGAGCGTGACGATAACAATGACGATCACGATGACGACGACGATGGTAATGAATATGGCGACGACGATGACGATGACGATGATGATGGATGATGTTGAGGGCGAGGAGGAAGCAGATGATTACATCGATGATGACGACTGCGACGGCGAGTGTGACGATGATGCAGATGAACGCGATGATGATGTTGGTGATGATGTCGATGATGATGATGCTGGTAATGGTGATGCTGATTATGGTAAACATGATGATGACGATTATGATGATGGTGGTGATGATGATGCTGATGATGATGGTGATGATGATGATGATGATGATGATGATGATGATGATGATGATGATGATGATGACGGTGAACACATCAGGGGAAGTGGAAGGATGAGGCGGAGGAAGAGGCATGTGGCAGGGGGACGTGGATGGTGACGGAGGGGAAGAAAGGGCACATGCTTGAGGCCATGCTTGGACTATACGAAGTAATTCGCGGCAGAGCCATCACTACGGCAATTGTCCCACGAACATGGGGAGGATGTAGCTCGTTACGCGCTGAAAATTGACACCTTCTTTGCGGTTTGATATCAGTATCCTTCAACCAGCACCAAGCTATCACCTGGGGGCTCTTTCCCTTCGTCTCGAAAGCAGGATGTAGTTATGGGAAGGAGGGGAGGGGAAGGAAGGCAGGGGAGGCGGGCAGGAGGTGCAGTGGGATGGGCAACGCGATGAGAGGGAGGAGGAAGCGCAGGACGAGGAGGAGGTGGGAGACCGGCGAAACACGCGCAGCAGGTGTGTGTCGATGCTCGCGTGCGCCCCAGGGAGGCCTGAAACTGCGCTTGGGGGCTCTGCGCGGAGGGAGGGAGGGAGGAGTGGAGTGTGTGGGGTGCGCGGGGCGCCGCTGGCGGCGGCCCCCCCCCCGCTGCGGCGGCGCGCGCTGCGGGCGGCGCCCGCCGCCGCCGCTGGGCCGCCCGGCCCGACCCGGGCGGCCCCGCGAGCGGCCCGGGCCGCTGGCCGGCGGAGGCGCCGCGCGCGGCCGCGGCGGCGGGCCGGCGGCGCGACGAGCTCGGCGCATCGCCCCCGCGGGGGCGGCGCGCGCGGCTCGGCCGGCCCAGCACACCCCCGCGGGAGCTGCGCGTGCTGTGGCGGGCGCGCCGGCGGCGGGCGGGCGGGGCTCTCGGCGCGCGCGCGGCTCGAGGAGCGCGGCGCGCGCGCCAGGCGCCGCGGCGCAGTGAGCGCATGGGCCAAGGCGTCAGTGCGACGTGGCATTTCGCCACGGCTCTCCGCGTCCAGCGCGACGCTCTCCACGCCCCCCCCCCCCTGCGGACCGACCCCTGGGATCGCAGATGGAGCGGACGCTCCAACAGACGGGATCATGCGTCGCAGCTTTCTTCTGACGTTTCCAGCGTGCCCTCCAGCGAGGTCGTCTGCAAGATTCGAGGCTGTGGCGGCAGATGCTCGCGCGGTTTCTGCCTTTTTCGATTGTGGCTGCGTCGGCTTCCATGACGGCGCCATTTCATTGAGGGTATTCATCGTTGGCTGTTGGAGTTGCGCCTGCTGTCGGGGTAGATTCTGCGCAGTGGATGTCGCCATCTTGACCCCACACTTTTGCTTTGACTTCAATTCATTCGTTTGCGGCGGCATGCCCCCCAACACTGGGGCAACGCGTCGTCCCAGGGCCACCGCGCGGGCGGGTATCCGACTTGGGGCTTTGAGTGTCCAAGGTCTGGTCTCGTTGGAACGATTATTGTTCCTTCCAGTCCTTCTGGTTGTGGCTTCGTGCCAGTTGGCCAGGGCAGCAGGGCGAGCTCGGCATCGCCCCCGCGGGCGACGGCGCCAGCTCAGCTGGGCGAGGCGCGGGCGAAGAGGCGCTCGCGCAGGTCGATGCTGGCGCTGGGCCGCTGGAGCTCGAGGACGACTGTTTCTACTTGCCCACGGGCTACAAAAGGTGGGGCGAGGTACAGTGCCAATTCGCGCGGCAGTGCGTCCAGGGCAGCGGGCGCGGCCTTTTCGCGCGCGCTTCCCGTGGTCGGGCGGCTCGCACTGGGACTGGTCGCAGTTCTCAGGAGAGCGCGGGGCCGCCGCGGATCTTCCGCTCGCGCGCCCGTGCGTGGCCGATCCTGCTCCTTGGGACGTGGGCCTGCCTCGGCACTGCGCGGAGCTCGCGCGCCCGACCAGCGCTGGGCTCCCGGGCCGCGCGGCCGCGCCGACGCTCTGCCGCTGGCGCCCCGCCGCTGACGGCGACGCCGTCGGGCCCGGCGTCGAGGGGCCGCCGCGGGGAGGGGGGGCCTTTTCTTCGTCCTCCTGATGCCTCGAACTTTTTGTTGACTGCGGTGTCATTGATGATTGCTTGGCTTCCTCGAGCTAGTTCAGTTCAGTTCAGTTCCCCCTCCCCCCCCTCCTCCCCCCCCTCCTCCCCTCCCCCTCCTCCTCCTCCTCCTCCTCCTCCTCCTCCTCCTCCTCCTCCTCGGAGAGGGGCCGCCGCGGGGAGGGGGGGGGGCCTTTTCTTCGAGGGCCTCTCCTCGGGCGGGCCTCGCCCCGCTCCCCCTGCTCGGCCCGACCCTCGCCCGCGGCTGCAGGGGGCAAAACAGTCGGTTCCAGGTGCTGCGAGGGCGCGGCCGCGAAGCTGCGGGCCGCGGCCGCCCGACGGGGCCCGCCACCTCTGCCGCTGGCCGGAGGCGCAGCCTGGCGGAGGGTGCCGCGCGATCGGGCGGCGAAGGCGGCGATCGTGACTCTTCGGGCCGGGCGGCCGCCGCGGATGCTGGCGGTGCACCGCGAAGCCCCGCGTTCCCGAGCCGCCTGCGCAGCGTTTTGACGCGGACGCCGCCAGCGGCGCGCAGGAGCTGGCCACCATGTCGGCCAATCTGCTCCACGGCCGCAAACAGTCCGACGACGGCCTCCAGCTCGGGGGCGTCAGCTCAGGGGGCGGCGGCCTGCCGCCGAGGGGCCCGGCGTCCTAGAGGGGGCCCGCTGCCGTGAGTTGGCGGCCGGGCAGCCGGGCAAGTTGGCGGAGGCACGCCCTGCTCAGGTGGCGCGGAGTTCTTCGGGGAGCAGGAGGGCGACAGCGCGGCAGGCCCGACGTCCGCGATCGTGCCGAGGTGGCTCCCCGCGTCGCACTTGCGCCAGCGCCCCGCGAAGCAGATCGTGGCCCCGATCAGTGGGGAGCTCTCCGCGCCCCCGCCGAGGCTCTGAGCCTGCCGGCGCAGGGTCGCACGGCGGCCGTGCCGAACCTCTTGTCGCAGAAGGCCGTCTGGCTGGCGACTTGGTTGGCGGCGAAGTGGCCAGAGCTGCCCCTTCCGCGCGACGAGCCGACGGCGCTGAAGAGCGATGGGCGGGGGCTCGACAGGGGCATCCAGGCGGACGAGCGGGAGGTGGACAAGCTCGCCTCCCGCCTGCGCAACGAGGGGGGCGGGCTGGGGGCCCGGCCGGGACGAGGTGGGCCCACGGCCCGGGGCTCGTCAGAGGGCGGGGCAGCTGTCTGCGCGCCGCCGCTGCTGAGCTGGCGCAGGCGCGGGCCACGGCGAAGTTTCACGAGGCGCGGCTGGGGCAGGCCCGCGCGGGCGCTCGCGCCGCGAGATGCCGAATCGCAAGGGCGAGTCCAGCGCCGTCTATAGGGCGAAGCTGATGGCAGCGACGGATGGTTTTCAGTTTGGTGCCCGAGGCTTCTCTCTTTTGACAGCTTCATGGTCACCGCGGTAATTATAGCAATCGCATCATATGGGCACCCCAAGGAGAAGCTGCCTGGGAGGGGGACGCTGGCCAGGGAGGAGGAAGGGGGAGGGATGACGGAGGCGGAGGGTGGAGGAGCAGGAGGAGGAGGAGGAGTGGGAAGAATGATGAGGACGGAGGTGGAGGGGGAAGGATCACCGCCACGGAGGAGGAGCAGGTGGTGGAAGGACGGCTTAGGTCGGGAAAGCACGCAGGAGGAGAAGGAAGGAGTCGCCAATTTGACACCTTCTCCCTGTCCTCCCGCATGCTTCCTCTTAGGTCATTATACTCAGAGTCACCGACATTTAGATTCACACCCATGCTCTGTCATATTGACGTCAAGTTACACTTAGACCACTCGCGCTCATATACATTTACAGTACGCTTATTCAAATTCAGGCTCGTATACAAATAGACGGGTTCACACGAAGACTCACTCACACTAAGACTCGTCCGTGTTCAGACTCACCCGCAGTCAGACTCTCAGACTCAGCCCGCTCACACCCAGACTCTCCTAGCCAGGCGCTCGCAGCGGAAAGTGCTTGGACAAGAAATGCACATTTGGGGACTTTTGCGTCGAGTCATTTCTTTCGCGTCCCAAAGCAACTATGATGTCCCAGGACGTGGTTCCAGGATGGTCGCACCTTCTTTTTTCGGCCGAGGGGGTTGCGCGGTCTCCAACGCTTGCGCAATGAGATGGACGAACAGGCAGCCGCAGCTGATGCCGCTTTAGCTGCAGCCAACTCCAAATTCAAGTGAACTATAGAACATGATGCCACACGAGAGGATTTATGAACTTGCAAAACAAAGTACTTAGTTAGCAAGATCCCATGACACATTTTATTTCTATAAGCAGAGGGTTTGCACTGGAACTGGTATTTGAGCCGCGCAACTGAGCACCAGCCGTAGGGCGCAGACACCTAATCCTCGCAACCTGGTTTCCCCAAACGATCACGGCGGATGTTTTCGGCGACATGTAAATAGACAGCGCACGTAACAGTATGTATGTGTTACGTGTATGTGTGCTTACAAAGGCCTCTCCTTGTTCGTTCTCAGAAAGTAATACGTTTGTATACGTAGTTTACAGGCAAGGGTAGGATGATTCAGGTTGCCCGCGATTGCCCCATGTAGTTTTGCAGCGATCAGATGGGCAGTATGACAGTCAGGTACTTTAGGGGAGTATAACAATTCAAACATTATAAGTCCGACGAGTCAGAGGCGTAATAACAGGCAGACGAAACAGAAGAGCCAGAAGGTGAGATTCAGAAGGGTGGTCACACCATGTTCGAATTGTTAGAGCAGATAGTTGTTCGAGGCTGCCACGCGGTTGTTCCTTGCGGTTGTCGCGTGGTGCTTTGTCCCATGCGCGTCCCATGTGGCTGTCCCATCGTTGCCCTGTGATTGTCTAGTGCGTTTGTCCCACGATTGCTCCGCAGCTGTCCTTTCTTTGTCCCCTTTATTGTTGCTGCTGGTGTTGTTGATCTTTCTCGTCGTCCTCCACCTCCTTGTCCCCATCCTCTCCTCGTCCGTCCCCTACGTAGCCATTCTGGCTTCAGCCTCCTCCGAGCACAGACCTGACCCGAGCCCCGCTTGAGGCGAGCCCCCGCGCATACGATGGCGGAGCAGGTGAAGCTGTTTGGCAGGTGGGCGTACGAGGACGTCAACGTGTCCGACCTCAGCCTGGTCGACTACATCGCCGTGAAGGCGGGAGCGCACACGTACCTGCCGCACACGCAGGGCCGCTACCAGGCGAAGCGTTTCCGCAAGGCCCTGTGCCCCATCGTCGAGCGCCTCTGCTGCTCCATGATGATGCACGGCCGTAACAACGGCAAGAAACTGATGGCCGTGCGCATCGTGAAGCACGCGTTCGAGATCATTCACCTCCTGACGGACAAGAACCCCATCCAGGTCTACGTGGACGCCGTGAAGAACGGGGGGCCCCGTGAGGACTCGACGCGAGTCGGCTCCGCCGGCGTCGTGAGGCGTCAGGCCGTCGACGTCTCGCCGCTGCGCCGTGTGAACCAGGCCATCTACCTGATCTGCACGGGCGCGCGCAACAGCGCCTTCCGCAACATCAAGTCGATCGCCGAGGCGCTCGCGGACGAGATCATGAACGCCGCGAAGGAGTCTTCCAACAGCTACGCCATCAAGAAGAAGGACGAGATTGAGCGCGTGGCCAAGGCGAATCGCTGAGGAGCCCTGAGGGGGGCCTGGGCGGGAGGGCTCGGCGCTCGGTGTGCTGCCCACCACTGTGGCGCGGAAGAGCCCCTCGTCCATCCCGCTCATCCTCTTCCTCTGCCCCCCATCCTCGTTCCCCCCCCCTGCTCTTCTGCTTCTGCGTCGGAAGAAGGGGGGGATCGGGAAAGGTGGGGGGGACGAACTCTGCCGCACGCAGCTCGCTCCGGCCCCGCCGACGGGCGCGGTCCTCGATGCATGGGCGCCTCCAGCGCCAGGAGGTGTTGCGAAAAGCAGCTACGTGAGCTGATTCGCTAACCCACCTGTGCCCCCCCCCCCCCCTGTGCGCTCGTTCGGGACCTGGCGGCGTGTCCCCGAGCACAGAGTTTGTAAGAAATTTGGCTCACGGGTTATGGGTACCTTTTTTGAAGTACGCACCTGTAACACCCTCGGATGCAGCCATCCTCTGAGTGCAAAACGGCTAGGTAGGGGAGGAGGACAAGGAGAGGAGGGAGACAGAACAGGAGGAGGAGGAAGAGGAGGAGGAGGAGGAGGAGGACCAGTGGAAATCCAAGAGTCATCAACGATGTTGGAATTAATCCTCCCTCCAAGCTCCCTCTTCATAGGCCCCTACAACGGTTCATCTCCATTGGGGGAGCTGCCTGCCTGGAAGACAACAGTTTGAAGATCCTGAAGCGTGCCAAAACATTGCTCTCGGGATTTCAACACGTTTTGACTTGACTGCTGCGTCTTGACGATCCAGAATCGTGCTAGAACGCCATTTGTGAGGGGACTTCAACACAGCGAATCAACATAATTGTTGCGCCCGCATAATCCTGAAACCTTCCAAAACACCATTTCTGGTGCGTTGATCATGGGAATCCGTGAAGCCCTTGCCAGGTTTTACAACGAATGTGCGCGGCGCTAAGGCGAGAGCCACATTTTGGAAACGACCCGCCCTCAATCTGTGAAACTCTTGCAAACTGTTCAAACGTATGTGCGCGCCGCTAAGGCGAGAACCACATTTTGAAAACGCCCCGCCTTCAATCCGTGAAACGCTTGCGTTTTTTGAAACGAATGTCCGCGGCGCTAAGGCGAGAGCCACATGTTGAAATCGATCCGCGTTCAATCCGTGAAACTCCTGCAAAGTTTTAAAAACGAATGCGCGCGGCGCTAAGGCGAGAGCCACATTTTGAAAACGACCCGCCCCCTATCCGTGAATCTCTTGCAAACTGTTTAAACGAATGTGCCCAGCGCTAAGGCGAGAGCCACAGTTTGAAAAACAACCGTCCTCAATCCGTGAAGCGCTTGCAGTTTTTTTGAAACGAATGTCCGCGGCGCTGAGGCGAGAGCCACATTTTGAAAACGACCCGCCTTCAATCCGTTAAACTCTTGCACAGTTTCGGCGCTAAGGCGAGAGCCACATTTCGAAAACGACCCGCCCTCAATCCGTGAAGATCTTGCACCTTGTTAAAACGGATGTGCGCGGCGCTAAGGCGAGAGCCACGTTTTGAAAACGACCCGTCCTCAATTCGTGAAGCCCTTGTTTTTTTGTCGGAAAAAATTCGAATGTGCGCGGCGCTAAGGCGAGAGCCACATTTTGAAAGCGACCCGCCCTCCATCTGTGAGACTGCAGCTACTTTGAAGCTTCAGAGTCATACGTGGTAAGGAAGTCTCAGGCGAAATGCCCAGCCCGCCCTAAAAATTGGCCTCGGGGTGCGACAGGGAGGAGCTATCTATAAGGAGAAGGAGTGGAGGAGGAGGAGGAGGAGGAGGAGGAGGAGAACGAGAACGAGCGCACAGCCCGATGAGTTCGAGTCTGCCACAAGCCTTGCAGCAGTGGGAGGACACCATGCCTCCGAACTTCTGACCTTCGAGAGCTCCTCTCGCGCGACCTGGGCCAGACGAGTGCTCGGAGTCTTGAGCACACTTGGGGCGCTCGTGGTGCTCCTGGGGAGGCTTCCCGCCTGGGCCCTGGCCAGGTGGGTGGCGGCCCCTTGCACGAAGGATTGCACGAAGGTTTTTTTTTGCAATCCTTCGTTTTTTTTTGCAATCCTTTGCTAGGAAATTCTCTCATCTTGCGCTGGCCTGGCAGTCCTCGGCCGCGTTGCTCTGCATAGGGCCCGCACCTGTGGCACACCAGGACAACTGCAGGTTGCCCTGAGTTCTCGAAACAGAAGGGGTCGTGCCCTTTGGGGTCCGGCACGAAGTCCGACAGGTGCTTGCAATGACCTGGGCAGTGAGAAAGATAAGAAGGCATCCGCCTTCTTGTGTGTGCTGATCTGGCTACAGTGCGAGCATCCCCAAACCCACTCATGAGAGACATGGTGTGCTGCTTGTGGGGTTACCCAGGGACCTCGGGGGGAGGAGGAGGAGGAGGAGGAAGAGCAGGAGGAGGAGGAGGACGAGGAGGAGGAGGATGAACAAAAAAGAAAAGAGGACCAGCATACACCCAGGACTCATCAACGATCTTGACAGAAACCATCCCTCCAAGCTCCCTCTTCATGGGCTCCTACACGGAATCATTGTCACTGGGGGAAGTGCACCGTTGGAAGACAAGTGTTTGAAATTTTGCAAGTTTGCCAGAACGCAATTCCTGGGACTTCAACGCCGCGAATCATCGTTACTGTTGCGTCTTGACGATCCGAAATCGCGCCAGAACATCATTCTTGGGACCAGCAGCGCGAATCGCGCTGGCAATTCCGACATCGCGCCATAATATATTTTTCTGTGATGTTACCCATCGGATTCTTTGAGACTGTTGCAAAATCTAGAGACGAATGTGCGCGGCGCTACGGCGAAACCCACATTTTGAAAAAGGATCGCCCTTCATCCGTGAACCTGTTGCATATTTGAAAAGAGTGTGCGCGGCGCTAAGGCGAGAGCCACACTTTGAAAAGGAACCGCCATCCATCCGTGCAATTCTGGCAAATGGTGAAGACGAGTGTGCGCGGCGCTAAGGCGACAGCCACATCTTGAAAGCTGGCCGCCCTGAATCTGTGGTGGGCGCTCGTTCACTGGTCCAGCGGGGCGAGCACTGACATTTGCACGAGGTAGGTGGCCCACCCACTTCCAGCAACCAGGCCTCCCGAGGCTCTGTTCACACTAACACCAACATCTTGCAGCGCCACAAACCTCGAGCTTCCACACTGCGATAGACTGGCACGGAGCAGGCAGCACGTGAAACCAGAGGCGGCAGCACGCTGGGCAAGACATCTACGATCCACAGGCTCGTAGTAGTATGATCGATCCCATCGAACCGTAGGGAAACGAGGATTAATGACATCATTATAGAAACTCCGCGCGGACCTCCGAGTTTTTATGTTGATGCCATTACTCGTTCCCCTGAGCTTGGGCGACGGTTAACTTCAAGTTCACGGGCGGCAGGCCGCCGCAGCCGGGAGCAGGAGCAGGAGGAGGAGGAGGAGGAGGAGGAGGAGGAGGAGGAAGGGAGAAGGCAGAGGAGGAGGATGTCACGAGGAGGAGGAGGAGGGGGAGGAGACCATCTCAAGGTCATCCTATTCTCGGTGCAGCCACAGTACTGCGACGTCGTGCGCTCAGCGGCGGTCAGATCTCGGCCCTCGCGCGTGGTTCGCCCCCCCGTCTCGGTCCATCTCCGCTCTCTCCTTTTGTCCACTTTCCCTGCTCGCTCCTCCCCCCCTCCGTCCTTGTCGGATCAACCCTCCTGGTGCTCATGCCTCGCCCCCCCCCCCCCTTCTGCCCTCCTCCGTGGCGGCCCGGAAGTGTGCAGTCCTCTGTGACGTTGGCATCTGCTCCAGAGGCGCACGTCGTCCGCCGCCCCCCTCTCCTCGGTTTCCTCCGTGCGAGGAGGAGGAGGAAGAGGAGGAGCATGAGCAGGAGGAGGACGAAGAGCATGAGCAGGAGGAGGAGGAGGAAAAGGAGGCGAAGGAGGAGGAGGGCGACAACGACGAAGAGGGGGAGGAGGAGGTTGAGCAGGAGGAGGAGGAGGAGGAGGAGGAGGAGGAGGAGGAGGAGGAGGAGGAGGATCGGGATCTGGATCGGGCCCGTTGGAGTTCAACTCTGACGTCTGCCTGGCGCCTGCGAACAACTACCTGGCTTCAAAGTGCAGGGGGAACTCTGGGGGGCGAATCAATCGCAAAGCCTTGAAAGTGCGGTCCGTAGCTCACGACGGACGCCGCACTGCCCCAGCGAGCACCCCCTGGACAGCACGCAGCTTACGAGGGGCCCACCTTAGGGACCTAGGGTTGCTACTGACCTCTCCTTTTTTTTCCCTTCACCGTGCCTTTTTGAATGGAAGACCTCCCCTCCAGCTGAACCGTGGGGGTGGTGGAAATTCCTGGGCTATAAGCCGTGGGGACGGGTTGGGGCCGAAACTCGAAAATTTCAAATTTTCAGTAACAAAAACTAAATTTCAGGAGAACTCGAACCTCGCCGAATTAGCTCCGCCAACCTCGAACACCCCCGAAAATTTTCCGCGCTTCTGACACCTCGGGGATCCAAGGGCTCACGGCCAAACGAGTTCGAACTAGTCGGAGGCATGTTGTTGCTGCTGCTGTTAACTACTACTTCTGAGGCTGTGGCGCTAGCCGTCCCTGATGCACTCACTTGCCGCTGGGCTCCGCCAACAGCTTCGCTGCGTCCCGCTCCAGCGGGCCCCGCGGTTGCTGGGCCAACGCGCCTCTCGGCCCCGATGCTCTTCAGGATATCTTCCACGATGCTGATCAGATTCGGGCCAAGCATGTTCGTGTAGTCGATCGCGTAGATCAGGCGGCGCCTCGCGTTGCCCTCGCGTTGCCCTCGCGTTGCCCACTTGCTTGGCTTTTTTCCTCTTCCACTGCCAATGTAGCACCAGCGCCCCGACTTCCTGGATCGACATCTTGGCCAGCGTGTCCGTCCAGAGCTCTCGTACTGCTGTCATCCACTGCTCCGGCTCGGTGCCGGGCTTGTTGGACCGCGTGGCCGCCCAGTGGAGCACCTGCACGAATGTCGCCACGAGCGGCGGGCCCCTGCTTGCGCAGTCTACCACCTCGCCGTCCTTCTCTGTTTCTGCTCCAGCAGCTGCGATGGATCGTCGCAGTCCCGGCCTGCCTGCGCGGTCCGCAGCGCGCAGGCGGTGTCCGCGCTGACGCCGTGCGTCCTGCAGACCGTGCTGCTGAGGTCCGCCAGCGCGCGGCTGCCCGTGAGCACCCGCGTGGCGAGCGGCAGCACCAGGCTCTGCAGCGCGCCTGCGCCTCCTGCCGCCCTGCGGGCCTCGTCCATGGCGGCGCTGCGGCCCCTCTGGGCGAGCGGGGCGGACGACGGGTCCCGCATCCACGTCGGCCTCGGCACGTCCGCGGCCTCCTCCGCGCTCCTCTGCCGCGGTCCCACCCTCGAGATGTGTACCGATCTGCACTTTCTGGCAGTGAAGTGTCAATATCCACTGGAAGATCACTCGTAGCCAAGTGGCTGCAGAGGTCATCCACGCCCCTCGAGTGGAAGTCGCAGAGAGCGCACACCAGCGAGGCCGGAGGCCTGGTTTCCGTGAGTGTGGACGAACCTCGGGACGGACGTGCTCCATTGGTGAGGGCTCTCCGGAGGTGCTTTGTATGCATTATTTGACGGGCTGGCGAAAGCCCTTCGGCGTACCATACAGTGCCGTTTTTTTATACATGCTCCGCGTGCGGATCATGTATTAAACATGCGGGGATTTAGTACTGAAAACAACGACGAGTTCATGGATAGATTTATTCATGAATTAATCATGTATTAAAAATCCTATATGTTCAAAAATCCCATGTTGTAAAAACTGCCCTGTACATGTATTCGTCGGCGTAAGTGTCGAACATCGATTGTGTGCCCGGTGGTTTCGTCGCATGTGGTTCATGAGATCCCTCCCCGTTTGAAGTGTCCTCCCACACGTGCCACCTTCCTCCACCCCTTCGCATGGCCAGGGGTACTCCAAGGGGGCCTCGGGGTTCTCCGTGATCTCCTGCTCCGTGAGGTTCGATGGGGCGGATGACGACAAAGAACTCGCGGGCTCCGATCTCCGTAAAGTCAACTCTTGACCAGAATTCGCGACGCTCTTCATTCACGAGGTCGCCTGGACGGCGAGCAAGGTGCGCGCAAATTTCGCCGTCGTCCAGAAGTTCAGACGCTCGGCGAACATCATCTTGCATACGTCGGGGCCACGGGGACGCTAGCAACTTAAGAACCAACAGGCGTCTGTCACACGATAAAGGCATGCCCCTCTCGTCCAGTCTCGGGGACCCGAACATCAAAGCTCCTGCATATGATTGGAGGGCCTTGGAGGGGAATAAGGCCCAGCTGTGATACCAACCACGACGCCTGACCAGCATCTCCGACTCCGAGCTAGCTAGGCGCCAATGCTGCATCACGCGCTTGTCCGACCACGATCGAGTACGATCTCCCACCTTTATCACCGCTTTCCCCTGGAGCGCCCTCCTCCCATACCGGGCCAGAAGCAAGTCGAGTTCACGATGATGTCTAGGCGTGAGCAGCATTGGATCTAATCCAGTCAGCGCCGCGTTCTGCACGAAGCTGAGAAGCAGTGCCCGCTTCCAACGGAACGGAACCTCCAGAGACCCAATTTGCCCCAGAGCGTAATACGACTCGGCAGTAGCCCGACTTCGTCGACGGATCTTTACGGTTGGCGACTGCAGCATGTTACTTCTCGGACCCTTGGATCGAAACAAAACACAAACAGTAAAACACACAACAAACACACAAACAACACACACAACAAACACACAACACACAACAAACCACACACAAACACACACAAACACACACACACAAACAAAAACACACACAAAAAAACACGAACGAACATCTTCCTGAAGTTGTCCCGGCAGGAGTTTTCGGCCCCGTCCCGGTGCCCACTGTCTGCACCGCAGTGCCCCCCTGGCCCCTGGAAGCAGAGCCGAACCTCTTGCCTCGAGACGTTCTGGGCGCAGCCTACCTCCTTCCTACAGCACCTCGTCAGCTGTGTGTGTTTGTTTTTGTGTGTGCGTGTGTGTGTGTTTTTGCCCCACAGCCTGTGTGTTTTTTGTGTCTGTTTGGTGTTTTTTGTGCTTGTTTGTTTTGTGTGCTGCTTTTTCCTACAGATTCTGCTTCAGGACCTCAGACGCTCGTCCCACGGAAGTGTGGGGAGGGGCAGCGTGCACACGGAACGCATCGTCGGCGCACAGGCAACAGTCCGACATCCCGAGGAAGTTCGCTCCACCGGGCCGCAAGACCCGCAGCGGAGAGGCCACACTCCCTGAGCCTGCGCAGCCATTGCAGAATGTGTGGGTGAGGAAATGGGGCAATGGAGGAGAAGAGGCGGGGGAGGATGTAGATGCGATCAGGGAGGACATGGGGGTGAGCAGGAGGAGGAGGAGGAGGAAAAGGAGGAGGGACAGGAGGAAGAGCGTAAGTGGATATGAAGAGAAGGCGGAGGAAGGTGGCGGGAGGGAGGAGCGTGGAGAGGGTGGAGGAGGGAGGAGGGAGGAGGTGGGATGAGAGATGCAGGAGGAGGGAGCAGAAGGAGGAGGCTGGAGAGATGCAGCAGCGTAAGTGGATAAGAGGAGAGGGAGGAAACGATGAGAGGGAGGCATGCGAAGCTGGAGGAGCAGGAGGAGTGGAGGATGAGCGCCACTGCTTCACTTCGTTTCGGATTCCGCCTCTCTTCCCATCCTCCCCCCCTCATTTTCTCCCGCGCCTTGCCCTCCAGCGGGTGTGCGCGTACTGTGGCGGGTGCGTGTGGTATGCTCCGCGGCCGCCCCTCCGTTTTCTCTGCTTTGCGGTTCCCGTCCGCCTCCCTCCCGTGTCCCCTCTCTCCTCTCTCGCCTTCTTGTCGCTAGTCATTTGGGGGCGTGCCCTCCTCCCCCTCCTCCCCCTCCTCCTCCCCCTCCTCCTCCCCCTCCTCCTCCAACTCCTCCTCCAACTCCTCCTCCCCCTCCTCTTCCTCCTCCTCCTCCTCCTCCTCCTCCTCCTCCCCTCTCTCCTCTCTCGCCCTCTTGTCGCTGGTAATCTGAGGGCGTGGCCCGTCGCCGGCCTCCAAGTGATTGTTGGCCTCCACCTGGCTGCTCATACTCAGGATTTCTTGTCGAGCGTGTCGCGCGCTGGATCCCGCTTACCACGCTTCGGCTCAACACGCTAACCACGTCCCAGCCCCCCTTGCTCAACATCAGAGCTTCTCCTGTCCTCCCGTCCTGCGAAGCGGAACGACATGCTATCGGTTTGCAAGGTCTGGTGTTTCGCAGGGGGCCGTCTCCGCGAAAGGGCTAAGCAACACATCCTGACCGTAGGCCCCCCCTCGTGTGGTGGGCGCACCCCCGTAGTGGCGGGTGCTGGCTGCTTCACGCTCCCCGCCGCAGTCGGGACGCGCCTCAGAGACGGGCGCGTGCTGGGACAGTGGAAGGGGTGCAGGAGGAGGAGGGAGAGGAGGCGCGCGCAACGTCGGCTTGGGTTCGAATCCGTGCCCGATCGACATACGGGCTCGGGCGGGGTGGCGCAATTGTACCACTTTCGCCGCCCACCCGAGCTGGGAGTCTCTGTGACTCCCCCTCCGGGGAGGAAGAGAAGAAAGGAGGAAGGGGGCGGGGCCGAGCCTGCTAGATCAGCTTGCCCGCCCAGCCCCTCGCTTTCTGCAAGGCCCCTCCTCCATCTCCCGGGCCGTCCTGACCCCAGGATCGGCGGCAGGCTCCAGAAACATCCCGGGCGGCGGTTGGGCTGCTCCCCATGGCGCCACGCGGGCGTGTCGTCGCCTGCGCGCCCCAGCGCGGTGGGTTTCAGTCACGGCCTCTCGGAAAGGGGTGAGGGCGAGAGGAACCGGGGGAGGGGGAGGAGGCGCAGAGGGAGGGAGGGAAGGGACAAGAGGCCAGGACGCAGCCTGCTCCTCGGGAGAGCCGAGAAGCAGGTCAACGAAAGCCTGCTCAGCATCCGCCTCGAGATCACCAGGGGCGGGATGGCAAGGCTCCTCGCTCCTCCTTGGGAGTCCTCGTCCTCGCTGCTGGAAGACTCGCTGAGAAATCGACCGACCTGGTTCTGGGTCAACGCGCACCCTTGTTTGAGAGCGACGTCCTCGGGATCCAAAGCCGGCAAACTCGGGGGCGATCTTTGGCGGACTGGAGCTGGTGTGCTCCTGAAGGTCCGAACGGTCCTTGGCGCGAGCAATGACAAAATCAAGGGGACCTTCGCGTATGTCGTGTGTGTCTTGTCCATAACACAGATGAAACTTGAGAGTCCTCATCTGCAGGGGCAAGTAAGGAGCCTACCGAGTCAACTATCGCAGTAGTGATGGCTCTACAAAGACTGCTGCGATAGGCTTTCTTAGAGGCCGCTCTGAAGCCACCGCCGGTCCTTTGCCCAAGAGGGCCATGTGAGACCCGCGCCCGTGGGAGCACCGACCAGCACCAGGGGTGGCCTGCAAGAGGCCAGCCAGAGCAGGCACACGCACCGAAACAAACGGCAGTGGGGGCTCGTCCTGCTCTTGAGGGGCAGATCTCAGGTTCTTGACGTGTGCATTGCTCGACATCAGCTCTGGAGGCACAGGGAGCTGACCAGACAGCTTGCACGGGCCCCCACTCGAATGACGACGGAGCTCCGCTGGCCCACGCTGCCGGCTCGGGGGTGCTCCAGCCAGCACGACGCGCCAGCTCGCAGATGTTCTGCCGCAAGGCGTACTGGTGCAACGTACAGCTGCGAGCCGAGTCTGACCTGGTCAGACTGCCTGAGCAGTGGCGAAGCGTCTTGGCTCGCCTATAGTCCCACCAAAGAATGTTCTGAGAACCTGTTGTGGTTTCCACGACATGCTCTCATAACATTTCTGGCCGATCTTGTTTTTGTTTACACATCGGGCTTATGTTTTAAGCTCATTGTTTTTGTTATTAGAACATGCCTGGGTTCTAAGAACATCTCGTGGTAAGCCTATAGGATTGCCAGGACGGTCGGTCCCTGCTCAATGCCTCTGCGTGATGCTGGGCATGCCCCACACGTGCTTCATGGAACGTAACGGGGGAAGGCCGCCCTCATGCCATCGGGAAGCGGACCGCGTTCCACATGGCGGCCCTCCCCCAGAGTTGACAACTCCGTGACATCTGATGTGCCCCGCCCGTCCTAGTATCGTAGCATCACGTATGAGGTCGCCTCTGACTGAATCCAGCGCGATGCCCACGCTGAGAATCACCTCGACTGCAACAGCTGCGACCGAATACTCAATGTGCCATTGAACGTCGCCCTGGCGGCGGTGTCCACAGGAAAGGTTGAGCACGGAGAAGGACCCACGACGTACCCTCACCGGTACTCGCTGCACTGCAAATCCGTAGTACTCTCCTGGATTGCATCTGTAGTAGAGGGGGTCTCGAGTGGGTTCCTCTGGTACCTGGTCGGGACGGGACGGTCAGGGAATAGCCTGGCGTACTCGTTTCTAAGTTCCTCAGGGACAGCGCAATCGGCTTCAAGGATGACTTCTTTAGCTTCGGCAGCGCTGAGCGGAAGAGCGTAAGCTGCGATAGACGGGTGCTGAGCTCCTTGAACCCTGCGTGCTGGACACTCCGCGCGCCACCTGCCTTGTCCCGCCTTCGTCTGAGCAATGAGCCTGCTATCCTCCTCCTGGTTCATGCTGAACGCCTCCTCATACGTGCAGCGTTCTCCTGAAACCCAGTAACAGACTGCGCAAACTGGAGCGTCGAAGGCTAGGTGTGCTGCGAGAGTTGTGCGGTGAGCGAACTGCTGCATGCACGTGGGACACTGCGTGGTGGCACCTTGGATGCGCCTGATGAGCTGCACGCGTGCATGATGCTTCCTGACGATGTGCGTGCGGAGGCCCTTATTCTTGTCAAACGTTTCGTTGCACCAAAAACATCGCCATACTCGTGCCTCGGCTGCTTGCTGGAGATGCACTCGATGCTCGGGGCTGTCGAGTGCTGGAGGAACTCCAGTGTCTTGCAGAATCTGATAAATATTTGTCTCAGCTGCTTCGGCGAGGGATTTTCTCTGAAGCTGTCGTACTGTGGCGCTAGAGCATCTCTACTTGTGTGCTCCCATGCTGTGGGCGACTTCCATGCTGTGTGCTTCCATGCTGTGGGCAGAGTGGGGAAATTGTTGAAATCGAGCTAGATACTGCTGCAACCAGACCAGTTCCTCCTCTATCATGTTTCCACAAGACCTGTCACACTCGCATGCAAGCACCTACTAGAGCTAGTACATGTGTGGGACCTGTGTGTAGAAGTCGCCCGTAGCGACGCAAGCGATGAGCCGTCAGTAGCTGCTCCACCGGTGGCCTAGCAACAGCAGCGAGCACCGCCTTGTTGTGAGCAGAGGTGTCGTCGCGCCTTGGGAGCCTCCCCGCTGCTCGGTAATATCTTAAAATGCTGTCCTGCAAATTGCGTGCCTGCGCCTTGGTGAAAAAGTCCAAGGTACTGCTCTGAAACAAGTTGCCTGAAACGACGAGCGAGTCCACTAAAACCATTGCCGCCGTAGACTCGATAGCGGTTTGTTTTAGCACTCGATTGCGAAGAGATTTCCAGGCGAGTTGACAGTTTTGTTCCTGATGAGCGATCTTTGGCCCCATGGAGCCTGTCAGATCGTGCATCGTGCCAAGATGTAAGTGATGCGTGGCCCTGTGCAACTCGATAATGCCTGCCGACTCCGTCTGAAGAAGGGTACTGTTTTGCATGTCGTGTACGAGAGTGTGCTGAACCTTACGCGTGCCTGGGCCTCGGAATTGAAACATAAACGCTGATTTCCCAGGCTTGGTATTCACTCTGAGGCTTCTCTCGGCAAAGGCATCGACGATGGTAGCCACTAGAAAAAAAACTTGAAACAAGAGCGATCCAGCGCTTCCCGTGAAGCAGAAGTGGGCGTCATCAAAGACAGCACCCTCCATAGCATGGCTGGTGTGGACTGGCACTTCGTCCGCTTGATAGGCTGCTAGAGAAGAGCTGTGCCATGCTGGAATACGTAAGGAGACCCCCAAGATCCAGAAGTCGTACCTGGGCAGGCATCAGCAACCTGGACATAATGAAATTGAACGCGACGTCTCCGCACTGCTGGTCTGGCCCTGACCCTAGGAAAGGGAAGGCGACCCCATCCCCGTCACGAACGTAAAACCAGACCTGATCGTAGGCGTCGGATATGAGGGCCCTCTTGTGGGCCGAGGCCCTGGCTTCCTCCATGGCGGTTCAGTTGTTTTTTTCAGATACTTGGCAAGTTCGTGCATGGCCTCTTGAGGTAACCGACAAGCCTTCATGAGCCTGGCGATGGATTCGTCGTCGCTCGCCGTAGTAATGACCATCTCTCTGATGACCCTGTAGAAGGCCTGGATGGCATCGACAAAAACGAAGAGTAGCCATAGCTTGCGTGTCAGGGGAAGCTGCTGCATGGCTCGGAGCTCGAAGGCGGAACACTCCGTGCCCTTGCCCGCGATACCTCCAAACTGGCGATCACCTGCGAAACTGGGGAGGGCTCGGGCAGCTTGCGCTCTGGTGATAGGTCTGTACCTCTTGCCGATCTGGGAGGAGCCGAGGATGGATCTGTAGTTGGTGACGGTTGATGGGGCTCCCGCCTAGAACAGGCTCCAATAGAACCCCCCTTTCCACTGGATTGGTTCGCACATTCTGATGCTGCTCTTGACGACCAGGGGGTAGAACGCAGGGAGAGGAGGATGGAGGAGGGGGGAGGATGGAGAAAGGAAGGGGGAAGGATGGTCAGGATGAATAGGAGGATGAGCATGATACGTACGAAGAGCGATGTACATCAAAGTTTCAAAAGCACATTCCCAAAGCATTGCATGCCCTTAGAATGGTTCCCTGGGCCCAGTTGCCCCGTGCCCGTCCGTGGCCGCCCCATTGCTCCCAGTAGGAGGCCCGTTTGCGGGCTCGGCGGCCCCGCTCCCGCCCGTTGCCGCAACGCATCTATATATATATATATATATATATATATATATATTACGCCACATAAGTTGCACCATTCAGCTCGCACCGCATTGTTTACACCGCATAGCTTGCGGCGCACAGCCCACACCAGATCGCGTACGCAGCACAGCTCACACCACGTAGCGTATGCAACACTGTGCTCACCACATAGTTTTCACAACAGATGATGCACCTCACAGCTTATGCCAATGACGATGGCAATCTGATGATGCGGATGATCCTGATGATGATGATGATGATGATGATGATGATGATGATCCTGATTATGCTGATGATGATGGTGCTCCTGATGCTGATGATGATTGTGATGGTGATGGTGATGGTGATGACGACGGTGGTGTTTGTAATGATAAGAATGGTGATGATTCGGTTGAGGAAGCATATGAGGATGTCGGTGGTGGTGACGGTGGTGGTGGGTATGATGATGTTGGTCATCGGGATGAAGACGAATCAATCGCATCACTAGAACAACGCGCCCGCTTCGCGCGCTTATGTTTTAGCCAAGGTGCAACCAGCGTCATATCAATCAGCAGATGGGTACGCACGCCATCCCACCACGTGGGAATTCCTGCGCTATCGTATGCATATGTATCTGAATCCCCGCCTATTTCGGCACATCCTGCGCGGGGATCGTGCCCACAGGGAACGCCGCTGGCGGCCCCCCCGCCCATCTCGGCACACCCCTCACAGGGATCGTGCCCCACAGGGGGCTCAACGTACGGCCCCATCGCATAGCGTCACCCCTCACGCGGCTCGTGCTGCCCTGGAGGTAATTGCATGTACGGCACCAGAGTGAAGCTTCGCATAACCTCGCCCCACCCACGTCGGCACACCTCTCACACGGATCGTGCCCTGCAGGGAGTTCCACCTACGGCCCCAGAGACAAGGTTCGTATCCCGCCCCCCCGCCTACTTCGGCACACCTCTCAAATTGATCATGCCCCACAGGGAGCTCCACCGACGGCCCCAGAGACAAGGTTTGCATAGCGCCCCCTCCGCCAGTTGTGGTTCATCCCTCACGCAGACGGTGCCAAACAGGGAGCACAACCACCAGCCCCAAAGACAAGGTTTGCGAATCGTCCCTCCGCCCATGTTGGCACACCATTCGCGTGAATCGTGCCTCGGAACGAGCTCCACCTATGTCACTAGTTGGCAACTTCGCATGGCGTTTCCCCGCCCATTTCTGCACATGCCTCACATGGGCCGTGGCCCGCAAGGAGCTCCACTTGCCGCCTCAGTCGGCCGGTTCGCGCGAGGGCACCCGGATCATTCGGCACCCCTTTCAAGTGGATCGTGCCCCACACGGAATTCAGTGCGTTTGTGCACGCCTGTTCCGTAGCAGCCCGTTATCAGCTCAGTCCTTCGCCGCGCTATACACGAAGAGAGGGCCACGCCCTGCGCGACACGTGACTCCATAGTGGGTCAGTGGCCATGCCAACCGTTTGCTTGTCTGTGGCCTTAGGCCCATATCGCCACCGTGCCTGAGTTTGGGGACAGAGGCTTCTTGGATACCTGTGATTCAAGGTCTCCGAGGGTCTCTTGGCATGCTTCTCGGGCGCCTCGTGGAGCGAGTTTTTAAGCTTCTCGGGGCCGTTTGGGGGCCTCTTCGGATCTCTTTTGGGGCGCTCGGGGGCCTCTTTGGTGCCTGCTGGCGGCCTCGGGGGTCCACCTGGGGCGGAGGGCTCAAGATAGGAGTTCGGGTTCCCCCTGTTGGGCCTCTCGTGGGGCCTCTTGGACCGTCTTGGGGCTCTGGGGCCGCCTTGGGGGGGCTTCTTGGGCCGTCTTTGGGGCGATCTTGGGTGCCTCTGGGACCACCTTGGACGCCGTGAAGATTCAAAAAGCGAATCTGCTAAACACCTTCGTGCTCCTTAAGGAATGTAGCAATTTTGGCCAGCAGGGGGCGCTCTTGGGGAGCATCTCGGGTCCTTCTTAAGGTCGTTTGGGGTGCTCCCCAGAGGGTGCTGTGGGCGGCCGTGGGGGTCCAGAGGCAGGCCAGAGATGCCCCCCCAAAGGATGGTGGGTGGTCACAGGGGGAGGGGGGGAGGAGGATGAGGAGGAGGAGGAGGAGGAGGAGAAGGAGGAGGAGGAGGAGGACGAGGAGGAGGAGGAGGAGGAGAAGGAATAGGAATAGGAGGAGGAGGAGGAGGAGGAGGAGGAGGTGGAGGAGGAGGGGGGACATCGGGGATGGTATGTCGGCCCCGGGGCCCTGGTGCCCCAGCATATGCTCCCCAATCAGTGCTTGCACCGGAGGGGTCCTAGCGGACGTTGAGAGTTTTGGCGAAAGTTCCTGGTCGATTTCGGTGGGCGGCCGGGTTAGTGGATTCCCGGCTTTGGGTTTCCGATTTCCCGGTTGCTGGTTCCGTACCGTTTCGGTTTGCGGCAGGGTTCCCGGGTGTTTGGGTCCCCGAGTTTCTGACCGATTTCTTTATCGATCGGTCCCATCATCGATCTCATTATACCCACCTCTCGATCGACTTCACTATCGGGCTCGCGACCGACCCTACTATCGCCTTCACTATCGAGCCCACGATCGATCCCACTATCGATCGCACGATCGATCTCAACATCCGTATCACTAATCTACAAATTATCCACCGATTGTTTTTTGGGTATACCTATATATACATATGTAAATCAGACAAGAAATGAGGATGAGGAGCATTGAAGTCGGAGTGGAGGGAGGTGGTAGGGGGGAGGGGGTCACGGGAGGTGGAAAGAGGAAGAGGATGAGGCGGAGGAGGGAAATGAGGGAGGCGGAGGGAAAGGTGTGGGGGAGAGGAGGCGTGGGAGCGGGGAGGTGGGGGGATGAGAACGAGGAGGAGGAGGACGGATGGGTGTGGGAGCGCGGAGGAAGGAAGGGCTGAGCAGGGGACGTGGGAGGGGGGAGGGGGATGGGTGGAGAGGATCAAGGGAGGGAGGGAAGGGAAGGCGAGGGGCGAGGCACGGAGGCAGGAAGAGATGGAAGTGGCGGGCCAAGAGGGTCAGGATGGCAAGAACTGGTACGCCAGGGGGAATGCAAAGGGGGGAAGAGGGGGGATGGAGGTGAGAAGAGGAACGCGTGGAGAGGGGGAAAGACGAGATGAGAGCGGGAAATGGAGGGGGGGACGGAATGAGAGGCTAACAGGGTGAGGAAAGGGAGGGGGGGGAAACGGGATGAGGAGAGGGAGGGATGGGTAAGCAGATGAGAGTGGGGATTCGACTGTGGTTGAGGGAAGCGAGAGGAAGGTGAGGGAACGGGAGGGAGTGCAAGATGATGGTTCGGATTGCGAGGAGGCGGCATAGGATGAGCAGCAGCTTTGGATGAGGCGTAGGCATCAGGATGTGGAGGAACACATCGGGAGGATCATTAAGGAGGAGGAGGTGGAGAGCGCACTCTCCTCCCCCTCCTTCCCCTCCATTCCCCTCGCCTCTCCCCCCTTCAGTCCTCCCCTGCCTTCCGCGGCTTCCCTCCCCGCGCCGCCCCCCCGTCCCATCGAGATGCCGAGGGGAGCAGGGCGGATGAGCTCGTCCGGGCGAGTCAGATCGGGAGTCTGCAGCCTCCTCCTCCTCCTCCTCCTCCTCCTCCTCCTCCTCCTCCCCCTTCCCTCAGCCGGCCGAGGTCCTGAGACTGACCAGGACGTGGAACGACAGCAGCCGCGAGCAGGACGCATGGGCGGCGGTCAGGAGCCCGCCTCCTCGTCCATGACGTGGTGCTGTGGTGGGGCTGTTCGCCCCTGCGCTGTGGCGGCCAGCCCGGTGGGAAGCGAGAGGGGGCTGGCCTCCTCAGAGGGTTCGGAAGTCCTCTGGCCTTCACGACGACGACGATGACGACGACGACGACGACGACGACGACGACGACGACGACGACGACACCGACGACGACGATGGCGACGGCGGCTGGGGGCGGCGGCGACGGTGACGGCGGCGACGGCGATGGCGACGGCGACGACCACGGCGACGGCGACGGCGACGACGGCGACGGCGACGGCGACGGCGACGACGACGACGCGAACAGGGTCCCCCCCACCCCTTGAGGCTTCGACGGCGAGCGCCGGCGTCGGCGCCGGCACCGTCGGGCAGTGACGACGACGACGACGACGACGACGACGACGACGACGACGACGTCGACAACGACGACGACGCCGACGCTGGCGCCTGCGCCGGCGCCATCGGGCAGCGACGACGATGACGACGACGCTGACGAAGACGACGACGACGACGACGACAATGACGACGACGATGACGACGACGACGACGACGACGATGACGACGACGACGATGACGACGACGACAACGACGACGACGACGATGACGACGACGATGACGACGACGACAACGACGACGACAATGACGACGACGACGACGACGACGCCGACGCCGAAGCCGACGCCGACGCCGACGCCGACACCGACGCCGATGGCGACGAGGACGTGCACAGAGCCCCGTCCCGTTGGCGCAGATGGGCAGCGACGGTGACGACGACGACGACGACGACGACGACGACGACGACGACGACGACGACGGAGACGACGACGACGACGACGACGACGACGACGACGACGACGACGACGACGACGACGACGACGACGACGACGACGACGACGACGACGACGACGACGACGACGACGACGACGACGACGACGACGACGACGACGACGACGACGACGACGACGACGACGACGACGACGGCGGCGGCGGCGGCGGCGGCGGTGGCGGCGGCGGCGGCGACGGCGACGCGCCCGGGGGGGCGCCCCCCTCCCCTGCAACCAACGACTGCGAACGCCAGTGTCGGCGCTGGCGCCTTTGGGCAGCGACGACGGCGACGGCGGCGACGGCGACGGTGACCTGCGACGACGACGACGCGCACAGATGGGGCCCAGGGGGGAGGGGGGCCCCGTTCGAAGCCTCCCATCTTGCATCTTGCAACTCAGGGGGGAGGCGCCTGGTTGAGACCCCCCATCTTTCAACTCGGGGGGTGGCCAGATCGACCCGACGGGATATCGATTCTGGCCGGCCTGGTGCGATCCGATGCCGATGTTCTGGCGATCCCGTGCGGCCCCGCCGTTTCGATGGCGCTGCTGTTGTGCATCTTGGCGCGGCCGACCCGAAGCGATTTCGACTATGTTCAGGAGGGGAAAAAACACACAGACACAAGTAATCGTCGATCCCCAGGAAAATATGCGAAAATATGGGAAGTGGGGGGGAAGACAAAACCCTCAAGAATATAGGAAAATATGGGGAATCTGGTTATTTGTGTGTATTTATTTAATCGCTTCGCTCATTCCGCCGGCCCGTATTGTGCCATCGCAGGCGTTTGCTTGCGCGTTCGTGGCCTCTTGGAGCCTCGGTGGGGCCGTTTGGGGCCTCTTGGCGCCTCTTTTTAGGCCTCTTGGAGAACTCGGGAGGCCTCCAGGGGGCCTCCTGAGCTCTCGTGACGGTCTCTTGGGGGGCTTTCGGCGGGCTCTTGGCGGTATTTGTTGGTCCTCTTGGGGCCTGGGGCCTGACGTTGTTGGTCCTCTTGGGGCCTCACGGGAGCTTATTGGGGCGTCTTGGGGGTGTCTTGGAGAGTCTCTTGGGGCCTCTTTCGGGGTCCTGGGCGCCTTCTGGGGCGGAGGGCTCGATTTTTCAGTTCTCGGTTCCCTTCTTGAGCCCCTCTTGGGCCCGTCTTGGGGCCTCTTGGTCCGCCTTGGGCAGCACTTGGGCCGTCTGGGGGGCGCTCTTGGGCCGCTCCGGGGCCGTCTTGGGAGCCTCGTGGGCCGTCTTGGAGCAGTCTTGAAGGCCTCTTGGGCCCTCTTGGAGCGTCCGGAAGCGAAAAGGCCAGAACGCAAAAAAACATAGAAAAAAACAATGAAAATCAACGATTTTGGCAACTTGGGGCCCTCTTCGGAGGCCTCTTGGAAGGCCCTTGGAGCGTCTTGGAGGCCTCTTGGGCTGTCTTGGGGCCATCTGGGGCGTCTTCGGGCGATCTTTGGCCGTCTCGGGCCTCTCTTGGACCGTCTAGAAAGCTTCTCGGGGCCCTCTTGGACCGATCTGGAGCCCTCTTGGACTCCGAAACAAAACTCCGGCATCTCTGACCCGACCTTGCCGGGGCCTTGCCGGGACCTTGCCGGGGTACTTTTCGTCCGGGGACCCCCAGGGGCCGCCCCGCGCGCGCGAACTAGAAATACTGTTAACCAGGTACCGGAGATCTTAGCACGCCCTGGCCCGTTGGGCCGGTGAATTTGTGTGTCCCAGGGCCCCTTCATATGTGCCGATGCAGCCCGACCCGACGCGCACTTCGATTCGGCCCGACGTCCCGCTGGATTCGATGCTGACTGATCCTGCCCTCACATGTCTCCCCGTGCATGTGCCGCCTGCGAGCTCCCGGCGGGGTGTCCCACCTTCCTGTCGGGGGAAGGGGGGTCGGGAGGACGCTGCCGCGCACCTTGCTCGTGTCCTGGCGCTATGGGGAAGCAGAGCCTCCCGTGGACCTCCGATGCTGGGATTCGTTCCCAGACATGCGACGTCCTGATTTTTTCAATACGGGTCCCTGGAAGTTCCGACCCGTTCCCCGGGACCGACCGGTTTTTCATCCCGAGTCGTTTTTGTTACGGCCCCGAGGCCCGGCGAGGGCCCCCGAGGCCGAAAATGGCTAAAGATTTTCCGTCCTGATTTTTGTTTACGACGCGATCATGTCTAGGTTCATATCCACCGCCTGGGCGGCCGCTCTCCATGGACCTCGGCAGGCGGTGGCTGTGGATGTGTGTGGGCCCCCATGACGCTGTGGATGTGTGTGGGCCCCCATGACGGCCCACACATACCCATATCCACCGCCCCCTTGCGGCCCCAGGACAGCGGCTCCCCAGGCGGTAGATGCGGAGAGATGCCCCCGCCCCGCACGATCGGCGCACAGGTCGGGCACAGCCAGGACCCCGAGCAAGGGGAGCCAGTCCCCAGACATCGGGCGTCTCGAAAAAATCGAGACGGAAGTTCTTCGTCGCTTTCGGGCCTCGGGACCGTCAAAAAACGACTCGGGATGAAAAACCGGTCCCGGGGAAGTGGTCGGGAGGTCGGAGGCCCGTGTCTCGAAAAAATCGTGACGTCGGATGTCTGGGTCATTGACTGATCTCCGGAGCCACACGAATCAGCCAGAATCACCAGATCGAGTATGCCGTAGGTGGTGCTTATGCCGGTGATGGCAGTTCCGGTCCGTGGACTGGGGCGGGGGGGGGCGTCCCCCGGTACACATCACTGAGTTCGGCCCCGCTAAACCAAGTCCCAGACCGCCGACGTCGTGTTTTCGGGCCGACTGCAAACCTATAGTCCCGCCACCGCCCGGACGCCGGGCACGGCCTGCTTCCATGCCGCGGCCGGCCGGCCCCCTCGGCCCCCGGCCCCCCCCCCCGGCAGGACGGCCATCGTCGGGGTGGCGTTCGGCATGTCCGGGGAAGGGGGGGGGGGCGTCCGGCCGGGGGCGCGCCGCGCGCTCCGAGGGCGGGGGGCACGAGCGCGGGTTGCCGCGCCGCTCGCGCCATCGCTGCCTTTTTGGTTTTACGTCGGGCACGTCCGTCCACAGGAGAAAGAGATCAAAGATAATCGACAAATAGTCTGGGGACGATCTTTTTCCACTACTATTTGACAATTGTTTGAACATGTCTTGGCGGTGCTTCAGTTTTCTTCCAACGTCCGCTCTCCTCCTTCACCTCGTCTGTTTCCTGTCCGCTGCCTTCCTCGGCTCCGATCGACCGAGGGAAACCGCGTGGGCGTACACTTTCGGAGCCCCGCGCGGAGTTCTCGGATCGGCGCTGGGGCCCTCCCGGCGGCGCCCCTGGCGCCGCCCCGGGCGCGCTCCGCGCGGCGGAGAGGGGGGGGGGCTTCAACGCCGACCCACGAGAGATCCGTGCGGAGCTCCGAAATTTTTATATATATATATATATATATATATATATATATATATATATATATATATATATATGTATATATGTATATAATATATATATATATCTATATATATATATATATAATATACCGGGCGTCCAGGTCCCCGGGCCCAGGGGCAGCCCACTTTTCCAAAACTCCCCCACCCCCCCCCCGCACCCGACTTTAGTCCCCGGCGCCGGCGAGCCTATTTGAACGCTCCAGGGCGCTCCCTGCGCCTCGGAAGCCCCCCTTGGCGCCCGCAGAGGGCGCCCAGAGGCCCAAGAGGGCTTCAGGACGACCCCAAGAGGGACCCAGGAGGGGAACTACGAACCGGCATGTCGAGCTTTCCCCCCCAAGAGGCCCCCAAGAGGCCCAAAAGAGGCCCCCAAAAGAGAAGCTAAGCGCTCGCGAAGCGCGCGCGTGGTTCTAGTATGCTTAATGGAGGATGACGATTCATAAATGACCGGGGGTCTTGTTCACGCGGCGGCGCCCGGGATGACGATACGAAAAAACCGGCCGCGGGCTGGAAAACTATTTTTCTAGCGTTCTCCCCCAGTCAGAAAACGATGCAGAAATAGCAGACAATTTTTTGTTTTTTAATCGTTCTCTCCAATTTTTTTATTCATCGTCATCCCGCATTGCACCATCGTGTTCTTCCGTTCGACGGGAGGCCTCCCCGCGCTCCCGCCACCCGATCGGGGGTCGAGGCCGAGGTGGGGAGGAGCCTGACCTTCTCGTGCGCTCCCCCACCGTCTCCTGGTCCATGGGGGGTGGACAGACCTCCCACCCTGGCACGTCGATTCGCGAACTGGCCGTCTTCGGTGCGCGAGAGGGCGTCGCGGCCGTCATTTTTGCGGGTCCAGGTCCGTCGGTTCCGGTCCCAGGCTGTTTTTCAGCCACGCGCAGAGGGGGGTGGGGGGAGGGGGGAGGGCTTCTTAGAAGCACCCCTGCTTCTTAGAAGGCGCGGGCCTTCTCTATAGATGTCAGGCAGGCGCCTTCTAAGAAGCAGCCTCCTTCTAAGAAGCCCTCCCCCTCCCCCCGCCACCTTGTGCACGCCGCCAAGTTTTCACTAAGGAGAGGTTTGCTAGAGAGAGGTTTGTCCACCGCCGATGATTCCTGATTTCTGATTCCTGATGGCCTGGGAGTTCGTCGAACGCGGCCCTCCCCCCCCAAGGGCTGGTCGGCCCGAGCGGCTGATCAAGCTAATGCTGCAGGAGTCGCCGACTGATACTGAGTAAAGTAGATGTTGAAGGCAGACAGCAGACAAGAGGAAGAGGAAGGAGGGAGAAAACCTGAAAAAATGATCACCTCCTCCTCCACCTCGTGTGTTTTAATTCGGCGCGTCCCAGGGAGGTTCTCGACTTCGGCGAGTCTCGCTTTTGGCGGCGGCTGGCGGAGGTGAAGCGGCGGCGGGCGCGCCAGCGGAAGGCGGCGCAGGGCGGCGGAAGTAAAAGTGGGACGTCAACCCATTCGGGTTTGGGGTGGAGCCAGGGGGAGGAGGATCAGAGGAGGACAAGGTACCCATACCACTACCCTTCGCCCGCGTTCACGACCCTCGTCGACACCGCCGGATCCGCTTCGAAATTTTGGCCAGAACGCACATTGGGAGAGGTCCAGGGACTAGCGGAACCGGTACAAGTTTCGACGCAGGGTTTCTGAAGCCCGTCTTTACACATATACAGAGATACATAGATATGCGCATTTACATACATATATGTATATATATGTATAGATGTATAGATATATAGGTATATAGATGTAGTTGATTCAGTCACCCTTGCCTTGCCTTACCATCATCTGCTGACATGTACTGAAGTTGTGTTGGCTTCGGTCGCCGAGAAGAAGTTCGGCCCGCCCGCCGCGCGCGCCCGCCGGCCGGCGGGCCCTCCCCCTACTAGCGCGATCTTAGTCATAGCGTATCGGCACGGCACCATACTAAGCCATGGTAACAAGGAGTACCTTTCCCATACACCATTTGGATATGAGTACGAAATTATTACAAGAATCAGCGCATTATGAAAAACAACTACATATGTTGCCGTTTCATCGGGCTGCGAAAGCTCCCCTCCTGACCCAAAACAGGCACAGCACGTTTTACCAGCGGAAAATTCGATCATCGATGAAAGCGATGTCGCCAAGTGGGGGAACTATGTTTCTCCCTCGGTGGATCAGATGCGAAAACCAGAAGACCGGTGCTACAGCTTAAGTATGAACGTTCCTCGAGCTGCTTCAACCGACGATGTCGGGGAGCAAGGTCAACGCCTTCATTCAGATATCAGCTGGGTTATTTCCTATGACAATGAGCATTGCCTTGGCATTCCGAAGGCCACTGACGACAAGGAACCCGACTGGTACGAGGGCGGCGAACAAGACGTGGAATCCATATCGTCAGAAGAGAACTTCTCCCGCGCGAATCAACGCCGAGATCGATTGCCTATGATAATGTCCGCCTGTCGCAAAAAAAAGGAAGGTGAGGTCTATGGCATCAGTTCTCCTGTTCCACTGGCCGACGACCCGCTTCCCACACAGGTGTCTCGCGCCTGTGGCGAGGAGACTATGATCCCCCCCGGCGCATCGCTAGAACGGGGTCTCGAAGAGACCACGGAGGACCAGCTCCTGGGCAGCCCAGTCAGGGCCACCAGTCGTCTTGGGGCCCTCTGGGGGCATATCAAGGGCTTTTGGAGGCCATCTTGGGCGTCTTAAGGGGGCCTTTTTGGGGGCCGTTTGGGGCCCTCTTGGGGCCGTCTTGGAAGCCTTTGGGGCCGCCTCTTGGGCGATTTTTGGGGCCTCTTACGCCGTCTTGAGCCGTCGGAACCCCGAGAAAAAACATGCCACAATCTTGCAACGAAAACCATGAGAAACTCTATATGAGTTTGGCTTCGCTGTTGAAGGTCTCCTGGGCGCCTTTTTGGCCGTCTTGGAGGCCTGTTGGGGGCCTTCGGGCCGCCTTGGGTCATCTTGAGGCCATTTCAGGCCGTCATGGGTGCATTTTGGGCCGTGCTGGAGGCATCAAGGGACCATCTTAGCCGTCTTGGAGGCCATCTTGGGCGTGCTGGAGGCCTTTTGGGCAGTCTTGGGGCCGTCTTGGAGGCCTTGGGCCGTCATGGGGCCATCTTGGCGGCCTCGTGGGCGATATTGGGGCCTTTTTGGGCCGTTTTGAGCCGTCGGAATGCCGAAGAGAAACACATGTCAAAATCATTCAAACACCGTAGGGCAATCAATGATGTTGGCCTCTTGGGGCCCTCCTGGAGGACCTCTTGGAGGCCTCTTGGGCCTTCTTGGAGGCCTCGGGGGGGCCTTTCGGGCCGTCGCAAGCCATCCATCCGGAGGTCATCTCATGCCGTCTTGGGTGCATTTTGGGTCGTGTTGGAGGCATCTTGGGGCCATTTTAGCCGTATTGGAGGCCATCCTGGGCCTCTTGGGGGCCTGTTGGGGGCCTCTTGAGCCGTCGTAGGCCGTCTGGAGGTCATCTCATGCCGTCTTGGGTGCATCTTGGGCCGCGTTGGAGGCATCCTGGGGCCATCTTAGCCGTCGTGGAGGCCATCCTGGGCGTATTGGAGGTTTCTTGGGCAGTCTTTGGGCCTTATTCGGGCCATCTTTGAGGCCTCTTGGCCGTCAAGGGGCGCTCTTGGAGGCCTCTTGGGCGATCTTGGGGCGATCTTGGGGGCCTCGTCGGCCGTCTTCAGCCGTCGGAACCCCGAAAAGACCCAAATGCCAAAATCCTTTAAAATCTATGGCAAATCCAAGATTTTGGCTTCTTCGGGCCCTCCTGGAGGAGCTCTTGGAGCGTCTGGGAGGCCTCTTGGCGGCCTCTTTGCCGTTTTAGGCCATCCTGAGGCTATCTTAGGCCATTTTGGGTGCATCTTGGGCCGTCTTGGCATACTGGGGCCATCCGAGCCGTCTTGGAAGCCATCTTGGGCCGTCTTGGGGCCGTTTGGAGCAGGAAAACTGTTTGCAACCGGGTCTTCCGGGTGGCCGGCGGGGCGCGCCGGAGCCCCAGGGGGTTCTTTTGGAAAAAGAACCAAATCAAAACCGAAATCATGTAGTACGCAGGCACCCCTGCAATGAATCGACAGAGGGCGGCGGATCTAAGACGCCTACGGCGAATCACCGCCGCCCCCTGCCTTTTTGGAAGCGCCTATGTGGCCGAACGTTGAGGCCAGAGGCCTGCCAAGCTATCGGACCATAGGTTCCCCGAATCGGATTGGAAAGCCTTCGGGGAACACGTGGGCATCTTGAAGGTCATCTTGGCCGTCTTGGAGGCCTCTTGGGCGATTTGTCCGCGATCCTTGGAGGCTCTTGGGCCGTCTCGGGCCGTCAGAAGGCCGAAAAGAAGGAAATGTCAAAATCCTTCTTTTTGCAAAACAAAAAAAACATGTGTTTGGCCTGTTCTGGCCTTCCTGGAGGCCCTCTTGGGGGCCTCTTGGGCCGTCGTTGGCCAGCTTCGAGCCAACTTCGGCCATCTTGGTGAGTTCCTGGCACGTCTGACGCCGTCGGGAGCCGTCTTGGGGGCCTTTCTGGGCCAACGGGGGACCCTCTTGGGGCGCTTTGGGGCCGTCTTGGAGGCCACCTTGGGCGTCTTGGAGGCCATCTTGGGCGTGTTGGAAGCCTCTTGGGCCGTCTTGGGGCCCTCTTGGGGCCATCTTGGAGGCCACTTGGGCCGTCATGGAGCCCTCTTGGGGACCTCTTGGGCGAGCTTGGGGGCCTCTTGGGCCGTCTTGAACCGTCGGAATGCCGAGAAGAAGCAAATTCCAAAATCCTTCAAAAACCTAAGGAACATCAATGATTTTGGCATCTTCGGGCCCTCCTGGAGGACCTCTTGGAGGCCTCTTGGGCCGTCTTGGAGGCCTCGGAAGGGCCTCTTGGGCCGTCTTGGGCCGTCTTGGACTCTCTTGGGCCGTCTTGGAGGCCGTCTTGGACCATCTTGGGCGGACTTGGAGGCCATCTTGGGCCATCTTCGCGATTTTTTGAGGATGTACCGAGCGAGACGGCCGTTTTTGGGGGCAGGAAATTTGGGAATTGAGCGCTTTACGGGTGGCCGGCGGGACGGGCCGAAGCCCCAGGGGGAGTTCGTTTGGAAAAAGAACCAAAACCAAAACGTAAGAAGAAGTCCAGCACGCCAGGCACCCCTGCGATAAATCGACAGGGGGCGGCGGATGACGGAAAGCGCGCGTTGGCGTGCGGTCCGTTGGTCGGAAGAAATTGGATTTGGGGGAGTTCGAGGGGGTTGGCATCGCGAGCCCCGGATGACGGAAAGCGCGCGTTAGCGTGCGGTCCGTGAGTCGGAAAAAATTGGACTTGGGGGAGTTCGAGGGGGTTGGCATCGGGGGGCCCGAGATCTAATTGCCCTCCCGCTTCGTTTTTTATCGAGTAGGACGGCCTTCGGGGTTTAAAAACAGCGTTTTGCTCGAGGCATCATCGGAGAACGCTTCTTGGGCACTTCTTGGGCCGTCTTAGGCGCCTAAGACAGCCCAAGAAGCGGCCAAGACGGCGCCCAAGACGGCCCAAGAGCGCTCCAAGAGAGCCCAAGACCGCCCAAGACGGCCCCAAGACGTCCCAAGAGGCCTCCACGACGCCCCAGGAGGCGCCCATGAGGCGTCCCAAGAGGGCCCCAAGAGGCCAAAATCATTGATTTTCTAATGGAAAACGTGCATTTTTAGCATATACGGTTTTTCGCCTTTAATGGCGTTGAAGACGGCCCAAGAGGCCCCCAAGACCGGCCCAAGATGTTGCCAAGAGGCCCCCAAAATAGCCCAAGAGGGCTCCAAGACGGGCCAAGAGGCGTCCAAGACTGCCCAAGAGGCCCCCAAGAACGCCCCAAGAATGCCCAAGAGGCCCCCAAGAGGGCCCCAAAACTGCCCAAGAGGGCGCCAAGACGGCCCAAGAGGCGCCAAGACTGCCCAAGACAGCCCCAGGGCGGCCCCAAGAAGGCCCCAAGAGGCCTCCAAGAGATCCCAAAGACGGCCAAAGGCAGCCTAGTCCCTTCACCCCGGCCACCCAGAAGCTCCCAGGAGGCCCCAAGAGGCCCCCGAGAAGCCCCAAACGACGCGCCAGGAGGCGCCCACGAGGCGTCCCAAGAGGGCCCCAAGAGGCCAAAATCATTGATTTTCTGAAGGAAAACTTACATTTTTAGCATATACGGCTCTTTTCGCCTTGGCGTTGAAGACGGCCCAAGATGCCCCCAAGACCGCCCCAAGACGGCCCAAGATGATCCCAAGAGGCCCCCAAAATAGCCCAAGAGGGCGCCAAGACGGGCCAAGAGGCGTCCAAGACTGTCCAAGAGGCCCCCAAGAGCGCCCCAAGAAGGCCCAAGAGGCCCCCAAGAAGGCCCCAAAACGGCCCAAGAGGGCGCCAAGACGGCCCAAGAGGCGCCAAGACGGCCCAAGACGGCGCCAGGACGGCCCCAAGAAGGCCCCCAAAGGCCCCAAAGAGAGCCCAAAGACGGCCAAAGGCAGCCTAGTCCCTTCACCCCCGCAGCCCAGAAGCTCCCAGGAGGCCCCAAGAGGCCCCCGAAAAGCACCAAAAGGTCACCAAGAGGCACCCAAGACGCTCCCCAAGAGCCCCCCAACAGGCCCAAAATACTCCGAAAGGCTCTTAGCACCGCGGCTCCCAAGAGCGAGCGGTGACGTAATCGAGCTGATAAGACCAAAGCTCCCAACAGAGAGCTGCGGCGTAATAAGTTCTTGACGCCAAGGCACAGGGACGGGCGGCAACGCGTGGACAACGAGCGGTCCACGCAAGGAAAACGCGGGGTTCTGGAAAGCTGGCAGCCCAAACGCGGAAAACGCAACGCGACCCGACCGCCCCCTCCAAAACAAGAAACGCGCTCAAAGAAAGCTCCGCGACTCTCCGAGGCTGAGATATGACAAGAGCGAGGGAAGGGAGTCAATAAGAGGTGTAAGAGCGGACGAGCCAGCGATCTCGTGCGTTCTGAAAGTAAGTGCGCTTTCCGTCCCCGTGCCAAGCAGGTCTAATTGCCCTCCCGCCTCGTTTTTTATCGAGTAGGACGGCCTTCCGGGCTTCAAAACAGCGTTTCGCTCGAGACATCATCGGAGAACGCTTCTTGGGCGCTTCTTGGGCAGTCTTAGGCGCCTAAGACAGCCCAGGAAGCGGCCAAGACGGCGCCCAAGACGGCCAAAGACTGCCCAAGAAGCGCCCAAGACGGCCCAAGAGCGCTCCAAGAGAGCCCAAGACCGCCCAAGACGGCCCCAAGACGGCCCAAGAGGCCTCCACGACGCCCCCGGAGGCGCACACGAGGCGTCCCAAGAGGGCCCCAAGAGGCCAAAATCATTGATTTTCTTATGGAAAACGTGCATTTTTAGCATATACGGATTTTCGCCTTTCATGGCGTTGAAGACGGTCCAAGAGGCCAAGATGTTGCCAAGAGGCCCCCAAAATAGCCCAAGAGGGCGCCAAGACGGGCCAAGAGGCGTCCAAGACTGTCCAAGAGGCCCCCAAGAGTGCCCCAAGAATGCCCAAGAGGCCCCCAAGAGGGCCCCAAAACGGCCCAAGAGGGTGCCAAGACGGCCCAAGAGGCGCCAAGACTGCCCAAGAAGGCCCCAGGACGGCCCCAAGAAGACCCTGAAAGGCCCCCAAGAGAGCCCAAAGACTGCCAAAGGCAGCCTGGTCCCTTCACCCCCGCAGCCCAGAAGCTCCCAG
Source organism: Prorocentrum cordatum (assembly GCA_963575745.1). Lineage (NCBI taxonomy): Eukaryota > Dinophyceae > Prorocentrales > Prorocentraceae > Prorocentrum > Prorocentrum cordatum. The sequence continues at coordinate 170,871 of CAUYUJ010015184.1, read as the reverse complement.
GAGGCCCCCAGAGGCCCCCGAAAAGCCCCAACAGGTCCCCAAGAGGCACCCAAGGGGCTCCCCAAGAGCCCCCCAACAGGCCCAAATACCCCCAAAGGCTCTTAGCACCGCGGCTCCCAAGAGCGAGCGGTGACGTAATCGAGCTGATAAGACCAAAGTTCCCAACAGAGAGCTGCGGCGTAATAAGTTCTTGACGCCAGGGCACAGGGACGGGCGGCAACGCGTGGACAACGAGCGGTCCACGCAAGGAAAACGCGGGGTTTTGGAAAGCTGCCAGCCCAAACGCGGAAAACGCAACGCGACCCGACCGCCCCCTCCAAAACAAGAAACGCGCTCAAAGAAGGCTCCGCGACTCTCCGAGGCTGAGATAGGACAAGAGCGAGGGGAAGGGAGTCAATAAGAGGTGTAAGAGCGGACGAGCCAGCGATCCCGTGCGCTCTGAAAGTAAGTGCGCTTTCCGTCCCCGTGCCAAGCAGGTCTAGTGGCCTTCGGCCCATCCCGCCACCGTGCTTTTCGTTGTCGGTCAGAAGTGTCCTCTTCCCGCTCTTCCTCTTCCGCCATCGCCGCGCTGGCTGGAAGCATGCCCTCTTCGTCGCCGCCCTCGAGTAAGAGGGCGATTCGTCTCCTGTGCTCAACTTTCCCCAGGCGCGTCCCGCTGATGGTCGTATCCTGCGTGCCTCGGCCCCTCCTTGCAGCCCCGTCGCGGCGTTCCACGTGGCTCGCAGCTCCTCGCCATCTTCTTCCCCAGACCTTCTGGCGACCGAAGATTTCGCCTGACTCATCGGCGTCGTGTCGGCGTACTGAGGTCGTTCCGTGCCCTGGGGCCCCCGGGGTTCCCCTGGCACCGTCAGCAACGACTACTCGGGACGAATAGCAGGAAAGGGTCTTTCGCCATAGCGCCACAGCCTTGCCGCGTCACAGCGCATCCCTCGCAAACTCTGTGGGCGTCGACGGAAGTACCACAATTGTATCACAGAGTGCAGCGCACGCAGTTGCCACCGACCTTCCAGGTGCACTGTAGTATGCCACGTTTTGCATCGCACACGCCCCCCCCTTCACGAGTGGTGCCGCCCCCCCCTTCACGAGTGGTGCCTCTTTCATGTTTCATGTCGGCATGCGTGTTTTCTTATGTCGACGCTGGGAGGGAACACCCTCGATAGTTTAGCGTCGCGCCCCTTGGGTGGGCATCCTGGGGTGTCCTACACCTCTAACATAATTTCGATACGAGCGAATACCAGGAAGAGCCCTCCTTACGCAAGGATGGTCGGCCCGCCTTTTTTCAGCGGGGCCTCAGATCGAAACACCAGGGCCCAGTGTTTTGAAATGCATGAATGCAGCGTGGAGGTTGTGGAAGTAAGGAGCGCACAGCCAAGTCGGAAAGAGAGCAGCGGAACAATTCTGTAGACAATATTTTTGAAAGTCTGGGAGTTGGTGCCTTGGATGGACGAGCGTTGGAGTGTTCCCAGGTGGCTTTTCATGCCCCTCTGGGATTCGATATGCTCAGGGTGGTGTTCTAGAGCATCGCATCGATCAAGTCTTATAGTTGGAGGAAGGAAGTTTGTTTCTGCACACGCGCACAGACGACTGGAACACATCCTGATGCAAGCAAGGAGCAAACAATGATGAGCAAACAGGTACACACTGCAGGTCGATGCTTCGTATTGCGTGTATGCTCGTGTCGTTGCCTTCGCTTTGGATGGCGTCTCCTTGTTGCACGATTGCGCAACGAGCTCGCCGTGTCGTCTCTTTCGCTGTTTCATGTTTTCGCCGTTGTCTATTCATCTTGTCATCGTCGGGTCGATGGCACGGTATGTGTGGGCGTGCTTCGCATGTCCCCCCGCCCGGAGAGGATCATGTGTGCAAGCGCATGTAGCAGGCCAAGGCGAGGGCGGATGTCATTAGGCGAAGAGGAGGGAAGGTCTGTTTTGTTGGTTTGCACGTTGACCAATTTCATCAAGTTTCACATGAAGTTGGCTCTGGATAACGTGACGACCATCGAGAATCTTGAGCGCGAAGAGGATCCTGATACGAATAGCATGTCTAAGGGGCTGAAGAGGAGTCATGTGTGTTTGCGTCCGGCCCATATCATCCGTCTGTTTCGATCGTTTTCCATTGGCCTCCGCCCTGCGTGTCAGCCGGTCATGCAGGTGCTTCGCCGGTGCGCAGTGCACCTGAAGGAACGTCTTGCCCGCTGTGTTTTCGTGGTCTTTGTTGCTGTTTTCTGGTGGGTTGTCCCAGTGGTTCTCCTGTGATTGTCTCGTGGGTTGTCCCGTTGCTATCTTCTGTGTTGCCATACTGGTTGTCCCGTAGGTTGTCCCGTGGGTTGTCCCGCGGTTTTCTTGCTGTTGGGTGGGTAGGTAGTTCTAAACATATAGGCATTTAGATTTACATGTGTGGCCGATACTGAATATACGTATGCGACCACCCGTCTGTTGATAAGGAGATTTTCACTATCGATGTCATCATCGATCTCACAATCGATTTCACGATCGATATTGCTATCGATCTTACTATCGATCTCACTATCGATCTCACTGTCGACCTCACTATCGACCTCACTATCGATCTCAAGTCAATATCACTGTCGATCTCACTATCAGTATCACGATGGATCACACTATCGATCTCACTTTCGATTTCACGCGATCGGTCTGACTATCGAGCTTGCCATCAATTAAACTACGTATCGACCTCACTATCGATCTCTCAATCGATCCCACTACCCCTCCCATTATCGATCCCACTATGGATCTCAAAATCGGTCTCACCATCGACCTCACAATCGATCTCACTATCGATCTCACTATCGATCTCTCTGTCGATCTCACTCTCGATCTTACTTTCGATCTCACTTTTGATCTCATTGTCGATTTCTCGATCTATCTCACTATCGAGCTTACTATCGATCTACCTGTCGATCTCACTACTGGATACCGACGGGACCCGACGGGACACCGACGGGACACCGGCGGGACACCCGCGGACCACCCCCAGCCACCGCCCGACAACGCGGTGGGGGGCGTTTTTTTTTGCCTGGCGGTGCTTTAGCCAGAGGAGGGTTCATTTCTCTCGCCCGCCCACACAGCTTCGCCTCGCTCACGCACGACACGGACACGAAACCGAAACTGATATCCCGGCTGGGGGCTCTCTGTTTTCTTGCGAGCTCCCCCCTCATCTCCGATACATGAATATACGTATACGTACCTATACGACCGCCCTGCGGGCGATAAGGAGGTTGGGGGGGATTGAGATCAAATGCCCACACTGACTGACCTCCAGCCTGTCTTCTTGATCTCATCTCTCTGTTTTTTTTCTCTCTCTCTCTCTCTGTCTCTCTCTCTCTCGCCCTCTCTCTCTCTCCCTCTCTATCAGAGTCTCTCTCCACCACAATGATGATCGCGATGACGATGAGATCCCACTATCTACCTATCCGTCGACCGACCTATCGGTGAATCTCACTGTCGATCTCACTATCGACCTCAAAAGCAAAAAGAGAAAGCCCGCCTCAGGCACCGAACAACGATTTGTTGTCGGACAACAACAGGACAACCATCGGCACAACCACCAGACAACCATCAGGACAATCACAAGACAACCACGAGACAGCCATCGC
>CAUYUJ010015184.1:132258-162258 GCA_963575745.1 Prorocentrum cordatum | reverse complement strand
GTGCGAAGCGGCCTGGCCGGCACCCCCGGAGCAGGTGTTCGGCCCCCGCGCCTGGATGTGGTGGGTGCCCCTGCACACGCAGGAGCCGCCTCCTCCCCTCCCCGCCCTCCCGCCCTCCACCCCTGACGTCCTCGTCCCCTCCTTCTCTTCCGTCCACCTCCGCTCCTCCTGCCCTCCCTCTGTCGGGAAGCCGGGGTGCGCGTGAAGTGGCTGGCCCGGGCGAGAGGTGGCCGCACGTGTGGCCGCACGTCCTGCTGGCGCTCGGCCCCTCGTTGTCGCCGTGCAGGCCAGGCTCCTGCATGTGTGCATGCATCGGGGCTTCGGGGCTCGGGGGTCGGTGCAAACTGGGGCCAGCCAGAGCGCCGGATCTTGCAGGATCCTGCAGGGCCAGGGGCGCATTGACCAGGGTGAAGGTGCAGGATCCCGCAGGAACTTGCAGGATCCCGCAGGCTCTTGCATTGCCTGACTGACCCGGGTCTGGATTGACCCGGGTCAGTAGATCCCCGAATCCAGCGCGTGGCCCCCAGGTGCCCCACACGTAGATCCAGCCATGCGAGTTTCCAGCCTCCTGGTATTGGCCTCTGCTGAGGTCTGCCGCGGCCGCGGCCGCGCCTGCTGCGCCGTGCTGTCCCCGAGCAGACGCAGTCGTACAGCCTCGAGTCTTCGAGCCTGTTTCCCTCGACTCCCCCTCCTTCGGCGGCGAGCCCGGGGGGAAGTGAGAAGGGGCGGGCCTTCTCAGAAGGCTCAGAAGGCTTCGGGCCTTCTGAGAAGTTTTCTAAGCCTTCCCCGAAGACAAAGAACCTTGCAGAAGGCCAGAGGGATTCTTAAATGTCCCGTCGCCTTCTAAGAAGGCCTCCTCTTTCTCATTTTCCCCCCCTTCGAGGTTCCGGCCCTCCTCCATCCCTCTCCCAGCGCCCCTCCCTGTGCCCCCTGCTCTCCCGCAGCTGCTGCTGCTGCTGCTGCTGCTGCTGCTGCTGAACCTGCTGCTGCTGCTGCTGCTCCTTGTCATCTGCAGCACCCGCAGCTGCTCCCGCCCATCCTGCTGCTGCTCCTCCTGATGCTGCTGTTGCTGCTGCTGCTGATAATGTCCTGCTCCTTCTGCTCCACCTGTTCTGGGGGGGGGGCACGGCCTGTTAGCCGCGAGAAGAATGATGAAGATGAGGATGAGGATGATAGTGATGATGATGGTAAGTTATACTGATGTTGCTGATCATGATGATGGTGTTGTTGATGATGATGACGATGGTGGTGATGATGATGATGGTTTTGGTGATGATGGTGATGGTGGTGATGATGATTGTGATGATCATGCTGGTGGACGATGCGAATGATGATGGTGTTGTTGATGATGATGGCGATGGTGATGATGACGATGATGATGATGATGGTGATGGTGATGGTGATTGTGAAGACGATGCTGTTGATGATTGTGATACTGGTGATGACGATGGTGGACGATGGTGATGATGATGATGATGGTGGTGGTAATGATGATGCTGTTGATGGTGATGATGCTGCGGATGCCGATGAGTACGAGGATGAGGACGAGGATGTTGATGATGATGACGGTGAATCTGATGACCATGCTGATGAGGATGATGATGAGGGGAGAGGGACGTATACATCAGGGAGAGTGATATGAGGGACATGTGTTTGGCGGATGGAAATACTGCCGGGGCATGACAACAAGTGGAGGCATGCATCCCAGCACCAAAACCGAGAACGTATTCTGCCACGCGTTTTGGGAGTGGTTTGACGCTTTCATTGGCTCCAGAATGGAGTAATCATGGTATCTGGAAAGAGTAATAATCATCACTCCGTCCATTTTTGTCTATTATCATTCCGTTTTCGTTCCATTATCTTTCCGTTGCGCTTCCAATCCCATTCCATGCTTTGTCCGTTCGCATTCCATCATCATCCGATTTGTATTATATTCCCACCCTGGTTACAGGCTATTCGCACTCACCCCTTTTTCACTCCGCGCTCGCTCCACTCCATTCCGCCCCCGCCCATTTATTACTTCGTTCTCGGTCCAGTCTCAGGCGACCCCCATTCAATTTTCACTCCATTCTCACTGGTTTCGCCCGATTCCCACTCGAACTTCACCCCTTTCGCATTTCACTGCCGCACCATTCTCACCCCCGTCGCACTCAATTATCACACGTTTCTGAGTTCGCGCACGTTTCGCGCGTTCAAAATCCTACTCAACATCACTCTCGATCGATCAATCATTTAGCTATCTGTTGTTGCCATCGACTTTTATTTGAGACGTTATCGGTGTCGGCGCTATGCTCTGAAGCAGGTTTTCCCGCTTTGCGATTTTGGTGGAGGGGGCACGTTTTCGCCACGCTAGGGTCTGGCACCTGTCGAGAGGGGTCAGAAGGAGTTTGATGAGTGGGAGGCGGGGCAGGAGGAGGAGGAGGAGGAGGAGGAGAACGTGGCCTGGCCTTTGACGAACACGTGTTATAAAGAGGGAGGTGGTTTGGGTGAGCGAGCGTCTGGATGTGCAAGTGAGTGAAATGGGCAGGGGGGCGTGGGGTTCTCAAACCCTTTCGGGCAATCCTCATGGCCGGTGCTCCCGCCCTCTGTGGGCAGTTCCGTTTTTCGTGCATCGGGCGGTCCTGATGTTCTCCGATCCTCTGTGCCTTTCAGCTGCTGCTCGGCCCCGTGCAGATGTTACTGTCCTCGCTCGTTTTCGCTCTGGCGCGCGCGCGCGCGCTCGGGAGCAGGGCGGGACCTAGACGGTGTTTCGGCGGTTCCGCCAAAACACCGCGGCCCCCTCGCCCGTGGCGGCGGCGCGGAGGCGCGGAGGGCGGTCGCGCGCGGCGGTGCGCGCCCTGCGCGGAGGGCGGGGGCCGTGGGGGGGGGGCTCTTGCACTCCTCTGTCGGGAGCTTGGAGACAGGGGTCAATGCAAACGGTGGTCAGCCAGGGCGCCGGATCCTGCAGGATCCTGCGAAGACCCCCTCTGGCTGACCCGGGTCGGCGAGCCGCTCGTGGCCGCGAGGCGGCCGCGGGGGGGCTCTTTCACTCTTCTGGACGCCCGAAATGGGCACGGAAAGAATGGGTACAGTGCCCAACAACAAATGTTGTCCCAAACCAGCAGCGTCCACTGATGAGCACGCAGCCCTTTCTGTCTCAAATGGACACAGGCCGCGGCGACACCGACAGCGAGTCTTGTTCAAAATGAGAAGGAACTGCTGTTGGGCATTGCTCCCATTCTTTCCGTACCCATGTCGTTCGTGCCAAGCTCCTGCGGCTCTCGCTGTGGATTCTGGCGCGTCGCTCCTCCTCGTCGTCCGCGCAGAAGGAGCCAAGAGACCGCCTGCACACACATAAACTTTCGGCGCTCCGCACGGTTTTCTTAGATCCGCGCTGGGCGGCGCCTTCGGCGACGCCCCTGGCGCGCTCCGTGCGCCAGGGATGGGGATCCGGCGCAGATCCAAGCAGTCCGCGCAGAGCGCCGAAAGTTTTAGGCTCATGTCGTGCTTCGTCTTCGACTCTCTCTCTCTCTCTCTTTCTCTCTCTCTCATTCTCTCTTCCCTTCCCGCTTACTCTTCCCTCCCTGCCTTTTCTGCTTCGACTCTCTCTCTCTCTCTTTTTTCTCTCCCTGTCTCACCAGCCTCGAACTTCTCACTATCCCTAAGAGATGACACGCCACAAGGCGATGACAATCTTGGGGATGCGCCCTGCAAAACTAAGGGAAATTCCCTGAGATTGGCATCGTGGGGATAGGGTTAAGTCGGGCCTGTCCCCCTACAGGGGGATTTTCGACGAAAAATAAAAAATACCCCAAACACAGTCAAAGAATAGTCCCAAAATAGTCTGGGGGGCATTTTTGGAGTAGTTTTGAACCTTCGTGGTGCATGTTTGGGGTATCTTCTCATTTTTCGTCGACGATCCCCCTGTAGGGGGGGACACGCCCGACTTGAGGATGGGGATCTTTTCCGGGCTGGCACCTGCCTCCTCTTCCCCTGGCTCCCCGCCTCCGCGGCTCGAGCAGCCGCCGCGCTTCCTGGCGGGGCGGGGCCCGCGGACCCCCCCCCCCCGGCGCTCCGTGCGCGCGCGGGGGTGCGCCCCGCCCCGGCAGCCCCGAGGATGCGATGGCGAGCCGCCCGCGCGAGCTCGCGGCGGCAGCTGCCGCGAGGGTCGCGTGCGTTCTTGCAGCCTCGGGGGGGCCTCGCCTGCCCCCCAAAGTGAAGTCGGGCGTGTCCCCCTACAGGGGAATGTTCGACGAAAAATCAAAAATACCCAAATCAAAAAAAACACCCAAAAGGCCCAAACATGCAAAACCAAAAAAAAACAAAAAAAGTCCCCGGACTATGTTTGGGCTATCTTCGGAATATTTCTGTTGGGGGGTATTTTTCATTTTTCGTCGAAAATCCCCCTGTAGGGGGACAGGCCCGACTCAAGCCTCGGGGGGCCTCGCTTGCCCCCCAAAGTACACGTGGTTGATTTCCAGGTCTTCGACAGGCCTTTGATTTTTGTCGGGGGCCAAGATCCTTTCGTTTCTGATCGTTCCGTCCCGGGCCTCTTCCTGGCCACTGGTGGGCCAGGAGCAAGTAGAGACGAGCACAATTAGAAATGAGCACCATCAGAAATGAACGACGTGTAGGTGTCTACTCCTGTGCCCGACGCGGTCTCGATGTGCGGGCCTGACGGGACTTTGCGCGGACTCGACGCGGTTTCGGCACGGATTGGACACGGATCCGACAAGTCCGACTTGGATTCGACACGTGTTCGACCCGGATAGGGCCGCAGCGGAACAGGCAAGGCCCCCCGAGGATGCAACAGGTCATGGGCTGCCTGCGGTGCGCCAGACGAGCGAAGGCGGCTGGGATTCCCTGGTTACGACCGCCACTCCCCTCGAGGGCCCAAGCCAGGCAGGCCTAATTTTAAGTCGGGCATGTCCAACTACAGGGGGAATATTCGAAAATAGCAAAAATAGTCCGGGGACGATGTTCCAACTATTTCTGGATCATTGTTGAGTATGTTTTGAATACTTTCTAAATTTCGTCCACAGCCCGCCTGTAGGAGGACATGCCCGACCTAGGCCTACTGGGGCGAGGATGCATCTCTCCAGAGCGTTCTGGAGCTCTCTCGGAGCATGCCGGAGCGCTCTGGCGCGGCCGTGCCGCCCGATGCACCCTCCAGGGACACCAACTCGGAGATTGCGAAGGCCTTACGGCCAGTGCCGCCGACGACGACGACGACGACGAGCGTAGTCCGGGTGCCTCGTGGGGGTAGTCTTTGGGCCTCTTGGGGGGCTCTCGGAAGCCGCTTGGGAACCTCGCGGGGGCCTCTTGGGGGGCTTCCTGGGGCTCAGAGGTTCCTGATTTTTGTTCGGCGTGATCTAAGTTGGGTATGGAAAGGGGATCCTTTTGAGCGGGAGTCGCTGTCGGTGTCGCCGCAGGCGCTGCCCATTCCACACCGAAGGCCGCCTGCCCAAAGGCGACCGCTGTCGGTTAAAAGCAACAACTATTGAGCGTCGTACCCCTCTGTTCCGTGCCCATCTCGCGCGTCCAAGTCTTCGTCCGAATCTGTCCTGGTCCTGCCCCCGCCTTGCAGCGCTACGACCGCTGCTCCCTTTGGAGGGCCCCAGAAGGGACCGACCAGGCCCTCCGCAGGGGCTCGCGAAGACGGCCGTCCGCGCTGCGCGCCTGCGCGGTGCAGGCCAGAGCCTCAAGCAGTGGCGAAGCGTCCTGGCTTGCCTGTAGGGTCACTTACAACATGTTCTGAGAGTTGAGAGCCTTCCGTGGCGTGCACGAAATGATCGTAGGGCATTTCTGGCTCTGAGGGCGTCTTGCTTTACTCGATGGGTCTTGTGCTCTGAGGAATTGCTGGCTGTTCTTGTCGAGCACTTGTTGTTTTTCAATGCCCAGGAATGCCAGGACGGCTGCTCAAAGAGACGCCCTCCAAGGGTGGGGGGACGGGTTCGGCGCGGGAGAGCGGAGGCAGTCGTGCGCGTCCAGCGCCGTGCAGGTTCGGGGGCATGAGGTCGGGTGGCCTGGGTTGCAGTGGCCTCGCGTCGTCCCCCACTCGGCGACGACCCCAGCGCTGGCGTTCGAGGTTGGGCGCCGCCGGTGGCCCCGACTTGGCCGACACCGAGCGGCCCTGCGCGATCGGAAGGCCGCGCCGTGTTGAGACTGAACGGCCCACGCGGTGTCAGGGCCCACCGCGCAAGTCGCCACGACGCGAGCCCGCTGGGGGGCAGAGGGTGGTGGTCAGCACGCTCCGCTTGACCCTCCATCCTTCTCTGGGGGCCTGGAGAGGGGTCTACCGAAGGCGGCCCTGGCCCAAGTCGGGGGTGGACAGAAGCCCCACCCTGACACGTCGATTAGTGAATTGCCCGTTTTCGGTTCTCGAGAGGCCGCCGCGGCCGTCATTCTCATGGCTTGCGCCCCCCAGGTTAGGGCCGCAGGTCGTTTTCACTAAACCACGTTTTGCAAAAGAGGGTTCCGTCCATCCCCGACCAAGGCGTCCTCTAGCTCTTCGCACCGTTTTGGAGCCCCAGGGGCAGCCTGTGCCTCGCGAGGGGTCCTCCCAAAAGCTCCAGGGGGCGCGTCGTGGGCCAGGGGCACTCTTGGCAACACCCAGGCTTGGGAGAGGGAGGAGAGCGGAGGGGCCAGCCGGATCTCTCGTGGCCTCAGCCCCCTCTTGGGGCCCCTCTGAAGTTCCAATCCCGCGCCCTTCTCACGCCGCCCTCGTCCTCCCCGCGAGGGGAGCGGAGGAAAAGGAGGGGCATGGGAATTGGCAGGGGCGGGGGAGGGGAGAAGGATTGGGCGGAAGGGGGAGGATGAGGAGGAGAGGGGGGTTGGTGGAGGTGGCGGTGGAGGAGGGGAATGATGATGATGAGGAGGAGGATGATGATGATGAGGATGATGATGATGATGATGATGATGATGATGATGATGCTGATGATGATGATGATGATGATGATGCTGATGATGATGATGATGATGATGAGGATGATGATGATGATGATGATGTTGATGATGATGATGATGATGATGCTGACGATCATGATGATGATGATGATGATGATGATGATGATGATGATGATGATGATGATGATGATGATGATGATGATGATGATGATGATGATGTTGATGTTGATGAGGAGGAGGAGGAGGACGACGACGACGACGACGACGACGAGGACGAGGACGAGGACGAGGACGAGGACGAGCAGGAAGACGACGAGGACGAGGAAGAGGAGGAGGAGGAGGAGGAGGAGGAGGAGGAGGAGGAGGAGGAGGAAAGGAGGAGGAGGAGGAGGATCAGCGCGTGGTGGAGGAGAGCGTTCGCCTGGTGACTACTAGCTGCCCGCGGCCAGGGATCCCGCTGTGGGGATGGGCCGTAGGACTCGGCGGAGCTCCAATCGCCGAGCCACTCCCTTCTGTTACGGCTGCCGTGCATAATTTTCAGGGAAGCACCACCCTTTTGGGAAGCTCTCAACCTGTTTTACTGACTTCTACGGTCTGCCTTTTACAAGCTTGATCGAATGGGCAAAACATACTAAGCACAGTGCCACTTAGAAACAAGACGACTGCACGGGTGCACATCGCAATAGTGCACAAGACAAGAAATTCAAGCAACTCTGATGCAGACCTCGGCTCATCACGGAGAGTGGGGAAGACTAATCCCGCGGGCCTCTCCCACGATTCTTTTGCACCAAAGAGCAGCGAAATTCAAAGGGCAGGAGCGAGCCCTAATTGCAGCATGGCTTGCCTCAGACGGCAAGCGGGGAAAGGTAAAACCACCCTGGATCGATTATGATGGATGTTTTTGCATGGCACGGGCCTTGCCGTACTCGCCGACGCATTCCTTCCACCAGTCCATGTTGTCAGACTTCGTTCGCAGGTAGTCGCCCATCCGGCCGGAGACTGGCATCGCAGGCGTGTCCTTCTCTTCGAAGTCCTTGTACCACCCGTCCTTGACCAACATGATCTTCATTTCTTTCGCGATTTCGGCATAGCGGAACTGCTTGTATCTATGGGTGGCGCAGTCCTTGCCGTACTTGACATCGCAGTCCTTCCACCAGCCCATGTTGTCAGACTTCTTCTGCAGGTTTTCATCCTTGTTGATATCGCGATGGCCTGGGGCATCGATGACGCCTGTGCAGTGCCACTTCTCGGTGTAGAAGTCTGGGGTGGTGCAGGCGTTGGTCACCCCGCACTCGTGCTCCTCCTTCTGTCGGTCCATGTAGAACGTGAAGGCGATGGAGCCTGGTACTAGGGATACGGCCTCCTCCTTCAGCTTCTCCAGCTCGCGTTCCGGAAGGCCGCCCAGGTCGTAGTTGAGGCGGGCGGCGGTGGTGCTCTCGCCGATGTCGACATGCCCGCAGATCACGATGGAGAGGTGCTCCTTCGCAGGGGTGGCAGGCATGGCAGACTGGTGGGGAATGATCCGAAAAACCCTGGGCGGCGGAAGTGAACGCGAAATGTTCGAGCCCCAAGCTCCTGGACCTGACCAGGAGTGAAATGCTGTGGGGAGGAGGAGGAGGAGGAGGAGGAGGAGGAGGAGGAAGAGGATCGCGAGGAGAGGAAGGGAGAGGGGGGAGCGACTTCTTCCTCCACTCGCTCTCCGTTTGCCCTTATCCACCTCTTCTTCCTCCTTCTCCTCCGCCGCGCTCCTCCCCTCCCCCCCAGCGGGGGACGACTGGTCGGTCATTGCAAGATGAGGGGTCTCCCTCGGAAGGCATCCCCGAGGGCCAGCCGCCTGGCGGTGTCTGGCCTGGCGCACCCGGCGATCCCGCGCCAGAACAGCTACAGCGGGCTTGACGGGCTCGAGGCCAACGCCGTCCTCCTCCTCCTACTATTTCTTCTCCGCCTCCTCCTTCTCCTCGGCCCAAAACATCAGAGGGAGAAGGAGAGCCTCTGGCCCCAGGTTCTGTTCCCGCTCCCGCCCCCTCCTCCTGCAGGTCGAAGAGGGCGTGGGTGTCGGAGACCACGTCGTCTGTCGACTCCGGGACGGCTGGATTAGTATCGGAAGCCGGCCACCCGTGCACAACCACCAAGCTTCATCGGGCCCACCCAGGGGCCCGGACCGGTGCACGTACGTTTCTGGCTTGTTCTGGGGCGAGTCTGCACACCAGCTTGTCACCACCCACCAACCCACCCCAGCACAACCCGAAGGCCTCAATTTGCTCTCCATTTCCAGTGGGGGGGGGGGGTCGGAGAACATTGAAAAAACACATATGGAACCCGTACCCCTCCCAACCCGAAATTGGGGTCTTCGGGTTGGGTTGGGGTGGTTTGGTAGGTAGTCAGCTTGGTGCGCAGGGCGAGCCGAGCTACAAGTAGTGGTGGTGTGTCGTTGCCGGCTTCCAGCAGCAGCCGCTACTGCTATGGCCGGGTCACCAGGCTGGACCCGATCGAGGTCCCCGGCTGCGACGACGAGGGAGCAGGGGGGAGGATCGGGAAACGGGGAGGGAGGAGGGAAAGTTGGAGAGGGAAGAGGGGCAGGAGCAGAGGATAATGTTGTTGCTGATGATGATGGTAGTGATGATGGTGATGATGATGATCATCATGATCATCATGATCATCATGATGGTGATGGTAATGGTGATGCTGATGTTGTTGATGATGATACCGGTGATGATGCTGCTGCTGATGATGATGATTGTGTTGATGATGGTAGTGGCGGTGATGGTGATGATGATGTTGATGTTGAGGAAGATGATAATGATGTTGATGCTGATGATGATGATGCTGCTGATGATGATGATGATGATGATGCTGATGATGCTAGAAATGATAATGCTGATGTTGATGACCATCCCCATCGCGCGTGCAAGGCCGTGACCAGCGAGCGCTCCGCTCTGAAAGAGAGGGCCGCCCTCCATCCGTGCAGCCTTCGCCAAGGCGCGCCTGGTCAGCTCGCCCGACGAGGTCTCAAGTTGAGTCGGTCGCGTCCCTCTGCAGGGCAAATATTCAAACACTGCAAATCAATAGTCTGGGAACGATGTTTCGACTATCATTTGCAACTCTGAATCTTGTTTGACTAGTTTTCATTTGTCTTCTAAGCTCCGCCTTCTGCGGGACATGCCCGACCTGAATCTAAAGCGAGAGCCCCGCTTTGAGCAGGAGCCGCTCTGCATCCATGTAGTTGTTGCACATCTCCTGGTTCGTGACCCTGCGGGTTAAGGGTGTATCGAACGAACGCTTTACCTTGAAGCAGAGTCGCCATCCACACGTGTAGTTGTTGGAAGTGTTTAAGACGCATGTGCGCGGTGCCAGGGCGATAGCTACAGTTTGACAGGGGATTCCCCTCCATCCGTGTAACTGTCGGGAACGTTTGAGGCGACAGCGCTTAGCGCTAAAGCGATGGCCGCACTCGGAAAAGGAGCCGGCCTGTATCCGTGCACTTGTCGGAATATTTGAAGACGAGTGTGCGCGGCGATTTGGCGAGGGCCGCAGTTTGGAAACTACCCCCTCCATTCGCGCAACAGTTGGAAGCTTGTAAGTCGAATGTGCGCGGCGTTCAGGCGATCACCATATTTCAGAAACGACCCCCCTCCCCCAAGCTTCGGGGCCATGTGAGGGGAGAGCATCTCAGGCGAATCGATTGGCCCGCCCTACGAACACCTCTGGTGTTCAGGCGTGGAGGAGTTGTCCATGAGGAACAGTGACGAAGAAGGGACGTGGCAAGGAGGACCAGGGGAAGATGGTGATGACAATGATGCTGCTGCTCATGATGATGCTGATGATAATGATGCTGATGATGATGATGCTGCTGACGATGATGGTGGCGATGCTGATGATAATGATGATGATGATGATGATGATGATGATGATGTTGATGATGGTGATGGTGCTGATGGTGATGCTGATGACGATGGTGATGATGGTGGTGATAATGATGGTGAGGATGCTACTGATGTTGATGATGTTTATGATGGTGATGATGATACAGATGATGCTGGTGATGGTGACGCTGAGATGCTGATCATGCCGAGGCTGATGATGAGGATGATGCTGCGGATGATGATGAGTCTGATGATGTTGATGCTGATGTTGCTGATGATGATGATGATGATGACGATGCTGATGATGATGATGATGATGATGTTGATGATGGTGATGGTGCTGATGGTGATGCTGATGACGATGGTGATGATGGTGGTGATAATGATGCTGATGGTGATGATGCTACTGATGCTGATGATGATGATGTTTATGGTGTTGCGGATGGTGCATATGATGCTGCATATGATGCTGGTGTTGCTGATGATGATGAGGCTGATGATGATGATGATGATGATGATGATGCTGATGATGATGCTGATGATGCTGATGCTGATGATGATGATGATGATGATGTTGATGATGATGATGATGATGATGATGATGATGATGATGATGATGATGATGATGCAGATGCTGATGATGCTGATGATGATGGTGATGATGATGCTGATGATGCTGACGCCGACGCTGATGATGCTGATGATGCTGATGATGATGCTAATGACGATGATGGTGATGATGACGATGAGGAGGAGGATGAGGAGGAGGGGGAGGAGGGGGGGGAGGAGGAGGGGAAGAGGAGGGGGAGGAGGAGGAGGAGGTGGAGGAGGAGGAGGAGGATCAGGGGGATCAGGGGGAACAGCATCAGCAGGAGGAGGGAGGAGGCAAAGGAGGAAAAGGAGGATGAGGAGGAGGAGGAGGAGGAGGAGGAGCAGGAGGGAGGAGGCGGCAAGGGAGGCGTAGGAGCAGCAGCACCAGCAGGAGCAGCAGAAGTTGGAGGTGGAAGAGGAGGGGAGGTGGATGAGAGGGGGGAATAATCATGAGGAGTTGGGAGGAAGAGGAGGAGGGAGCAGGAGGCGGAGGAGGAGGGAGTGGAAGGAAGATGAGGGAGGTAGGAAGAGACATAGGAGGAGCAGGAGGGAGTAGGGAGGAGGAGAAGGGGAGAGGAGAAGTTTGGACCCCCTATCGAAGGTCCTCGGCTGCGACGGCCGCACGCACCCCGTCGAGAACCTGACTTGGGCGATCCCGGGCCGACACCACACGTACGCCACGGGGGCTGCCCTCCCCCCTTCCCAGCGAGAAGGGGGGAAGGGAAGAGGGAGGAGGGGCAGAGGGAGGGGAAGAGAGGAGGGGAGGGCAGCGAGAAGGGAGGGTGCAGGGAGGAGGAGAGGGAGGAGGGGAAGGGACGGGAGGGGGGAGGGGAGGGGGGGGACCTTGGGTAGAACAAGAAGTGGGCTCCTTTTCCGCCCCCCCCCCAGATCCCAAGTTGTCGCTGGACCCGCGCGAGTACCCAGGAGCTCATTGTTGCATCTTTTCACGCCTGTGCTGTTTAGATGTAGGTCAGCCTTTGGATACTATGGGGAGTCCACTTGTTTGACACTCTAGGCGGCGAGGTTGCGCTGGTGGCGGAGAGTTTAGTGCTCCAGTAGGTGATGCTCTCCACAGACGACGGCTGGCTCCTCCCCCACGACTTGGGCTGGCAGGAGCCAAAGGGGGGGGGGGCAAGGCGGAAGAGGAGGAGGAGGAAGAGGAGGAGTAGAAGGAGAATAATGAGAGTGGGGGGGATATAGAACCGACTGAACCGTGGATGCCCTGAAAATGCAGGGGCGATGAGAGGAGGAAGCGGAGGAGGAGGAGGAGGAGGAGGAGGAGGAGGACGAGGAGGACGAGGCGGGGAGGAGGAGGAGGAGGAGGAGGAGGAGGAGGGAGGAGGAGAGGAGGGAGGAGGAGGAGGAGGAGGCGAGCAGGAGGAGGAGAGGAGAGGAGGCGAAGGAGGAGGAGGAGGAGGGACGAGGAGGAGGAGGAGGAGGAGGGAGAGGAGGAGGGGGGAGGGGGAGGGGTAGGGGGAAGGGGAGGGAGGAGGATGGGGGGCCCACGACGACGACCTGAGCCACAGGAGCCAGGCCGCTATGTGCTGCTGCAGCTGCTGAACCGCGAGTGGATCTCGGCCAAGGTTTCGCCGCTGCACGCGGTCCCCGGGATAACCCCCTCGCTGCAAGCACCCGTACAATAGCCTCTCTCCTCGGGACGGGGGGGGGAGCACGAACAGGAGGGAGCAGGAGCAGGAGGAGTCTCGATGATCGAGATGTTTTGTTATGCGGATGGAGGGGGGAAGTGAGGAGGAGAAGGAGGAGGAGCAGCAGCATGATGGGAAGGAGGATAAGGACCTGCTCCCCCGCCTACTCCTTCCTCTTCCTCATCCCCACCTCCGTTTTAGTACCCAACGTGTTGTATGTGTGTGTTTTTTTCTCTCTCTCTCTCTCTCGCTCTCTCGCTCGCTCTCTCTCTCTCTCTCTTTCCCTCTTGCTCGCTCCCTCCCTCCTCTTACTCGATCCCCCCCTCCTCTTACTCGATCCCCCCCCGCCGGGCAGGCGCAGGAGTTCCTTCTCGCACGCCCCGGGCCAGGTCGTTGAGGAAGGAACCGAAAAAGTTGTCGGTGTAGAGTCGATCGTTCATCACGCGGAGCGTTCAGAGACCAGGGGCGGGTTCAAGTTGGCGCTGATCAGCGGCTACGGAGGCAGTCCGCAGCCTAGCCCTTGCCATCCTTTGTCCCACTTGCCCCCGCTGAATTTTACGCAGGTGAGCACGCAAGGGTCGCCGAGGGACCTGCGCCTGCAGAAAGATGCTTCACCGCTCCACGGCTTGGACACAAGCATTTACGGCACACCTCGGTCATGAACGTCTCGATCGCTCCCGGATTTGTTTTGATATCCTCCGCAAGCCAGGACTCGAGCCTAGGGGCGCTAGGGCTCTTGGTGGCGAGAACGTGCAGCTCGAAGAGCAGAGCGCCAGCGTTGTTCTTCTTCGCCGCCCTTGTGGAGGCCGCCGCAGCGGCCCGAGACGGCGACCTCTGCCGCACGACGGGGCCCGGGTGGCGGCTGGACGCCCCCCTGCTCCCGGAGTCGCGTTTGCCGGCGCTCGAACACGTGTCCAGAGGGGTCAGCGCCAGCGCTGCCCAGGGCCCCCGGGCAGCGCTGGCGCGCTGTGCCCGCGCGGATGGATGGACGGCGCGTGTGCCCGCGCGGGCAACGCGCGGGCACGAACGACTGGCCCTCCATGGCCGCCAGCATCGGATGCCACTCGTACCCGATCGCGTACAAGAGCGACACATGAAGCATTCGTGGGCCATTCAGCCCCCATGAAAGACCACCTGTTGCAGACCCCATCTTTCACCTTCCAAAGGGGGTCGGTCGCCGCTTTCGCTCCCCAGGCTGCGGGTCCCCGAGTCGGAGCAGGAGCTCGCTGAGTCGAGCGCTGCCGCGGCCGATGGCCTGCTGCACCGCCTGCTTGGAACTCCTGGTGGGCCCGTGCGTGTACGGCATCAGGTGCAGTTTTTCTGCAGCGTGTTTCGCCCTCGCCGCGTTTTTCTCGCCCGCCAGAGCCTAGCCCCATCATCCGATCTAGACACGATGCCCTGGCGAGTTGCCCGGATCAGGAATTTGGAGGAGCATGCGGTGGACTGAAGAGCTGGGGAAGCCGTCATACCCCAAGAGGGGGGGATGGAGGAGGAAACGGGGGAAGAGGAGGGAGGTGGCGGGGAGGGGGAGGGGGGGGAGCAGGGGGAGGAGGATGAGGAGGAAGAGGAAGAGGAAGAGGAAGAGGAAGAGGAATAGGATCAGGAGGAAGAGGAGGAGGGCGAGCAGAAAGGCCAGAGGCCTCTTGGATGCCTCTTGGATATCTCTTGAGCGCTTCTTGGGGTCGTCATGGGGCGTCATTGGAGCCTTCTGGCGACCCCAGGGGCCTCTTGGAGCGTCTTGGGTGCCTCGGGGAAGCCTCTCGGGGCCTGTTGGGAGTCTTTTGGGAGCCTCGTGGGACCTCTTGGGGACCTGTCGGGGCCTCCTAGGCGCATCTTGGGGCCCTCTTAGGGGCACTCGTTGGTGCCTTGGGGGCCATCTGGGACGAGGTCGATCAAAGAGGAGGTGTTCTCAATTTCCCCCCCCGCCAGGAGGCCAAAATATGTCCAAACCTTTTTGACGTTCCAAATAGTGCATTCTAGCCGATGCCTTTTTGGACGTTCCAATGGGTCGCGGGGCGCCCTGTCCAGGTGTAGGCGGGGTTGGCGGACGGGTAAACCCATCCCCGAAGGGGAAGAGGGACGATGGAAGTGGAAACGCCTAGACCACCTCCGCCCAGAGGGCTGGTGGGGTTCTTGGACGAGAGAACAAACTCGCTAGACCACCCACGCCCAGAGGGCGAAGAGCTAGCTGCTCAAAACACCTACGCCCAGAGGGCGGGTGGGAGCAGAAAGCCACAGGAGAGAACGCTCCGAACCATTCCAGCCCGGAGGGCTGGTCGGAGGACTGCGAGGTCTTTGCAGGTTATGTCAGGGTATCGCAGGGTAGCTCTGAGAGCTGAAGCGGCGGAAGCTGTGCAGTCGGAGGCGGGTGGGGGCGCCTGTTCCGCGGAAGGCGGGACCGGAGGCCCACGGGGCCCCTCGGCGTTGGCTGGCGGAAGCTGTGCGTGCGACGGCCAGTGGAAGCATCTTCCCCGCGGAAGCGGCGTCTTCCTCCCCCTTCCTTTCCTTCCCCTTGGCCAGCGGGGCGCGGGGTCTGGGGGATGTTGGTTCGGTGTCTCGTTGTGATGTCCCGATGGTGTCCTGTGTGCATAAGTGGCCCTGGCCCCTTCAACCAGATAGAGTGGCGTTGGCCCCCAGGCTGACGGCGCGGTGCTGGCGTCCGCGGCTGGCGTGGCGGCATTGACGGAGGGCGGCCACCCTCTCCTCCCCCATCCCTTGGCTCGGGCGGCGGCGGCGGTCAAGTCGGCGCCCCTTCTTCCTCCGGGGTGGGTGGGGTGTCCTCGAGCTGAGGCTCAGGCTCGGCGCTGGCAGGCATCACAGTTGCCTCGGCGGCCGCTGAACAGGCGTATAATCGAGGATCCGCCCCAGCCAAAGGTCGGGAAGCATGCGGCAAGGCCAAAGGACGCCTACCGCATTTTAATATTCAAGTGGCTTACGCTATCCCGCCATTCCGCCGACCCCCCCAAGGAGTGAGTGCCGGAGACGATCGCGGTAGTTCTATCTTGGGACAGGAGCCTCCTGGATTAATATGAGGGTCTCTCGGGATGCCTGTCTGGGGCCTCTTGGAGAACTCCTGAGGGCATCTGGGAGGCTCTTGGGGCCTCGGGTGGCCTTCTTGGGGGCGTCTTGGAGGCCTCTTGCGGCCTCTTGGGGCCTCGGGGGCCTCTGGGGAGCTCGAGGGTGTCATCTTGGTGGAAAAGGCTCGAAATGTCAGTTTGTATTCCCCCTCGTGGGCTTTGTTGGAGCCCTCTTGGGGCCTGCAGGGGTTTCCTTGGGCCGTTTTGGGGGCCCCAGGGGCTGTCTTTGGGCCCTCGTGGGTCGTCTTGGGGCCGTCTTGGAGGCATCATGGGCCGTCTGGGGGCGATCTTGGGGGCCACTTGGGCCGTCGTGCTTGCTGTCAAAACGTAGAATGCGAATGCACTGAAAATGTAAACTGTTCAAAGCGAGTGTAATGATGTTGGCCTCTTGGGGCCCTCTCGGCGATCCTGCGGAGGCGCTTTTGGGGCTGTCTTGGAGGCCTGGTGGGCTATCTTGAAGCCATCTTCGATCGTCGTGGGGCTACCCTGGGCCGTCATGACGCCAAGGGCGCCCTCGAGGGCGCGAAGTCATTCGCGCTTCGCGCTTCGGCTCCGATTCCTCCTCATCCTCTCCTTCTCCCCTGGGAGGCGGCGCGAGAGCGCGAAGTTATTCGCACTTCGCGCAGCGCGAAGCGCGAAGTTGGGAACTCTGGCTGGGCCCTGTCGGGCTGTCTTGGGGCTCTTCGTGGGGGCTCCAGAAGTCCTCGGGGGGTGCGTTGACGAGCTTGTGCCTCCACCCCACCTCGCCCTAGAGTGGCATTTTGAACCCCAGGAGGAGGAGGAGGAGGAGGAGGAGGAGGAGGAGGAGGAGGAGGAGGAGGAGGAGGAGGGGGGACAGCCAGATGCCTCACACGCCCTTTCACCCCCGGCAAGCAGGGGTCGGCGGATTCTCGGGTATCGCAAGGTTTCCAGGGCATCGCAGGGCGCTATGCAGGGTCGTTTTGCAGGGTATTTTGAAGGTTTTTGCAGATTCGTGGCGTCGGCTTTGCAGGGGTGCTCTGCAGGGTATTGCAGGGCGTGCGGCGCGGTCCAGGGGAGAGGGTAGGGAGAGGGGTTCTTCTTGGAAGGGAGATGGCACAAATCAGGAGGGGAAAAAACACAGACACAATTAATCGTCGATTCCCGGGAAATATGGGAAAATCTAGGAAATGGGGGGGAAGACAAAAACCCAGAAAATATGACGAAATATGAGACATCTCGTTATTTGTGTGTGTGTATATAGTTGTGTGTCCTTGGGCCCCTTTGAACTCCCCAGACCTCCAAAGCCCACAGGGCCGATGGGACTTGGGGCCGGTCGTGTCTCCCGCACTGTTCGGGGAGGCATAGCTGCTCCCAGGTGGTCGGGCCGCGTGGCGCATGGCTGACTGGGCCTTCAAGCGCGGACAGTTCCGAATTGCTCGGGTGAGCGGCGCGCAAAGCGTTGCGACGGAGTTCTCGACCTGGGCGGCGTCGGCCATGATCGCAAATCACGCCTGCCTGATCGCGCAGCGGGTATAGTCAACCCGTGCAGTAAGGATGGGCAACTTTCCCGAGGGCACCCTCGCATCCTTGCCTCCTCGGTCCGTCCTTGGCCACCTTCGTTGGCCGCGCCCCGCTCGAGAAGCTTCGAAATTGGCGTCCATGGCCCTTGCAGCCTTATCCCGTAGTCCGCGTCTGCCCTGGCCTCAAAGGGGGGGCGCCGGGGCTGCCTTTTCTCGTGAGGCCCCGCTGGACCTCGTGCCCTACATAGCATGGCCAGTGGTTCCGTCCAAACGCCCGCCTCCCCTGGTGATGCCCGCAAAAACTTTTGCGCGGATGGCACACTGCGGGGCGCGGTGGCCGCAATCGTTGCGTCAATCGAAGAAGAAACAATGCCATACACATTAGCTGTTGGCGCGCGCCTGGCACGCTCCGCGCGCCAGGGACGGGGGTCCAGCGCAGATCCAAGAAATCCGCGTGGAACGCCAAAAGTTTATGTTTATACCGTTTGTTCGTCTTCTAGTCAATGATGGCCTTGGCGTGTTTTTCAGACGCCGTACCCCCGACTGACCAGGAGTTCGATTGGCGCGTCCGCTGATGGACCAGCTGAGAAGAGAGGCGACAAAGAAGCAATTCTCTGGGCGCCCGCTTGGCACCGATAGTCTGGAACGCGAAAAGGGGGCATGAGGAAGAACGCACATCGTTTGGCCATTGCCAGACAGGAAGACCCATCAAAACACCATAATAGCGTGCAGGGGCAGAGGGCCGGGAAGGGGGGAGAAGGGCGGAGAATAATGAGGAACACGCTTAAAGTGGCGTAGATTGTTAGCAGGCGCTTAGGAACACGGTTAGCTCTATAAGTGCTTGCGCTTCCAGTGGTTCGGAAGCCAGTTTTGAAGTTCGACGAGGGAAGATCCGATGTTGGGCCTTTCGACATGCCCCGATTGGACGGCCACTGGAAAAGGTCGGACCCAGCGGGCCACATTCTGACCCTGTGCCACTTGGAGAATAACGACGGACGGAACCAAGGGGGAAGGGTCAAGGAAGGGGGCGAGGAGGACGACGACGAGGAGGAGGAGGGGGAGGAAACGGAGGAGGAAGGCGGAGGAGGAGGAGGAGGAGGAGGAGGAACGTGCCTCGAACGAGGGGGGGGAGGAGGAAGAGGAGGAGGAGGAGGAACGCTGACGGAGAAGAACCCCTAGCCTCGATGCTCGATTCCCCGCTCGCGGGAAGGAGGAGGGGATTGGTGCACACCACGGGGGGCCTGCAGGTCCAGCCCATCAAGACGGGCAGGTTGATGCTGAAACTGGAGGGCCTCCCGTCCTTGGAGGAGGCCCGCGCCGAAGACGAGGGGAGCAGGAGGGGGAGGGGAGGAGGGGGCTCTCTGAGGCGGGAGGGGGAGCGCACGGTTTGGCACGCCCACGCAAGGGTGCATCGCGCGCGGCGCTGCCAACGGCGACCCGGTGCTGCACATGATGCTCGGTTGCCATGTATGTTGATGGTATTGGGCCTGCCCTTCCTTTGTTCTCTTGCTCCTCCTCTGGGGCTGGTGGCGTTTCTCGTTGCTGCCTCTGGAAACTCGCTCCCTGCTCGAACGAAGTCATGCTGTCCGGTGCCTTGGGTATCGACTTATTGCGCAGGCCTTGCGGCCGGTCCCGCGGAGGAGGGCGCGGAGCATGGGGGGGAAGATGGAGAGGGGGACAGGAGGAAGAGGCGGATAGGAACACAGGGGGGGATGAATAGGTCGCGGGGGGGGCACGAAGGAAGGGCAGGGGCGAGCGAGTAGAGCGTGGCGATCATGAGGAGGAGAAAGAGGGAGATAATGGCGAGGATGTTGACGATGTTGGCGACGACGCCGGTTGCCTATCAGGACAATTCAGGGCGTTTGGGAGCCATCCTGGGGCGAGTTCCAAGCTTCGTTCGCTGTTTTGGAGCTAGGTTCGGCATCTTGGGCATGTGGGAGGCCACGGAGGTATGGTTAGATTTGGAAGGCGCTTGGGGCTGGGCCCTGGGCCAGGGCCGGGGCCAGAGCGGGCCGGGAGCCAGGGCCAGGGCCGGGGCCAGGGCCGGGGCCGAGGCTAGGACTGGGGCAGGGGCCGGGGCCCGGCCGGGGCCGGCCGGGGCCAGAGGCGAGGGTGGTCTCGGGTTTGCCCTTCTATTGTTCCTTTGCTACTTCTCTGGGGCTGGTGGCGTTTTTCCGTTTCTGCCTCTGGAAACTAGCTCCCTGCTCGAACGAAGTCACGATGTCCAGTGCCTTGGGTATCGACTTATCGAGGACGCCGGCAGCGCATCACCGGCCGCTCCCTGGGAGTTTTTCGAAGAGGTGCGCAGCATCGAAAGTCGTGACGCGGCGCGTATGCCAGCTATCAAATAGCCGTCGCCCCATCCCGCCACCGTGCTTGGGTTTTGGGTCGGACGGAGTCCTCATGGACGCTTCCTGGGGTCTCGAGAGGGCTCTCGGAGGCTTCTGCGGGGCAGTTTAGGGGCCTCTTGGGGGCGTCCCAGGGGCTTCTTCGAGACCTCTTGAGGCCCTCTTGGGGCCTCTTGGGGCTCTCTTGGGGTTTGTTGGGGGCCTCCAGGGGGCCTCTTAGGGTCTCCTGGGGGCCTCTCGAGCCGAAAGCTCGACATGTTCATTCGGGTACCCCTTCTGGGCCTCCTCTTGGGGCCATCCTGGGACCCCTCTTGGGCCGTTCCGGGGGCCTCTTGGGCGGTCTTGGGGCCCTCTTGGGCCGTCTTGGGGCCGTCTTGGGGGCCTGTTGGGCCGTCCTGGGGCGATCTGGGGGGCCTCTTGGGCCGTCGTGGAGCGTGGGTAAGCCGAAATGGCGTGAACGTGTAAATCCTTCAAAAACCATTGAAAAATCCATGATTTTTGCTTCTCGGGGCTGTCTTGGGGGTGCTCTTGGAGCCCTCTTGGGCCGTCTTGGAGGCGTCTTGGGCCGTCTGGAGGCCATCTTAGGCGTCTTGGAGCGATCTGGAACCGTCTGGAGGCTCGCTCGGGCCGTCTTGGGGCTCTCTTGGCCCGTTTTAGGGCGCTCTTGAATCGCCCCCGGGCGCTGGAACTGTTCAGGGAGGGGGGGTCCGCCGGCAGAGTGGGGCCCCCTCGGAGGGACTTTCAGGAGGGCTTTGACCAGCCACTGGCGAAGGAAGGGGAAAGATAGTGCCGAACACTTTGTCAGAGAGGTCTCGCACGGCCCAACCCGCAGGGCGGGAGCGGCCGGATCCAGTGCCTTGGGTATCGACTTATTTGAAGGCTGCCGCCTCTGCCGCCGACCCCGAAGAAGGCATTCCAGTTGTCGGTGGGATATCTGGGCGTTCGGGTCTTCCGGTGTGCCGGAGAAGCCAGAGATTGCCCATCTGAGCCCCGGCGCGCCGTCAGTTCCGCGACGCGCCCGCGGGGCGGATCTGCGAGGGCCACCGGCATGCCTTCCGCGATCGGCGAGAATCCATACATGAAGGGGCCCCAGAACACACAAACAAATATACACAAATAAACATATTCCCCATATTTTCCACATTTTTTTTGGGGGGGGGGTCGTCCTTCCCACCACTTTCCATATTTTCAGAAATTTCCTGGAGGGTCGACGATTCATTGTAGTATCTGCGTGTTTTTTCCTCCTCCTGCATATAGGCCCCCACACTCGTTTTCGCGGCGCTGCAACCAGGCCACCTTCTGGAATGGTAGATCTGGCCGTTCTCGGAGCGCGTCCAGCGTTGGAGCGCCGCGCACGGGAACGTGAATCATCGGTTTCTGGTATCGGTGGGTTTCGGGCCAGAAGACGTCGGGCGGGGGGGCCCGTGAAGGACGCTCCTAGGTCTGAGGGCGCCAGGGCGAGGTGGGAGGTGGGCTGCGCGCGCGGCGGGGGGCGCCGGCGGGTTTCAGGCCAGAAAATGTCGGGTGGGGGGTCGCGAGAAGAGATCCTGGAGCTGGGGGTTCGGGGCAAAGCGGGCGGGCGCGGCGGGGGGGCGTCGGCGGGCTTCGCCAGAACATGTCGTGTGGGGGCCCCAGTAAAGTTTCTATGGAGCGCGGCGGGGGGGCGCGGCGGGGGGGGTTCGGCGGGCATCGCCGGAAAATGTCGGGCGGGGGGTTCAAGAAGAGAGCTCCTGGAACTGGAGGTGCCGGGGCGAGGTGGGGGGGCGCGGTGGAGGGGCACTGGTGGGTTTCAGGCCAGCAAATGTCGGGCGGTGGGGTCGAGGGGCGGGGCGAGGCGGGGGGCGTCGGTGGATTCCTAGCCGGAGAATGTCGCGTGGGGGGCCCCAAGAAGAGAGATCCTGCAGCTGGGAGTTCCGAGGCGAGGTGGGGCGGAAGTGGGGGGTGGGCGCGGCGAGGGGCGCAGTGGGTTTCCGGGCAGAAAATGTTCGGGCTGGGGGGTCCCAAGAAGAGAGCTCCTGGAGCTGGGGGTGCCAGGACGAGGTGGGGGGCGCGGTGGGGCGTCGGCGGGCTTCAGGCCATAAAGTGCCAACTTGGAGGTCTCAATAAGAGAGCTCCTGGAGCCGGGTGCCGGGGCGAGGTGGCGGGGGCGCGGAGGGGGGGGCATCGGTGGGCGTCAGGCCAGAAAATGGCGGGTGGGGGGCGCCAAGGAAAGAGCTCCTGGATCGAGCTGGGGATGCCGGGGCGAGGCGGGGGATTCGGCGGGGTGCATCGGTGAGCTTCAGGCCAGGAAATGTCGGGTGGGGAATCCCAAGAAGAGAGCCCCTGAAACCGGGAGTGCCGGGGCGGGGGGGGGGCGGCAAGGGCGGCGGGTGTCCCGAGAAGAATTCCTGGAGTCGGGGATGCAGGGGCGAGGTGGGGGGCGGCGCGGTCGAGGCGGCGGCGGTTGGTTTAAACGGTAGAAAATGTCGGGTGTGGGTCCTAAGAAAAGAGCTCCTT
Organism: Prorocentrum cordatum; assembly: GCA_963575745.1. Classification (NCBI taxonomy): domain Eukaryota; class Dinophyceae; order Prorocentrales; family Prorocentraceae; genus Prorocentrum; species Prorocentrum cordatum. The sequence continues at coordinate 139,871 of CAUYUJ010015184.1, read as the reverse complement.
GAGCTGGGGGTGCCAGGGCGAGGCGGGGGGCTCGGCGGGGGACATCGGTGGTTTCAGGCCGGAACATGTCGGGCATGGGGTGTCCCAAGAAGAGAGGTCCTGGAGCTGGGGGTGCCGGGGAGGTGCGGGGGGCGCGGTGGGATTTATCGGTGGGCTTCAGGCTAAAAGTGCAGGGGGGGGGACCCCGCGGAGGGAGCTCCTGGAGCTGGGGGTGCCAGGGCGAGGTGGGGGGCGCGGTGGAGGTTTAATCGGTGCGTTTCAGGTGAGAGAATGTCGAGTGGGGGTCCCGAGACGAGAGCTCCTTGAGATGGGGGTGCCAGGGCGAAGTCGGGGGCGCGGCGGGGGGTCTCGGTGGGTTCAGGGCAGAAAATGTCGGGCATGGGGTGTCCCAAGAAGAGAGCTCCTGGAGCCGGGGGGTCCGGGGGCAAAGTTGGGGGCGCGGTGGGATTTATCGGTGGGTTTCAGGCCCGAAAATGGCGGGCGGGGGGCTCCAAGAAGATACCTCTTGGAGCAAAGGGTGCCAGGGCGAGGTGGGGGGCGCGGTGGGGGTTATATCGGTGGGTTTCAGGCAAGATAATGTCGAGTGGGGGTCCCGAGAAACTCATGGAAAACAAAGCTCCTGGAGCTGGTGGTCTCATCAGGAGAGCTCTTGGAGCTGGGGGCGCCAGGGCGAGGTGGGGGGCGCGGCGGGTGGCATCGGCGGGTTTCAGGCCAAAAGTGTTTGGTGGGGGGTCCCACGAAGAGAGTTTCTGCGGGGGTGCCAGGGCGATGTGGGGGGGCGCGGTGGAAGATGTCGGGGCGAAGTGCAGGCGTGGTGGGGGGTCAGGGTCCGTTCTGGGCTAGAAATTGTCGCGTGGGGGGTCCCAAGAGCTGATTTCGCGTGGCCCGGGGGTGCTGGGACTTGGGGGGGTGCGCGGCGGAAGGTGTCGATGGAGGTGGTAGGGGCGTGGTGGGGGCGCGGTGCGGTGTGCGGGTGGCAAAGAAGGATTGTCGTGTTGGGAATCGTGAGCAGGTGCGAAAGGGAGTCTCACACGCCTCGGGGGTCGGCGGACCATAAATTTCGTGCGGTATAAATCTGGTTGACGCAAAAAAGGGTCCAGCGAAAAGGGAGTGATGCAATATATTCGGTGCAATAAATTTGTGGGGTTGCAATCGATCAGGGGCGTGCAAAACATTCCGGTGCGCGAGTGTATTGCTGGTGTTTCGCGTGCAACGCAGTCTTTGCAACACAACGCAATCCAGTTCTCCAGCGCAATACATTTGCAATGCAACTGCCGCAAATCAGTTGCAGCACCCCCGTTTCAGCTGGACTCCCTGGGTCGACAAAGAACCTAGTCGCAGCAAAATCCTTGCCATTGCTATCGCCAGGGGGCAGCAGCTCATTGGACGAGACGACCGGCTCAGTGCCGTAGTTAGGCATTGGCCTCCATGCCCATCGATGGGGGTAACTTCTTGAGCGAACAGCTTCTAGCAGTAGCGCTTAGGAAATCCAGTGGCGCAAGCTATCTTGTCCACTGTGCATGTCTCGCTCGCGCACTGTGCCGGCATCCGCTGAGCATGTGATGACGTGGTGGTGGGGAGGGGCGTCATTATTCCTCTCTTCTTGTGCCTGCTGGCCCGCCTCTGCCCATCCTCTTCAGACAAAATACAGTCAACGCGCCTAGTAAGGACGCGCGCCTTTATCCAGGGGGCCCTTGTGTCCTTGCCTCTGCGGCCCGTCCTTTGCCGTTTTCACTGGTCTCCCACCGCCCACAAAATCTTAACTTCGGTCTCCAAGGTTCTTGCGTCCCTACCATTCGTCCTTAATATACGTTTTGACTGTAGATTCCCTCCCCTCGTTGTGCAATCCTCCTCCTCACTCTCGAAGAGGACCATGTCCCACGCGCCGGCTCGAGCCTGGAACCATCTCGGCACTCGCTGCAGCAGGCGCGCGCTCCCCCTATGTGCACGCGCCCTGCCCCCCCCCGAGCGCCGACGCACCCCAGTGGCCCGCAGGGCACCCTCGAGCGCGCGAGAATGCCCCCCGAAGTGTCCTCCTCCCCCTCCTCCTCCTCCTCCTCCTCCTCCTCCTCCTCCTCCCTCCTCCTCCCTCCTCCTTCCTCCTCCTCCCTCCTCCCTCCTCCCTCCTCCCCAATCGAGTGTCGCTAGAAGGCTCCAACAGTATTAAGTGTGGCAATGGCGGGGCCATCGCCATGACATGTCGACCACATAGGAGCACATTGGATCATCTCGCGAGAAAGCAACGGACGACACCGACAAATGTGGGGGAAGGGGCGTCCGAGCGATGGCAAATGGAAAGGGACCACAGAAGAGTCCCATTGAGGGGACGGGGAGCCCGAGGACTGGCAACCGTCTCGCATCATACTTCCTCACAATATGTCCCGGAATCGTGTCGGCGCCAACCCAATATACTAAGACTAGGGTGTGCGTCGCCCCCCCAGGGGCGACGCGCGCACCGAGAAATCTTATGTTCTACCTATACGACCACCCTTCGAGTGATAAGGAGGTTGTGGGGGGGGGGAGGGGGGGAACCAACATCTGATTCAATCGATCTCACTATCGATCTCACGTTTTGGGAAGCCACGGGACACCACGGGACACTTGTCGATCTCACTATCGATCTCACTATCGATCTCACTCAACGGGACACCACGGGACTCCGCGGGACACATCTCGATCTCATTATCGGTCTCATTATCGATCTCACTATCGATCTCACTCAACGGGACACCAGAGGACACCACGGGACACCACATCGATCTCACTATCGATCTCACTATCGATCTCACTATCGATCTCAATCAACGGGACACCACGGGAGACCACGGGACACCTGTCGATCTCACAACCGATTTTCTTGCTGGGACACCACGGGACACCTCGGGGCACCACATCGATCTCACTATCGATTTCACTATCGATCGCACGATCGATCTCACTCAACGGGACACCACGGGACACCATGATCTCATTATCGATCTTACTATCGATCTCACTTTTTGGGGCACCACGGGACACCTTGGGGCACCACATCAATCTCAGTATCGATCTCACTATCGATCTCACTATCGATCCCACTGTCGATCTCACTATCGATCTCACTCAACGGGACACCACGGGACACCACGGGACACCGCGGGACACCGCGAGCCACCGCCGGACGGGCGGGAGGGGGAGAATCATTTGTCTTGACTTCGCCCTAGCAGCGGCGGACACTACGGGACACCACGGGACACTGCGGGACACCGCGAGCCACCGCCGGCCGGGCGGGCGGGCGGGGGAGAATCATTTATCTTGTCTTCGCCCTAGCAACGGCGGGTTCATTCCTCTCGCGCGCCCACGCAGCTTCGCCTCACCCGCACGCATGACACGAACGAAACGAAACGATTTCCCGGTTGGGGGTCTCCGTTCCATAGCGATCTCACCCCCCAACCTCCGATGCGTCGTGGCGGGCTCTTTCCTGCCACACCGCTCGGGAAACGATCTACTACAAGATGGGTATACTATATGTTCGGGTCGGACGCGCGCCTCCACGGAGGACATATAGTCCTGGTATGTCTTTGTGCGTACCACCGTGCTCTCGCCTCCGGGCTGGCCACGTGTGTGGTCCGGACGGCGACGATCTGTTGTAAGGGATTTGTATGGATGTGCAGATGGCCATGCTCTCGCCCCTGTCCCGGCTGCCTCGTTGCTTTCTCAGGGTTCTCCGGCCGTGCTTCTCCTGCTCCTCGACCCGCTTCTTCACCTTTTCTGCCATGAGGGTGCTTCGCTGGGCAATAATTCATGAGAGCCTGCCACAGGCCTCCTGAGGCCCTTTTCTTCTTCCTTCTTCCCCGCGCTCGCCTGGAGGTCTGCGTCGAAGAGGACGTGGCCCTGCTGTTGGTGCCCCACGACGACTGCCAGGAAACGGCACTGTCGCCCTCGGTGGCGCCTTCGCCCTCTCTCTCTCTATATATATATAGATTCTCTCTCTCTCTCTCCTCTCTCCCTTCTCTCGCACTTCTCTCTCTCTCTCTCTCTATATATATGTCTCTTTATGTTTCTCTCTCTCTCTCTCTTTCTGTCTCTCTCTCTCTCTCTCTCCTTCTCTCTCTCTATTATCTCTCCCTCCTCTCGCTCTTCTCTCTCTCTCTCTTCTCTCTCCTTCTCTCTCTCGCTCTTCTCTCTCTCTTCTCTCTCCTTTCTCTCGCTCTCTCTCTCCCTCTCTCTTTCTGTCTCTCTCTCTCTCTCTCTCTTTCTCTTTCTATCCCCAAAGAGCCCCCAGAGGCGCAAGAGCCCACAGCCGGTGTGAAGAAGAGGGGTCCTGAGGGAAGCGGGTCCCAGACCCCAGGGGGGGCTTCCCCAAGGGCCCGCTGTTCGCCATCCTGTGCGGCTTGTGGGCGGTCCTGGGGCCCGCCGCAGGGGCCCAGGAGCCCCCGGAAGCGGCCCCTTCCCCCAAGGCCCGTTTCCTTTGGAGCTCGGTCCTCAGAACGCTTCGGTCCTCGACTCTGGGCCTCCTGGACGGGGTCGGAGTAGACGGGGTCGAAGGATCTCGCCGCATCGCCGATGCATCGCTGGTGGGGCTCGATGTGGAGCCCGATTTTCTCCACGCCGACGTCGCCGATGCTCGCCGGCGTCGTGGGTGCATCGCCAATGCATTGGCGATGTATCGCCGATGCGGCTCGACTCTCCGACCCCATCTACTCCGACCCCATCAAGGAGGCCTCGATTGATGAATCCTCGGAGACGTGGACAGAATTCGCCGAGTTTCCAGGCCGTGGGCCGCCCCCAGGAGGAGTTCGGGCACGCCCCGCCGAACCGCGGCGGCTGGCTCTCCGAGCACATCAGCATGGCCTTCCAGCTGGAGGAGCCGGCTGACGGCGAGACCCAGGAGACGCGCGGGCTACGGTTCAGGCGCTGAAGTGGAGCAGTGGCGAAGCGTCCATGGCTTACTCTCGGAATCTGGGCGAGGGCTGCTAAAACCGCGGCTGCTAAAACTCCCCTTCCGGAAGGAGAAAACAACTTCCAGGAATGAGGTGCGGCACGCGAAACAGTCAATTGGTTTCTTCCCGGAAGGACGAAGACAACTTCCGGGAGGTCGATTTTACCAGTCACGGATTTAGCAGCCCTTGCCCGGCTTGCGATATTCACTGGCCATCCAAGGAATGTTTTGGTAACCTTGTGTGGTCTGCACGAGATGTTGTAAGAGCATTTCTGGTTGAGACTGGCTTGTTTTAACGCAGCGGGCCTACGTTGTAAGAACGATGTCTTCACTATTGAACATGTTAGAGCTCCAAGGGCATTTGGTGGTAGGCCCGTAGGAATTTCAGGGCGGTCGGCCACTGCTCAATGCAATATGCTCAGTGTTCCCCCCCCCCACTCACACCACCTCGTCTCCTCCTCCTCCTCGATTCCGCTTCGTTTCTTCTTCCCCCATCTCTGGAGCGCTGCGCGGCTGCTGGGAGTTTTTGTTTGTGTGCGGCACCGAAGATTGTCGCTCGAGCTTCCTTCGCGGTGCCCCTCAGCCTTCCTCCTTCTCCAACGTGTGCGCCGTGAAGGTCAAGCCCCAGACTCTGAAATAAGGACCACTTGGGTCGACTGGCTCCACAATCCAGTAGGAACGGATCCGATCGGAACCAGGGGTCTCCATCTGGTGGGCCTCCTCTTGGGCGACGCTGCAATCCAGCTGGGGCGAGTCCAGCTTGAGCCAAGGTCTTCCACCTGCCGGGCCTCCAACCGGAACTCGCTTCCTTGATGTGGGCTCCGCAGGGACTCTGGTTCACGGGCCGCTCCTCGGAGGATGACGAGCAGGAGGATGGTGATGATGATGAGGAGGAGGAGGAGGAGGAGGAGGGGGACGAGGAGGAGGAAGCGAAGGAGGAGGAGTAGACAGAGGAGAAGAAGCAGATGGAGAAGGAAGAGGAGGGGGACGAAGGAGGAGGGGGACGAAGGAGGAGGAGGAGGAGGAGGAGGAGGAGGAGGAGTGGAGCCTGCTCGTGGCCGAGAGGCGCGCCGCGGCCAGGAAAGAGCCCCCTCTGCGCCGCCGCTCCGTGGCGCAGCCTCTCCGACTCGAGGGCACGGGGCCCCGGAAGGCAGGGCTCGGGCCAAAGACGGTGTCCTGGCAGCTTCGTGGGCCGCTTTCGTTTTGCCCTCGTTATTCAGGCGAGTGTGGAACGAAGACAGGAACGAAAAGAGAACAAAACGAAAGCACAACGAACACAGAACGAAACCAAAACGAACAAACAAAAGAAAACGAGCACAAAGCAAAACGGAACGAACACAAAACAAAACGAGCAACGAAGGCAAATGTGGAACGAAACCAAAACGACAACGGAAAACACTGTTTAGCTCCAGCCCTGCCCCGAGGTACTCTCTCGTCATTCGGCCCCCCCAGGGCAGGGCCCCTCCTGGGGCCCCCGGGTCGTCCAAAAACAGCGCGGGCGGGAAAGCCGGCCTGGTTTCCCTCAAGACCTCTTCTCGATATCCTGTCTGTCTTCACGACTGCGTCCCCGCGCCGTGAAGCGTCGCGCTGGGACGTGTTTGGCCACTCTGCCGTTGGATGCCCTCACTGGGCCCGGACCATCGAAGGATCGGTTCGGGCTGAAAAGTAAATTCTTAGTTCACGCCTCGCGACTCCCCGCCTGCCATCAAGGAGCGACTCTCAGGGGAGACGCCCTCATCGGGGGAACGTGGCATCATGTGGATACGTCGGGGCGCCTCAGCGAACTGGAGGCCTCTTGGATGCCTCTCGGAGTCGCTTGGGGTATCTCCTGGAGGGCTCTCGGTGGCCTCTTTGGTTGTCTTGGGCCCACTTGGGCTCTCTTGGGGGTGTCGTGGGGCATCTTGGGGTCGTTTTGGGGGCGTCTTGGGGGCCTCTTAGGGGCCTCCTGAGGTCTGCCCCCTTGGAAGCCTTGGGAGCCTTCTCGTAGCCATATTTGGAGAACATCGATGAAAGAGGGGGGGGTGTTTCATTTGCGCTCCCATCTGGAGCCCGGGCGCCTGCGCATGATCCGGATTGTGATGCACGTGTACGGCGGGGGCGTTGGTTAAGGCATATGCCCGGAGGTTTCAGACCCTGGAGGATGCCCAACTATCTGATGAGGGAGGCGGTGTTGTCCACGGTCAAGCTTCAGTTGGTGGTCCACCCGCTTCCAGACCTTGGATTCCTAATCCAAGGGTTTCCTATCAATTATATCACCGTATTTGGCATGTTTTTTGCAAGGGGTGGTGTGCGGATGGGTGGGTGGCAGTGCACAGCAGGCAGCATGCCAGGCCCCCGCCGTCCTTCTAAAAACCAATGCAAAGTAATTGCGCGGCGTCGGCGCACGATCCAGATTTTGGTGCAACGTGCACTGTGTATGGTTTTCGTTTGCTAGGGATGGTGGTGGGGGGTTTGCAGTGTCCCAGGTTTGTCGCTGGTCGGGTGGGGGGGTGTTTATTGGTAATAAACAGTGATAGTCCCTCCCCGCAGGGGAAGAGGGGAGATGAAAGAAGAAACGCTTTGAACACTCCTGCACCTGAAGGGCTGGTGAGACTCCCGGATAGTGGGGCAAGATCTCCTGGGGGCCAACGCTATGAAGAACCAACGGCGTCGGAAGCTTGGGGTTGTGAGGAGGAGGAGGAGGAGGAGGAGG
>CAUYUJ010015184.1:87500-132158 GCA_963575745.1 Prorocentrum cordatum | reverse complement strand
CTCCTCCTGCTCCTTCTCCTCCTCCTCCCTTCTCCTCTTCCTCCTCCTCCTCCTCCTCCTCCTCCTCCTCGACTCGACTCGACTCGCCGAGGCAGCGTCGACTCGACTCGACTCAACATGAACGACGCCACCTTGTGCCGACAGGCGGTTTCCACGTACGTGCTCTACCGCGCGGTCCACGCAGTGCGCCAGCGTTCGTCCGCGGATGCACATGCGCGCGCACTGCGTACATGCGTCACTGCATGGACCAATTGTTGCACGGGGCCTGCAGGGGGACTGCGCGACTTCGACGCTCATGCGGCGAGACCGCCGCCGCCTACCCACAACGGCGCGGACGGGATGGAGAAGACGATCGCCGCCGAGTCCGGCGGCGGCTTATCTGATCCTAGCGACTGGGCAGTCACGGGGACGGGGTTCAGCATCCAGCTTTGGGCCGATCTTCACTCCGGCTCCGAGGCTCTCTGCATCATCGTCTGCGCCAGCGGGGCTTTCCCCGGCTTCCTGGTGGTCTCCTTCCCCGTCCTCTTCATCATCATGTCCGTCGTCTGCTTCGCCCGCTCCCTTCTCCCCCTATCTCCGACCAGTGCTCCAACGTCCAAGGCTTCCGCCCCGCGGCGAGACGGCCAGCGGGATCGACGACACCACCTTCCAGCCCAGTCCAGCATTCAGTGCGAAGTCGACATCCACAGCTTCCTTTACCGACGACGTGGACTCGGAACTGCGGGTCCATCCTCTCTTCGGTGGGCACTTTCCGGCAGGCGCTGACGGCGCACGGCGAGGGCGGCGAGCATGGCCCCTCCATTTTGCAGTGGAAGCGTCTCTGAGGGCTCCCCCTCGTCTCTCCGCTCCCCCTCGCCCTCTCTTTCTTTTGCTTCGCTCCTTCGACTTCCCTTGCGTGGCTGGTGTAGTACTAGGTGTCTTCTTGCATGTACCATCCAGACTGCCCCGTGCGCTTCCCACACCTCGTGCCCTCCCATTTGCACCTGGGCGGACGACAGCTGCACGCGCGGCCGCCTACCTTCCTTGGCAGCCGCTGCGCGTGGCTTCAGCCGTCGGCTGGGGTTTCAATCGCTATTCTAGGCTACCTTGTCCTGCTTGGTTTCCCTTCCTGCGCACTGTGCTCACTGTCTCTATAGTGCCTCCGTTTGGCTGGCCAGTGGAGCCTCGTGCTGTGATCTGGCGTCCATTCCTCTCCCTCGTTCGCTCCCGCCCTCTGCCTCGCTCTCTTCGCTTTTTTGTTTTTTGTTTTTCTCTCTCTCTCTCTCTCTCTTTCTCTCTCTCATCGTTTTTTTTTTCGATCGTTTTTCTTTTTTTTGTTTTGTTCTCTCTCATTCTCTCACTCTCACGCCGTCTCGTACTTTTCGTGCCCACCCCAGGGCTGATAGAATGGTGGGGCAATGTTCCAATCTTCGTGCACGCCCTTTTCCGGTGTGGCGTGTCCTCTTCTCTTATCTTCCTTCTCCCCCCCCTTTCGCCGCTGTGTTTTTGCAGTGCGTTATATACCTATACGACCACCCTGCGGGTGATAAGGAGGTTTGGGGGGGTGGAGGGGCCGAGCAATCGGCAACAGTGGTGATTGTTCTCCTGACGATGCCAGTGGAGATTTTTTTCTCGGAGGCCTGCTGAGGCTCCTCTCCCTCCCTTTGTCGGGTTGCACATGGTGCAAATGCAATTGATGAGAACTGCTGCGACAGCGACGGCGGCGGCGTCCTGTCGGCGTATCCTTTTTTATGTAGACGGCCCACCTCCAGGGGCCGAGACGCACCAGTTTTTCGATTCGCTTCCAGCCGCGGCGGCGAGCAGGGCTTTCGAGGGCCAGGAAACCTCGACCTAACCTCGGCGCCAACCTTAAAACGGGACCGGGACCCCTCCCAGGAGCCCGCGCCGGCGTCCACTCGGCGTATATTTTTTTTATGTAGACGGCCCAACTCCACGGGCCCAGACGCACCAGTTTTTCGATTCGCTTCCAGCCGCGGCGGCGAGCAGGGCCTCCGAGGTCCAGGAAACCTCCGCTTAACCCCGGCGCCAACCTCAAAACGGAACCGGGGCCCTTCCCGGAGTCCCGCGCCGGCGTCCTGTCGGCGTATTCCTTTTTATGTAGACAGACCAACTCCAGGGGTCGCTGGCGAAGCCTACGCGCAGCCTGCGCACAGCCTGCGCACAGCCTGGCAAGCGCCGGCGAAGCCTGGCGCAGCCTACGCGAAATCAAAAACTATATCCTTCATGATGCAGGAGCCTGCAAGCGCTGGCAAAGCCTGGCGCAGCCAGTGCCCCCCTTCCATTCACGTCTTGCTCGGCGGCGTGGCCTTGTACGCACTGGATGCGATCCAAATGGCCTCGCTCTCCTCCGCGTTGTAAGTGTACCATGTCGGCGTGGCCGTGGATATCGCGGGGTTCGCCTGGGTCACCACGTGGCGCTGGACTCGCTCGACGCCCCACCCCCAATTCTCCAGAGGCGCGTGCGCGAACACGCGATGGGGCGTCATCGCGCGAAGCGGCGTGGGCTCGCCATCCGGCCCGAACACCGCGGGGTACAAGCACAGGGCGCGAAGGGCAACACTGGGAAAGCCCGGCGTCTCATCGGCGCCCTGTTTCCTCTCAGCACACTCCTTGCACGTGTAGTGGCCCCGACCCTCGGTGTCCCGCAAAAGCCTTGACATCGACGCGACGTTCATGCACGCTGCTCCGGTGCTGGCGTCGACGATCTGCGTGCACTCATACAGGGGGCGCGCGATGACACCCGCCAGCTGGTAGTCGACGCTGACCGCTTGGTCGTTGAGATCGCTTCCCAGAGCGGTGCCGAAAAGCATGTCGAGGAAGCTGGCGTCCCAGTAGAGGAAAGACGGTCTGGTGAACTTGGACAACATGCCATCCCCTGGCAAGTCCTGGGGGAACGCGTGATCCAGCCACGGCGGGCGCATGTCCCGAAGCAACACCAACGTCACGCACTTCTCAGCCTCGTCCAGCAACTCTTGCTTGGTCTTGGAGCTGACGTACGCTGTGGACAAGCCCACCGCCTCTATGTAGTCCCCCACGAGCACCTTGGGGTTGGTCGCCGGGCACGAGTAATCTGCGCGGATGCGGGGCGCCCGGAGGTCGGACCCTGTGAAACCGAAAGCAGCTGCCGACCCGGCTGGCCGAGATGCGCTGGCAAAGCCTGGCGCACTGCTCGCCTTGGTGGAACTGTTCTTGCCCCCCTTCAACGCGACCAGCCGGAGCGTCCTGTAGAAGGCGTAGATGGCCTTGGCCATGTGCGTCCAGCCCAAGTCCCAGAAGAGCTCCCCCAGCGTCGTGACGGGGCTCTGCCGACACCACTCGTGCGTCTCGACCGCCTCGCACGGAACGCATACCCTGCTCCTCTGGCGGGCCCAGGCGGGCATGTAGACCTGTGGGTTGATGTCCTCGCCCTCGTTCACGGCGGCGGCTTCGCGCTGGGCCTGTGCGCCGACGGCCGTGGCGAAAAGCTCGGACCCGCGCCGGCCGTGCTCGCACCGCCCCTCCGGGCGTCGTCCCACGGTGTAACCACCTTGCACGCGCGAGAATTGTGGATTCTCGAATTGCGCGGCACTGGCAATGCCTGGTGCGACCTTGCGAAGGCACCGCTGCGTTCTGCACCCGTCCAGCTCCACCACCTCGCCAGAGTGGTGATTGACCAAACCCACCAGCGCTTTCGATGGTCCGTCGTCGTCCACCAGCTGGTTCGGCGAAAACTTCTGCGCTGCCTTATCCGGGAGCTCCTTGAACAACGTCTGGTAATGCTCCCGCAGCGCGAGCGTGCGCAAGCGGCCCTCCCACGCCTGCGCGTTTGGAGGTGGCCGCGACAGATCCTTGACGCAGAGAGACCTCCTAGACGCCGCATTCAAAAACTCGTTCGGAGTCATGGGCACCGCGCCGGCACTGACCAGCTTGACGTACACCAGTTCGCGGCCCAAGAACATGTCCCGCGTATCCAGGCCACGGGCACATGTCCTCCGACGCTCCTCGTGCTTTTCCCAGGCCTCGCGGCGCATCCTGTCGATGTTGTCCTGCACCTCGGGATCGTCGGGCTCATCGATGGCTCGGTACCGCACGTGCTCCACACCGCGACTCTTCATAGCACGAACATCGTCCAGGGCGGCGTTGCTGGCCATCGGCTGACCCTGCACAAGCTTCAACAAATCCGGGATGGGAAGAACTTTGGCGCCGAGTGCAGCGCGAACCTCCCTGGACTCACGGGCGGCGGCCGGGTCCCCATCGGGCTTCTCGGCCAGCTCCTCGCGCAGGTCAGCCGCGATGTCGAACTGGTGCACGTCCGCCGCATCCTCTGTCCAATCGGCTTCGGGGTCGAACCCTGGCGGCGTCTTCTCCGCATCCGCCTTGTCCTCGCCCCTCTGCCCCTGGGTCGCCAGGCTGGCAAAGCCTGGCCCCGACCCCTGGGATTCGCCTGCCACCGCTTGCTCCCCGCCCGCTGGCCTTCTTGCCGCCTCCAACTCGGTCCGCATGCGCGCGCGCGCATCCTCCGCGACCTCCGCGAAGCAGTTGATCTCCGCACCTAGCGTCTCGTACTCGGTGCCGTCCAAATCGCGCCCCTCAGGCAAGACGTCCGAGATGCGCTCGACCCCCTTGAGCAGAAGGTCCTGGGCCTTGACCAACGATGCAATGTTCCCGTCCCACTCGAACGCTCTCAGCTCCGTGACCCCGGCCTCGCAGTAGTTGAGGCCCTCCGGGCAGGAGGCCTGGCGCGCCCCTCCGCTCACCTGCGCCGCAGGGGCGATCGCGGCACCCCCGGGCGCCGCTTTACTCTTCTTGGCAGGAGGCCCGGTCGCGCCGCCCTGATCTATCGAAGCTTCCACCCCCGCAGAACTGGCAAAGCCTGGCTCAAGCGGGACCCCGCGGCCACCCTGACTCATTGAAGCCTCGGTGGGGCAGGGTTCCACCCGCGCCGCAGAGGCGGTCGCCTGGCCCCCGGGCATCGCGGGAGCGTTCTGGAAATGATACGGGAACGTTGGCTTGCGACTCGGTGCCTGCGTCGGAGAGCTGGCAAGGCCTGGCGCTGCTGGAAGGCCTGGTGCCTGCGTCGGAGAGCTGGAAGACCCCGCAGGACTGGCAAAGCCTGGCTCAAGCGGGATCCCCTCCAGGCCCTCTGGGGGCACGTCGTCTTCCCAGGTACCGTGTCTCGCCAGGCAGCTCTTGCAGTTGTCGCGGGCATGCTGTGGAAGGAGCCCCTGGCCCTTGACGGCGTGCAAGAGCACGCGCCACGCCGCCGCGTGATGCCGTTTGGGGGTGTCCTTGAACATCGTTGTCTCAGTGTAGGGGCGCCCCTCCATGTGCTTCATGTGGTTGTTCCGCGTGATCTCGAACTCCAGAGTTATATGGGGCTCGCGGTGCAGGTGGACTTCCAGGTTCTGCTCGAAGACGTGGTCGCCTCGGTTGCCCTGCGAGGTCTTGGAGCTCTTGTCCACGACCTGAGGGTCACCCTCGTAAGCATTCCCGGGGAACCCCATATGGCCTCCACTATGGTTCAAGATAACCGGAGATGGCTCAAGATGGCTCCTCCCACGGAGGCCCCCGAAGACCCCCGAAATCCCAAATGGCCAACCCAAGTGCCGAGTGGCCACAAACATCTTTGGAAGCACAGAGACCTTCAGCACGCCTGGTGCTGCCAGCAAGTTCGTCTTGAACCCCTCCCGAGTCAGCAGGCGCTGAGGATGGAGTTCCACCATGCCCGAAAAGGAAGTGCCCTTGTACTCGTATCGTTGCGCGAGTCTGCGCGAGCCCGCGTAGGGTGCCTCTGTCCTTGGGGCTGGCAAAGCCTGGCCCTGGGACACAGGCAGCGCATGTCTGAGCATGCGGGCGGCGGCGGCCATGGCCGCGGGACCGGCCAAAGGTCCGCGGGAACTCTCCGAACACAGAACCGTGATGGGCTGCGGTCTGACGGCGTCAACGCTGACACAGCATACAGCACGGCATGATGATACAAAGCCCCGGGAACGATTCAGGAGCTCCCAGGGGAACCTGCAAGGACGTACCGACGCCGACTCCATCAGCGACGGCGAACGACGACTCCAGGGGCCCGCGCCGGCATCCTGTCGGCGTTTCCCTTTTTATGTCGATGGCCCAACCTCAAAACGGAACCCGAACCCCTCCCAGGGGCCCTCGCCGGCATCCTGTCGGTTCTCTTTTTATGTAGACGGCCGAACTCCACGGGCCCAGACGCCCCAGTTTTTCGATTCGCTTCCAGCCGCGGCGGCGAGCCCGCGCGGCCGCCCGAAGGAACGGGGCGCGCTCGGAGAGAGCGGCTGGCAAAGCCTAGCCTGTACTGGTGGGTGCACGGGGCCTCGCCCGCACGCACGGCACGCACGAACACGAAACCGAAATCGATTTCCCGGTAGGGGGGCTCTCCGTTCCACTTCGATCTCACCCCCCAACCTCCGATCACAATCGATCTCACAATCGACGTCGTCATCATCTTCATCATCAGCATCAACAACATCAACATCATCATCATCATCATCATCATCGCCATCATCAACATCATCATCATCATCACCATCACCATCATCACCATCATCATCATCATAATCATCATCAACATCATCATCGGGACACCGACGGGACACCGACGGGACACCACCGGGACACCAGCGGGACACCGCGCGGCCCCGCGCCCCGGTGGAGAATCATGTGGTGCGGCCGCGCCTCAGCCGCAGAGGACACCACCGGGACACCGGCGGGACACTGCGCGGCCCCGCGCCCCGGTGGAGAATCATTTGGTCCGGCCGCGCCTCAGCCACAGGAGACTTTCCTCTCGCCCGCCCAGGCAGCTTCGCCTCGCCCGCACGCACGGCACGCACGAACACGAAACCGAAATCGATTTCCCGGTAGGGGGGCTCTCCGTTCCACTTCGATCGCACCCCCCAACCTCCGACGTGGCCGTTTGGGCCGCAGGGGATATCGGCACAGCGCCCTCGCCCCTTCTCCTCTTCCCTCCTCCTCTGAGTGCCTCTCGGTGCGACTCGGGGTGAGCAAAACGTTCGAACCCCGCTGTATGGGCCATAGCTCCTGTTGCCTGCACCGATGCGGGGCATCGAGCGGCAGGGAGGAACTGTTTTTCGGGCTAGGCGTAGTACTGTGTCCGTGGCACTGCCGCCTTGGTGGATCCTTCCAAGCATATAATATTTGATGGTTTGCCGTGAAAATCCTCCTCCTCCTCCTCCTCCTCCTCCTCCTACTCATCCTCGCCCTTCTCCTCCTCCTCCTCCTCCTCCTCCTCCTCCTCCTCCTCGTTCTCATCTTCCTCCTCTTCCTGCTCCCTCCTCCTCTTCCTTCTCCTCCTCCCCCCCTCCTGCTTTTCCTCCTCCTCCCTTCTCCCCTTCCTTCTTCTGCTCCTCCTCTTCCTCCTCTGTTGTGTGACTTACACTTGTAGTTCGAATCGCTGTAAGGCAGGATGATACAGTTCAAGGAAGTGTCAAGCCATAGCCCCGTTGTGCTCCATCCGAGCAAACGGTTTGCACAATGTCGAAGCCACGGTTTAAGAAATTGCGGAGGTTTCAAAAGAGAGCCCCATCTTGAAAATTAGCCGCCACCCACCGTGTAGCAGTTCACATAATTTGGAGCATCGCGGGTCGTAGAGTGTGAGGAGTTCGCGCACGAAAACCACATTATGATGTCCGGCATTGTTCAAACGAAGATGCGTGACGCTGGTGCGAAAGCCGCATTTCGAAAACCGCTGGCCCCCCATTCTTGCTATTGTGGGCAGCTGTAAATGCGAATACGCGCGGCGCAAAGGTGAACTATGCATTTTGCAAAGGAGGTTCCAAGGAAAACGCCCGGCCCGGCCTACGGCACGCCCGACAGTGCGACAGGGGGTGTATTCGCAAAGAACAGGAGGAGGAGAAAGAGAAAGAGAAAGAGAAAGAGAAAGAGAAAGAGAAAGAGAAAGAGGAGGAAGAAGAGGAGCATTCGACGGGAGGCGCACGGCAGGATCAGTGATGGCGTGTTGGGTTTCCTCTGGTCATCCGCCCTCCCCCTTCCCGTCCTGCTCCACCTAGCCCCGCTTCTGTCCCCACCCCTTGCTCCTTCCTCCTCCCTAGATCAAAGCGGTCAGCTTGTCGTCATGTTCTGCGCCTCGAGGCCAGTTTGGGGCCCCGAGACCGTCAAACAATTGCCTAGGGGGCACGTGGTTGGGGAGGTGGTCGGGGCCCGTGCCACGGAATGATCGAAGCGTTGGTGCCTGGGTTGTCCCCCCTCATCCCGATCCCTCCCCCCTCTCCAGTTTGTCGTTCTCCCCCGCCTCCTCCTCCCCCTCCCCCTCCTCCCCCTCCTCCTCCTCCTCCTCCTCCTGCCCTGCTCCGTTCCCCTGCACCATTCGCCCTCCTCTTCCTCCTCCGCCGCCTCCTCCTCGTAGTCGCCGCCTCGGCCTGCCACGCCCTCTCGCTGCCGCGAGCGCGGCGGGAAGGTTTTTTTGGGGGGGGCTCCCCCCGCTGCCTCCGCTGGCCTGCCGAAGCTCGACCATCGGGGGCGGCAAAGAGGGGGGTGACGACTAGGGGGGGGGGAATTCAGGAGGGAAAAGAACACACAGACACAATTCATCTTCGATTCCCCAGATAATATGGGAAAATATGGGAAGTGGGGGGGAAGACAAAAACCCAGGAAATATTGGAAAAAAACGGGGAACAGTTTTATTTGTGTGTATTTCTTTGTGTGTCCTGGGGCCCCTTCATGGACATCATGGCGGGGGCCATGATATTTCCCCAGATTTTATGGCGCCTCTTGTGATTTCATGACGTCCCTGGCCCCCCCCCTCGGGGCCGCGCACGTGCCGCCGGTCATGGTTTGCACCCCCCCCCTCTTGGACCCCCCCCCCTCTTGGCCGCTCCCGACGACAGAGGAAGTGTCCATCCGATCCCCAGACACCCGACGTCACGAGTTCTGCAAGACGCGGGCCCCCGACCTCCTGGCCACTGCTCCGGGGCCCGTGTTTCGTCCCGGGGCGCGCCTTGACGAGGCCCCAGCGAGGGCCCCGAGAGGCCGGAAAAACGACGAACAATGTCCGTCTCGATTTTCTCGAGGCGCCCGAGATTTGCGTCCTCCTCGCCGTCCGCCCCCGCAGGAACAGGCGGAGCATCGGCAGAGGCTGCGGTGGGTGCAGAGCTCGCGGACGGACGGGCAGTACCCCATCCGCTCCGTTTGGGTCCACCCGCAGATGAAGGGCGGGGCCCTCAACGAGTTCGCGCGGCGCGCTCGCCAGAAGATGGCGGAGACCCGGGGACGCGGACAACGGCAGGTTCGCGCCGTGTTGACGCAGCAACGACCCCAGATCGGGCGTTCAAGGGTGAACGCCGCCTGTGGCCTATGATGTCCCAACATGCTTGCATTGATCGCCAGGGCAACATCGAGCACCAAAGACATACGGAAACGAGAGGGTTCTCATGTGTCGGGCCCTGGATGGTGATACTCGCTCGACACTGTTGCGATACTTCTCCTGGGTGCTCGAAATCATGTCTGGGACGTGGTCCTTACGTAGGACGGGAGCAGCACGACCTGTGGCACGGAGTCGGCCGAGATCGGAGGATCTACGCCATCGGGAAGCCGCGACCGCTCGAGGTTGAGCGACCCACGTGGTGTCATGCTGTGCCGTCTGGGAGCGTCGGGAGCTCGAGAAGACCCTAGCCCCAGAAACAGTGACAAATCCTGGGGGAACCACTGGTTTTTGCCTGTCGCGCTCCGCGATTCGGGAGGAACCGGCGCTCGAGCCCTCACGGCACGAGTCTGCCGCACGGCTTCGGCGCAGGAGCAGCGACGGCAGGACCCGTCCTGGGGGCGCGACCTGGCCAGGAACTCCCAGGGGAGCTCGGCCGTGGCCACGGGCGCGCCCACAGAAGCCCAAAAACTCAGGAGGGGAGAAAACACACAGACACAATGAGTCGGCGATTCCCCCGAAAATATGGGAAAACATGGGAAGTGGGGGGGAAGACCAAAACCCAGAAACTATGAGAAAATATGGGGAACCGTTTTATTTGTGTGTATTTCTTTGTGTGTCCCAGGGCCCCTTCAGGAACTACGAGAAGGCTCCTGCCTACGATGCTCGAACCTCGATGCTCGGCGCGCTCCTGCGACGCCGACCCACCGCCGATCCTCGGCACGAGCCCATTGCACTTGTCTGCGCTGGCCCTTGCCTGCGCCACTCCGGGGCGCAGGGATCGGCGCGCACGCCTGCCCCTCCGGGCCCGGAGGTCAGAGGCTCGGCCACCATGCGACACGGGCAGAGGGCTCAGCCTATAGACTGCGCGGCGATCTTGCTAGAGGCGGTGGTACGAAGCTCCACGCTGCTCTCGCGCAGGCTGTGCTGCCTGGCGAAGGGGGGAGAGGGCCCAGACATCCGACGTCACGCTTTTTTCGAGACCAAGGGCCCCTGACCCCCCGACCTCCCGACCACTTCCCTGGGACCCGCTCTTCATCCCGAGTCGTTCTTGGACGGTCCCGAGGCCCCGGCGAGGGCCCCGAGAGGCCGACAGCGACGAACACAACAAATCCGCCTCGATTTTCTCGAGGCGCCCGATGTTCAGGGAGGGGGGAAGCAGGCAGCGCGCAGGTGGGAGGCCGGGGCCGGCGCGGCGGGCGGGTGGGCCGGGGGGGCTGGGCGGAGACAGCATGCCGGCAGGACCTCGCCGGCTGGGCATCTGCACCGGCCTTGGGCCCAGGGTGGGCCCGGCCAGGATCAGCGCGGGTGCAGATCAGAGGCGCGAGGAGGATGGGGATCAAGGAGGAGGGGGAGGGGGAGGAGGCGGAGGATGAGGAGGATCGAGGAGGGGGGGGGGGAGCAGCAGGATGGAGGAGGTGGAGGAGGCGGAGGAGGAGGAGGAGGAGGAGGAGGATCGAGGAGGAGGGGGAGGAGCAAGATAGAGGAGAAGGAGGAGGAGCAGGATAGAGGAAGAGGAGGAGGAGGAGGAGGAGGAGGAGGAGGAGGAGGAGCAGGATGGAGGCGGAGGAGAAGGAGGACCTCCCTTCTCCCTCGGTCTACCCGATTATGGTAGTGGTGGTGGATGATTGGCCCACCAAATGCGCAGGTTCAGGTCAGAGGAGCAGGGAGTCATCACAGCGATGCGTTCCAGATGTGACCAAGCGCTCACTCCAGAAGCGAGGGCCGCCAGGTGCTCCGGATCATCTACTCAAGATTTCGTAGTAAAGGGAGGGGGGTCTCATTTCGGGGGGGGGGTCTCTTCCAGGCTATCTTGGAGGGCCTGGGGGGGTCTGGGGACGATGTTTTGGAGGGTTCTCCCACGGGGGAGGTCTGAAATGGCTTGTCTTGGAGGGTCCAGACCCCCTCCCTTTTACTACGAAATCTGGAGTAGGCCTCCTAGACGGGGTCTGAGCAGATGGGGTCGGAGGATCGAGCCGCATCGCCGATGCATCGCCGATGCGGCACGATGCGGAGCCCGATTTTCTCCACGCCGACGTCGCCGACGCATTGGCGACGTCGCCGAGGCATCGTCAATGCATCGTCGATGTATTGGCGATGCATCGGCGATGCAGCGCGATCCTCCGACCCCATCTACCTGGACTCCATCTAGGAAGCCTCTAGAACTCCTAGCACGTATCCTGTGTCCTCGTATCAAAGGTTGGCTCTCCCTCAGGGAGTCGGGGGGGTCGACGAGGGGGGAGGGCCGACGTTGGGGTGGCCAGGGCCATGAGTCGAGCAGTGGCGAAGCGTCCTGGCTTGCCATTTGGCCCCCCAAAGAATGTTCTAAGAACCTCTTGTGGTCTGCACGGAATGTTATCATCACATTATGGCTGAGACTGTCGTGTTTAAACACCTCGGGGCTACGTTCTAAGAACATCGTTTTGTTAGTACAGCATTTTTTGGTTATCGGAAGAATTTCGCGGTAGGCCTATAGGGATGTCGGGACGGTCGGTCCCTGCTCCACATGAGGTCTCCCAGATTTCATGGCCCTTCTTCTTGTCGATCATCCTCAGGACGTGTGTTAGCCCAATGTGTGTTTGCCCCATCCTGGCCCCCATTTCCGGCACGTCTCGAGAAGTAGGGCGCAGCCGCCGAAGTTGGGGGGGCCCCCAAGGACTTCGAGACCGTTTTTGTATCTCCTGGTGAGAACTAGCGTGACCAGGGGGAGCGGGGGAGTTCGATAGCAAATTATGGCAGCCTTATGTCCTCGGAATTCCGCCTTTAGAGTGCACTAGCGTGCGCTAGGGTTTCGTAATCGATGAGAAACCGCCGAGTTCTCGTCGATTACCGTTGATTCAGCGTCGGACAGCGTCGATTCACAAGAGCCTGCAAGATGGCATGGGAGGCCCCCATGAGTTGTCACCGAAGTGGGGGAGCGGGCCAGTCACTCCGCGATTCGCGCCGGCGCCGTCTGGGATTGCACGAGATCACGGCCAACTCCTGGACGGCGCCGGCGCGAATCGTGACGTGACCAGCGGGGGGGGAGCCCAGACATCCGATGTTTTGAGTGTCTCAATACGGCCCCCCCCAAGGAGTTCTGGACCTTTCCCCTGGGACCTGTGCGTAACTTTTGACGGTCCCGGGCACGGCGAGGGCGCACAAACATTCCGTCTCGAGTTTCTCGAGACGTGGGCACGCGCGCTATCGCGGATAAGAAATTACCCGAGACGTGCCCAACCATTTCTCCACGCCAGGCGAGCATCTGCATGAACGATGCACACCAAAGAACACATCGCCAGATCTGCGCTACCCTCATCTCCGCCGTGCCTCCCAGGAGCCCACGAAACTGGCGACGGTTGCGCATTTCGTAGCCTCCCAGGGGGCCGCGAGGTCTCGGCTGGATCCGCGTGGCCCCCGACTCCGCTGGACCTCCCAGGAGCCCACGAAAGTGGCGACGGTTGCGCAGGTCGCAGCCTCCCAAGGAGCAGCGCAGGAGGAAGCAGGAGGGAGGAGGAGGGGGGAGGAGGGAAGTGGATACCACAGTGCCTCCATACAAACAGAGAAGTCAACTTAAAGGAGGGTCTGGAAAAAGACGGGCTCCAATGGCCTGGCCCAGGATCCAGCGCGGTGGGGCGGATGGCCAGCGGCGCCCCCCCCCGGCAGGATTACCAAGCGCGCTATAGGCTTAATGGGTACCCAAACCCATCTTTAAGGATGAGGCGCCCATCAACGAAGGAGGAGGAGGGGGAGGAGGAGAAGGAGGAGGAGGAGGAGGAGGAGGAGAAGGAGGCCCTTTAGGAGGACGAGGAGGCCCCCCCCGAGCAGGAGAGCCCGGTGGCCATGAGGCGGGAAGCGGTCATGCTGTTCGGGCCCCCGGCCGCGGGCAAGAGCTCCATCGGCCGGCTGAGGGCGGACGCCCGGGTCCCTTCAAGCAGTGGCGCAGCGTCCTGGGTCGCCTACAGGCTTACCAAATAATGTTTTAAGAATCTTGTTGTGGTTTCCACGAAATGTTTTTAGAATATTGCTGACTGGGGCTGTCTCGTTTTAACACATCGGGCTTGTGTTCTAAGAGCATTGTTTTTGTTCTTAGAACATTTTTGGGTTCTAAGAACATCTCGTGGTAGGCCCATAGGAATGCCGGGACGGTCAATGGGTGGGGGGGCGGGGGGGCGGGGGCGTTCGGGCGCTGCCAAGGGGCAGTGACGTGTGGTCAGGGGCAACGTTGGGGACCAGAGTGGGAAAGGGGCACAACACACAAGCACGAACGTGGATTCTCAATCAGACATGGGGAGATCTGGGAAGAGGAGGAAGCAGACAATCCGGGAAGAAGAAAAGATACCGAAAATCATTGAATTTGTGCCGATGTGTTTGTGCCCCCCATGGGCCCCGTGCAAAGGGGAGAATCGGCTCAGGGGGGTGCGCATGGACCCCCAATCGCCCACTGATCGCCGCTGGGGGCCCGATGGCCCACCCCGCCCAGGAAGGCGCGGACTCGCTATCGGGGGCCTATCGCCGATATATCGGCGATGCATCGCCGATTCCAAGTCGATATTTCCCTCCCTGGGCCAGTCCCTACCCCCGCCACCCCCCATCGTTGCCCCTACGGTGGGGTGGTCACCGCCTCCCGGAAGCCGAGGGCCGAGGAGAAGGGGGGATGGAGGACTGAGGAGGTCAGCTTGGACGTCTGGGAGTCCGGGGAGGGGGGTTCGAGGGGCTCCAAGAGATCCGTTTCCTGGTGGAGTTGGCGACCCCTGGGTGGTGACCCTCCTTGGCGATGCCTGGGACGCCGCCAACCGCTGCCACTGACCCCGAGCTCCGAAAACCCCTCGAGTCGTGGAGGCACCACGACAGGAGGTCGTTAGTGATGATAGGTCTCTGGGGGCCCTCACCTGGGCTCTGGACTGTCAGAGACGGAGAACGGGGGATTGTGGAGCCCCTCGGGGTTCCAGGGCGCGCGCGCGAGGCTTTCACACTGAGTTCGCGCGTGCGTCTTTAAGTGGTGTGCGTACTCTGTGGCGTCCTCCTCTCCTTCCGCCTCCCCCTCCTCCTCCTCCTCCTCCTCCTCCTCCTCCTCATCCTCCTTTTTTTCTTTCTCACCTCCCCCCCCGAAAAAAATCATATGGGACATTTTAAGTTTATTCTTTGTTTCGGGGGGGGGGTCGGCGGCGAAAAAGAAAGAATGCGACGTGGCCTCATCTGCCCTCCCCCCTAGAAGGATTCTTATTGAACGCCCCGACAAGAAGGATTCATTGTGAAATCCTCGACAGAAGGATTCCTATCGAAACCCTCCACTGAATTATTCCTACTGAAATCTTCCACATGTGGATTCCTATTGAAATCACCCGCAGAAGGATTGATATTGTTCATATTGATACCCTCCTCAGAAGGATTCCATGCGAAACCCTCCACAGAAGGATTCCTATCGAAATCTACCACAAAGGATTTCCCCTATTTGCAGTGCATTGGCATTGGGTTGGGATCGCTTTTGCATTGGTGTGGCACTGCGTTGGCATTGCGCTGGCATTGCGCTGGCGAGTTCCAACACCTCCCTTCGCAGAATGATGCTTGTTGAACCCCCCACAAGAAGCATCCCATTTGAAGCATTCCACAAGCATGGTTCACATTGAACTCCCTCACGGAAAGATTCCATTCGAAGCTTTTCATAGAAGGATTCTTCTTGAACCCGACCACAAACGATTTCCCCCACTGGCATTGTCATTGGCATTGAATTGGGATCGCTTTGGCATTGGTTTGGCATTGCGCTGGCGAGTTCTAATGGCTCCCCCCACAGAAGGATTCCTAGGAGAACCTTGCACAAGAACGGATCCTTTTGAAAGGCCCCACATGAAGGATTCAAAGTGAAACCCCCGACAGAAAGAGTCCAATCGAAACCCTGCACGGGAGGATTCCTATCGAAATCTTCCGAAGAAGGATCCGTAAGCAAATCATCCACATAAGGATTCCTTGTGACATCTGTTGGAAGACAGGAATCCCGCCATCGGCAAAGAAAGAACCCCCCGGTGTGCTTGCGTTTCGCAAGCATTGCGCGGGCGAGTCTTAATGGAACCCTCCACAGAAGGACTCCGATCGAAACCTTGTACAAGAAGGACTCCTATTGAAACCCTCTACAAAAACGGTTCATATTGACACCCTCCGCAGAAGGATTCCATGCGAAACCCTCCACAGAAGGATTCCTATCGAAATCTACCACAAATCATTTCCCCCATTGGCAGTTCATTGGCATTGGGTTGGGATCGCTTTGGCATTGGTGTGGCATTGGTGTGGCACTGCGTTGGCATTGCGCTGGCATTGCGCTGGCGAGTTCCAAACACCTCCCTTGGCAGAATGATGCCTGTTGAACTCCCCACAAGAAGGATTCCATTTGAAGCATTCCACAAGCATGGTTCACATTGAACTCCCTCACGGAAAGATTCCATTCGAAGCCCTCCATATAAGGATTCTTCTTGAACCCGATTACAAACGATTTCCCCCACTGGCATTGCATTGGCATTGGCATTGAATTGGGATCGCTTTGGCATTGCGTTGGCATTGCGTTGGCATCGCGCTGGCGAGTTCTGACGGCTCCCCCCACAGAAGGATTCCTATGAGAACCTCGCACAAGAAGGGATCCTTTTGAAAGGCCCCACATGAAGGATTCAAAGTGAAACCCCCACAGAAAGAGTCCAATCGAAACCCTGCACGGGAGGATTCCTATCGAAATCTTCCGAAGAAGGATCCGTAAGCAAATCATCCACATAAGGATACCTGGTGAAATCTGCTGGAAGACAGGAATCCCGCCATCGGCATTGCATTGGCATTGGTTTGGCAACGGTTGGGCATCGCATTGGCATTGCGTTGGCATTGCGCTTGGCAGTGCGTTAGCAGTGCGTTGGCATTGCGTTGACATTGCGCTGGCGAGTCCTACTCAAACATTTCACAGAAGGATTCCTAACACCCCCACAAGAAGGATGCCTATTGAATCCCCCCACAAGAAGGATTCAAATTGAAAACCTCGGTTCCATGCGAAGCCCTCCAGATAAGGTTTCCGATTGAAATCCCCCGAAGAAGGGTTCTTAGAAGGATTGCTATTGAAATCTACCACAAACAATTCCCCCCATAGGCATTGCATTGGCATTGCATTGGCATTGGTTTGGCATCACTACTTCGGCATTGCGCTGGCGAGTTCGAATGGCTCCCACCACAGAAGGATTCCTTACCTTCCACCAGAAGGGATCCCCTTTAAAGCCCCCCACATAAAGGATTCATACTGAAACCCCCCACGGAAGGATTCCAATCGAAACCTTCCACAGGTAGGACTTCTTTTGGAATCGACCACACAGGAAAACCCCCATTGGCATTGCAGTGGCATTGAATTGGGATCGCCTTGGCATTGGTTTGGCATTGGGATGGCAAAGCTTTGGCATTGCGTTGGCATTGCGCTGGCGAGTCATAATGGCTCCCTCCGCGGACGGACTCCTACTGAAACCCTCCACAAGAACGATTCCGATTGAATCCTCCCACATGAAGGATTCCTAGTGAAACCCTCCACATGAGGATCCCTATCGAAACCCTACACATAAGCATTGCTATTGAAATCCTCAGAAAAAAAAGGACTCGTAATGACATCATCCACGAAGTATTCTCATTGAAATCCACCGAACGAAAGGATCCCCCCATTGGCATTGCATTGGCATTGGTGTTGGTTGGGAATGGATTTGTATCGCATCGGCATGCGTTGGCCTGGTGCAGGAGACAGACAAAGAGAGAGAGAGAGAGACAAAGAGAGAAAGAGAAAGAGAACACCAGAGAACGACATAACGAGAAAATATGTGTATGAGGGGATCACGGCGAAAAGAAAAATGACAAACAACAATCAAAGTTTAAGGGCGAAAGAGCGTTTCACTCGATAAAAACTGTATGACAACGACGAGGGGCTCCACAATCCCCCGGCCTCCAGAGACGACTCGGGTTAAGTCGGGCCTGTCCCTTTACAGGGGGAATCGCCAAAAATAGTCCAAAAATAGTCAGGGGACAATGTTGTTGACCATTTTTGATTGTTGTTTGTGCATTTTGTGTATATTTTCATTTTTTCTGCCAAAACACGACTGTAGGGGGACACGCCCAACCTACGTCTCGGGATGAAGAGCCCGTCCCCGAGAAGGGGTCCTGATCTCTGGGGAGCCAAACTGCGGCACAAGAGCACGAACGACGTCGGACGTTTGGGGCGGAGGGCTGCTATTTTGGTTCTCCCCTGGCGCCCGCCCACGACGAAATCGGCAGCTACCCTATCCACGTCCTGGGGGTGCCAACCCTGGGTGCTGCTGGGTCAGGCTTCATATTTGAGACGAAGGATAGCGAATGTGATCTGCACCAGATCTCATTCGATGATGTGGTCCTGCTGGATTGGATGCCGCTGGCTAGATTGCTTTGGACAAATGGTGTGATGAAAAGTCTTTCCGTTCTGAAGATGAGATCCACTTGTAGGTGTAGGTGCTACTCGACTTGTTGAAGAGCCGGCCTGTTGAACAGTCGAGCAGCACCTGTCGGCCTGTTCAACAGTCCGAGCAGCACAGTAGGTATTGCTCGGCCTGCTGAAGAGTCGGGCACATGTCGACCTTCAACGTTGGGTGTTGCTCGACCTGTTGAAGAGTCGGTGTGCGGCGACGCAGGCTGACCTTCCTTCAGCCCGGCGATGATTCTAACATTTGTTCTTTTGTGGTTGTGGCGGTGATGATTGCGACGGCCGCGGTGATGTTTGGTTCAAAATGGATGCTCGTCAGGGGGCATTGCAGGCAGGCCTACGCGCCCAGCGCTGCATGATGTCAAAAAATATAGAATTGCCGCGCAACTCCTTCGGATTTCGGCGGCTATTTGGGGGGCCATGGTGGCTCCAAAGGATGGTCCTCGGTGATTGTTTGACAGCCCGCTGGGGGCAAATCACCATCCGAAGCGGCTATGGGGCGCCGCCAGGGTACACCTGCGACGCAAAATGATAAAACGATACTATGCAGTTACAGCTGTCCCAGCTCGAGGGGGCGCTACGTGGACTCCCCGTGTAAGTAGAAGACGCTGATGCACGACCCCTTGACCGTCGGAGAACATAACGTAAGCATGAGCCGCGCGCCGTGAAAACTATCAGGGCCTCCTTCGACGCGTGGTTTCAGCAGAGTCTACGCCCACCGAGGACCGCGCAGTCGCCAAGTTGCGGGAGATAATGACTGCTACGACCTCATGGCAATGCAATGTCCAGACCAGCTCTTCGCCGGACAAGCCGAATATCAAGTTCACACCACATCCATGGGAACGCGGCTCTAATGTGGGTGGCAAGCAGTATCGAAACCCGCACGATGGATGATGCGCATCCGCCAGCCCTAGTGTGCCAGAACATGAGTCATTGAACATCACGATCTGCGCAGCACGTGGTCGGTTCCACGAGGTCTATACGCTTTTCGGAGGAGCGATGGGTGTTACTGGATGCGAATCCGTGCATGTACGCATGGCGCATCCCCAAACCAATAGACCACACTGTTGATGGCCATTGCCGTTTTTGGCCGATGGGTGTTATTGGGTGTTCACCCCTGCAGATACGCCTGGCGCATCCCCGAACCAATTGAACCCATTGTTGGTGGCCATTGCCGTTTCGGGCCTGATCCGTCGAGGGCTCAGCACGCGGCTCGAGCTACTGCACGCAGCAGGCGCTTGCACCCCCGGTAGTGCGTCGTCGATCGGGCGCCGAGGAAGGAGGAGGAGGAGGAGGAGGAGGCGGAGTTGATAACGTGGGTGTGGGCGCTTGGTATACTAAGAGGTTCCAGTCGTGGATAGATTCCATCGAATGGTACCGTTACCCTCCGATACGAGGAGACAGACGGGCAACGCTCGATGGCACCGCGGCGCGTTATGAGCATCGCTCCGACACGCATGTTGTTGGGTGTCCGCACTGTGCGCGCTTCAGGCATGGCATGATGCATAGACATTCCTTTCCTGATGGGTGTTGGAAGTCTGCTCCAAGAGTACCATAACATTTCGGGTTCGATTGCGCACGCCATGTCTGATTCGGTGTTGAAGGGCTCCAGTATGGGGCGGTCGGCTTTGACGGGTTCCCGTATATTGTTGACGCCGTGCCGTATAGGAGTTGGTATTGTGAGAGTGGGGTTGAAGATGTGTTGCATGGGCCTCTTCTTTCGAGGGTGGCGGCGAAGACGGCAACGATAATACCATCCCCATGTGCGTCTATTCATATTTCTTCAAGGCGTTGCATTTTATCACCTCCTTCCCTGTCCCCCACTACGAAGCAATATCGACGACAGCCCCTCTGTTAGGCCGTCAAAGAATGTGTTTCAACATGAGCGAAAGCTTGAGGTGTGTATTGTGATCGCGCTGGCCTTAGCGAGCTGCTCATCCTTCAGACATAGTTCGCTCTACGATCATAGGTTGCCTGTGTCGGCGATGTGTTGAATTGCAAAAGCAGTTCTCGAAAGCACCAGCTTGAATTCAACCGACAAGTCTGTCAAGGAATCGATGTATGGTATGCCGTAGCCTGGAGTTGCAATCATCGAAGTTTCTCCCGCTTGCATTCGGCGCAAATCTGCGCTTTCCATCGGCATTTTAGGTTGCACCGTACAGTTTCTGAATCAGATGGTCACAATGCCAGGCGCCAGAACAGGGAGCTCCGCAGTCTAAAAGACGTTTTAAGCATCCCAGGTCTAGACGTGTGCCGCCAGACGTGCATTTAGGTGCGCGGGCTACGTAGCTCGGCCGGTGTTACAGTGACATTGTCGGCGCGTTGCTCGTCAAAACGTCCGCAAAGTTTCGGACTGGCAGGGCTTTTCATTATTCAGCCCGTTCGCTAATTTTTGCTTGACACCGTGAACCGTGACTGGATGGAAGTGGCCAGACGTAGGCGCGATTGAAAGTCGCACGAGGGCGCCTGGTTTCAACATATCTCGGGCAAGTCGATGGAACCAACATGTTTGAGACTGTTTTTTCCTTGACCTGTAGACGTGCCACGGCTGATTCGACACGTTCAGGGCAGATAAAAACAATCCTCCTCCTTCCTCCTCGGTGATGCTGTCACGACTTTATTCTCTTGCACAGCTGTGCTCCAGAGCTCGGACATGTTTATTTTCGTTCGTTTGTGGTCGTCCCCCTCCCCGCCGCCCCCCCCAAGTGTTTCCGCAGGGCAGCTGGGCAGCTCCCCTGGACCGCGGAACCCTTTCTTCTCGTTCGTTCGTGGTCGCCCCCCTCCCCCCTCCCCCCCCAGGGCTCCCTGGGCAGCGTTCCTCAGGGCCCCCCGCCCCTGGAGTAGCCTCCCCCCCCCCCAGGGCTCCCCAGGGCAGCTCTCCAGGGTTTCCCAGGGCAGCTCCCCTGGACCGCGGAACTCTTTATTTTCGTTCGTTCGTGGTCGTCCCCCTCCCACCTCCCCTCCCCAGGGTTCCCCAGGCCCCCCCCCGGGCAGCGCAGGGCAGCTCCCCCGGGTTCCCCAGGGCAGCTCCCCAGGGCTGCCCCCCAGAGCTTCCCAGGGCCCCCCGCCCCTGGAGCAGCTCCCCCCCCCAAGAGCTCCCCAGGGTAGCTCTCCAGAGTTTCCCAGGGCAGCTTTCCTGGACCGCGGAACCCTTTATTTCCGATCGTTCGTGGTCGTCCCCCTCCCCCCTCCCCCCCAGCGCTCCCCAGGGCAGCGCTCCCCAGGGCCCCCGCCCTAGAGCAGCATCCCCCCCCCCTCCCAGGGTTCCCCAGGGCAGCTCTCCAGGGTTTCCCAGGGCAGCTCCCCTGGACCGCGGAACTCTTTATTTTCGTTCGTTCGTGGTCGCCCCCCTCCCCCCTCCCCTCCCCAGGGCTCCCCAGGCCCCCCTCCGCCCCCATCCCGGGCAGCGCAGGGCAGCTCCCCCGGGTTTCCCAGGAGCTCCCCAAGGCAGCTCTCCAGGGTTTCCCAGGGCAGCTTTCCTGGACCGCGGAACCCTTTATTCCGCGTCGCGACGCACACCACCTCCCCCACCTCCCTCCCCGCGCCCCCAGCGCCCCAGTGGGGGCTCCGCCCCGTGCCCCCCCCGCCCCGACAGTTTCATTCCGCGTCGCGACGCACGTCACCTCCCCCCCCGTCCCCAGCGCCCCAGTTGGACCCCCGCCCCGTGGCCCTCTGCTCCAAGCCCCGCCCAATGCCCCCATCCGCCCCGACCATTTGATTCCGCGTCGCGACGCGCACCACCTCCCCCCCTCCTCTCCGCGCCCCCAGCGCCCCAGTGGGACCTCCGCCCCGTGCCCCCTCCGCTCCGAGCACTTTATTCCGCGTCGCGACGCACGCCACCTCCCCACCCTCTCCCCCCTGGGATTTGGGCCCCGTTGCTGGGCCCCGAGGGGCGATGTCTTGCCCCCTCTTCCCTCCTCCTCCTCCTCCCTCCTTCTCCTCCTCCCCCTTCCTTTTTGTGCAATAGCCATGGCACACGTGCCACTTGTTTACAGGCGCTCCCTTCAGGACCAATTGGCCCACGGGCTGGTCAGGACAGCCCAATCCCTGAAATATCGAGAGGAAGTCAACAATGATAACCTGACAGATTGCATGCCAGGCTTCCCAGAGGAGTACAAGCACGTGCTGTCAATCAAGGACGGTCGAAAGGAAAGAAGTCCAAAGCAGCTCTGGAAGAAGGCCATGGTCGGAATCAAGGCAGGCCAGGTCGGAATCAGAGACTCTGGGACAGACTTCGCTTCGAAATGGTTGTGGCTACAGATGATGCGCCAGGAGAACTTGTCGGCCGAGTTGTGGGCACTCCAGTGGCTGACCTACCTCGTGTACCACCACGGGCCCGTCCGCGACTCCCTTGCGCTGGATATCATCAAGGTTACCGTGGTCGATGCCCACGAGCTCCCGGTGTTCTACTCCTCCTGCATGGCGGGCAAGGCTCGGGAGCCCCCAATCGGTGTGATGACCACACCGTGTGCTGAGTCAGTGGGGATCCGGGGTCACCGCATGGTTTTGGGACTGAGGTCGTTCGCCAGGGGTGTCTCGGGCGACCAGGGCCTCCAGAGTCCCAAGGCTGTGCGGCGACAGACCTTGCGGTGAGGTCTCTCGGGATTCCGAGGTCACCGCGCTGTGTGCCACCACACGGGCTGCTGGGCGGCGCGTTTTGGGGGGAAGCGAGGAGGGGCAGCGGGGGGGCTTCCCAGAAGTCCTCCAGCCTGAGAGGAGGAGGGGGAGGAGGAGGAGGAGGAGGAGGAGGAGGAGGAGGAGGAGGAGGAGGAGGAGGGGAGGAGGAGGAGGAGGAGGAGGAGGAGGAGGAGAGCTGGTCAGGAGGCCGGAGGCCCTCCGAGCCTTCTGGAAGGCGCGAGGGGGCTCCCTCGCCCCCCAGGCGCGCCGCCGAGTCTCGGGACCCCCGCGAGGCGATCCGGTACCAAGTCGCACGGGTCCTGCATACCCATTGGATTTCGGAGCCCAAGATACGGGGGTCAATGCAGACGGGGGAGCGGGGGCGGGGAAGTGTCCACTCATGGTGTCCTTCTGCCGCACCTCTACCCTCTCCCCGTTTTCCCCTCTGTTGGGCCTCTTTCGGAGGCCCTCGTCGCCACCGCTGGACTCGCCCCGAAATCCTGGGCAGAACGCACCCTGGGAGAGTCGGAGCCTAAGAGACGGGGGGTCAGTGCAAACGGGGGTCAGCCAGGGCAGCAGATCCTGTAGGATCCTGCGAAGACCCCCTCTGGCTGACCCGGGTCAGCGAGGCGCTCGTGGCCGCGAGGCGACCGCGCTTATTGGCCGACCCGGGTCTGCGAAGACTTGCGTTGCAGTTGTTGTTCCTGCACTGCAGTTTTTTGGTTTCCTGCTGACCCGGGTCTGGATTGACCCGGGTCAGAAGATCTCCGAGGATTCCCAGATTCCGCTCTGCTCTGAGCGCCTTCTTGCCCTAACGATCGAGCGGCTTCACCTTTTCCGTCTTCCTTAGGGGGCAGACGGAAACCAATATACTTTCAGCGCCTTCCTATTTGATATTTCTCTTTACTCCTTCCGACCGATGGGTACCCACGTAAGTCCGCGTTCAGAATGCACTGGCGTCGGCTAGCGTCTGGTAGCAGCGCCGACTTGGCGCCGATGAGCGCCGACTAGCCTCGATGTAGCGCCGATGCAGCGTCGATGCAGCGTCGATTAGCCTCTACCCACAAGAGCCAACACGATGGGGTGGGAGGCTCCCGGGAGTCGCCGCCGAGAGGCGATGGGGCGGGCCATGATGATCCTGGACCTGGCCCACTCGGACACGAAGCCCATCCGGCACAAGAGGCTGCCCTTCCGCGGCTTCTGGCCCTACACCTCGCAGGAGGCCCGCTTCGAGCGGCAGGAGGGCCGGGCCAGCCTGGAGAGGAAGGAGCGGCGGGGCCGTGCTGGGCGGAGGAATCGAGCAGTGGCTACGCGGCCGGGCCTGTGCGCACGACATGCTAGCAGAACAGTTCTGGCTGGGACCGTCCTGTTTGACACATCGGCTGTATGTTCTGAGAGCAGTGTTTGTATAACATTCTTGAGATCTAAGAACATGTCGTGGTAGGCCTGTAGGAATGCTGTGGCGGTCGGTCCCTCCTCAAGGGAAGTCGCCGCACCCCCAAACGCGGTCGCGTCGCAAATCAGCGACGAAATCCGAACCCTACCCTCGCCGATCAACGGTTCAGGCAACTCGAGGGGCGGCGGGGGTAGGATTCGGAATTCGCCGAGCACGTTGCGAAATCCGAACCCTACCCCCACCTCCGATCGATTCAGGACGATCAATGGTTGATGAGGGTACGTGCTCGGATGTTGCCTCCTGGTGAGCAAAAAACACGACGGGAGGCTTTTGGCAATTTTCGGCCTCTGGGGGGGCCCTCGCTGGGCGTCGGGACCGTCCATAGGCCATAGGGGAACAAAAAGTGACATAAACATAATTATCCCAGTGCGACCCTACCTAGGAGTTGGAGCCCCTAGGAAAGCAGCATTAGTAGCAACAGTAAAGCTAAGCTAAAGCTAAGCTAAAGCTAAGCTAAAACTAAGCTAAAGCTAAGCTAAAGCTAAGTTAAGGCTAAGCTAAGGCTAAGCTAACACTAAGCTAAAGCTAAGCTAAAGCTAAGCTGAAGCTAAGCTAAAGCTAAGCTGAAGCTAAGCTAAAGCTAAAGCTAAAGCTAAAGCTAAATATAAGCTAAAGCTAAAGCTAAAGTTAAGCTAAAGCTAAGCTAAAGCTAAGCTAAATCTAAGCCAAAGCTAAGCTGAAGCTAAGCGAAAGCTAAGCTAAAGCTAAGCTAAGGCTAAGCTAAAGCTAAGCTAAAGCTAAACTGAAGCTAAACTGAAGCTAAGCTAAAACTAAGCTAAAACTAAGCTAAAGCTAAGCTAAAGCTAAGCTGAAGCTAAGCTAAAGTTAAGCTGAAGCTAAGCTAAAGCTAAGAGAAAGCTAAGCTAAAGCTAAGCTAAGGCTAAGCTTACACTAAGCTGAAGCTAAGCTAAAGCTAAGCTAAAGCTAAGCTAAAGCTAAGCTAACACTAAGCTGAAGCTAAGCTAAAGCTAAGCTAAAGCTAAAGCTAAAGCTAAGCCAAAGCTAAAGCTAAGGCTAAAGCTCCCAGGGGGCTGGGGGAACCGCGGGGCGGGGACTGGGGGAATCGCCCGGGGCGGTTAGCATTGCCCGGCCCTTGAAGCAAAGAGAGTAAGAACCCTTCTAGGCAGAGCCTAGGTAGGGAAAAACTGAAAGGTCCGCGCGGATTTCTCGGATCGGCGCTGGGGCCCCCCGGCGGCGCCTCCGGCGCCGCCCCTGGCGCGCTCCGCGCGCCAGGGAGAGGGCTGGGACTTCTGGGGGACCGCGCACAGAAAGAAGCAGGACGTCGCAGGTCTGGGCCCGCGCCTGCCCGCCGGGGGGGGCGCGGGCCCAAGGGGGGCCCGCAGCGCCAGCGAGAGGGGTCGGAGGGAGGGCCATGCCTGTCGAGTCGTACGGCGGCCCGCCTGGGCGTTGCTCTCGGGCTGGACAAAAAGGGGGGGATTGGGAAAAGGGGGGTTACGGAACTTGCTGCACGCAGCTGGTTTCGGCCTCACCGAGGGGCCCATCCCTCGACACATAGCCGCCTCTGGCGCCAGGAGGCGCCGGGAAAATCAGCTACGAGCTGATTCTCAAACCCCCCCTTTGCTATCCCCCCCTTCCGCCCGGCCCGATGCTCCCGAGGAGCAAGGGGTCGTGATCATGGGACGTTCCAGTGTTTCCAAGGCTTCCAGGATGCCCCACGGTTGCTCACGTTTCGCGCCGGCTGCGCCGCGAGGTGCTCTGGAAATCCCGGAACGCCTCCCGAGCTGACATCACTCTTGCCCTTTGTGGGCCCCGGAAACGGCAGGGCCGTTTTTTCACCGTTTCCAAAAACATGTCCCTTGAAAATGGAACGGCAAAAAAACGGCGACAGGAAACGGCAAAAAGCGGCTCCGGGATTGGAACCGGAGCCGGAACCGGTCAAGAAACGGCGACGGAACCGGTAAAACCACGGCGTCGGAACCGGTAAAAACACGGCAAACCGGAACCGGTAAAAAAACGGCCTTGTCGTTTCCAGGGCCCACTATAAGCTCTCGCCCCCTTCTGATCCATTCTTTTTGGGGCCTCCAGTGGGCTTCGCGTCGCCACGGCCGGATCCGCCTCGCGAGCTGGGCTGGGGTGGGCACGGGCGGGGGCCCCGGGGGCCGATGCGGAGTCCCGTATCTCCCCCACCTCGGGGGCAACGATAGGGGGGGATAGGCATAGGGGAGGGCACATCGACCCCCAATCGCCCCTCGATCGCCGATGATTCGGGTCCCGATAGCCCCAACCTGTCCAGGAAGGTGCGGATTCACCATCGGAGGCACATCGACGATCTATCGGCGATGTTTCGCCGATTCTTGGTCGACGTTTCCCCCTCACAACCCCTTCTTCTCAGCACGATCACTGTCTCTCACACAGCTGGCCCTTGGCCCCCGATCGCCCAGCAAATTTGCCGATCGGGGCCCGGGGTGTCCCACCCCACGCAGGAGCGTGCGGTGCGCCATTGGGGGCTCTCAGAGCCGACCCTCGCTGCGGTGTGTCGCCTGTGCCAGGGCATGTTGCCTCCACCCCGGGCCAGGCTCCCCCGGTCGACCCCCTCGTCTCTGTTTCTGTCCCTGGTCCCTGTCTTTCTCACGTCCTTCCCCGAGGGAGGGCAGTCTGCGGGCTGGAGGCTGGAGCTGTCCCTGCCTGCCTCTGCCTATGTTTGCGCGTCCTGCCCTGGTCTTTCTCGTACCCCACTCGCCCATCCGCAGGAGGGCGAGCCGTTGGGGGATACACTGCAAATGCCTCTGCCCCTATCTCTGCCTGCGTCCCTGCCCCGGCCTCTCTCATGCCCTCCCTGCCCCGGCCTCTCCCTGCCCCGGCCTCTCTCGGTCGCACCAAGAAAACGGCAAACGTTTGCAGGTCCGCGCGGATGCCTTGGATCTGCGCTGGACCTCTTCTGGCGGCGCCTCCAGAGCGCGCTAGGGAGCGGGGTTGAGCGCCGATCCAACAGGTCCGCGCCGACCTTCGAGGGTACACATGTTCGTGTAGGTCTCTTCGCCCACGAAGGAGGGGAAGCTGCTTGGCGGAAACCTGACGTCGAACCTCGTGGACATACACTACCACGCACAGCAGGCAGAGAGCAACATCATCAAACTGCTCGGGTGCCTGCAGAGGGGGGTCAGGGCGACCGACAGCTCCTCGTCGTCCGGCGAGGAGGCGAGGGCCGACTGTGCCCAAGAGGAGTCGCCGAAGAGGCACCGGTGGAGCCTCCAATCGGCCGTGCCGAGTCCGAGAAAAGGATCCGAAGAAGAAACATTGAATGCAAGACGTACGGTTAAGTCGGGCCTGTCCCCCTACAGGGGGATTTTCGACGAAAATTTAAAAAAGTACCATCAAAACAGTCAAAAAATAATCCAAACATAGTCTGGGGACTATTAAAAAAAAACCCTTTTGAGGCATTGTTGGGGTATTTGCTTTTGTTTTCGTCGAAAATCCCCCTGTAGGGGGACACGCCCGACATAAACGTACGGTCAGGAACGTCCGCTTAGCGTGCCGCGCCGCCCGCCCTGGCCCACCACCACGCCGTGGCACGACGCGCCAGCCACTCCCCGGCCCCCGAGCGTCAGAGGCCCGAGCCCTTCCCGACAGCCCGCCACGGCGGAGCGATGCGCCGTGTCGTCGTCTTCTGCCTCATTGCTCTGTCGATCGGCGCGGGCCCCTGGCGCCCCCCCCCCTCCCCCCCTCCCCGCTTGGCATCGCTCGGACGTGTGCATTTTTCCTTCGGCGAGGACCATCGAGGAGCATCCTTGATCATTTGGCGAAAAAACCACGCACGAAACCGAACAAAAACACAGGGAATGGACGTCCGAGCGATGCCCCCCCCGCGTGGAGCAGATCTTGGCTCTGTTCTGGCGCCTGTTTTTCGAGCAGGTGGGGTCTCTCCCACAGGACGCACTGTCACCAACAGTCGCACTGAGCAGAGGTCCGGAGCCAGACCCCCCCCACTCCCCCCCCTTCCGCCCGATGCCGAAGCGCCGAATCACAACACGTTCACTGTCCGCTTGCAGGGCATGGCGTGTGGCCGGGGCCTCCGCCGCCACACGCCAAGGGAGCGTTCCCGATCGCTCTGTGGGCAAGTGCGGACCTTCGGAGCCCCGCGCGGCTGTCCCGTGTCTTGGCATCGCTCGGACGTGTGCATTTTTCCTTCGGCGAGGACCATCGAGGAGCATCCTTGATCATGTGGCGAAAAAACCACGAACAAAACCGACAAAAAACACAGGGAATGGACGTCCGAGCGATGGCCAGGTGTCGCCGCTGGGCCTCCCTGGCGGCGTCTCACGGCGCCACCCCACGGCGCGCAGCGCCGGCCCCAGGAAGACGCGCGTCTGCCTCCGAAGGTGTGTGCTTGTGTTAAGTCGGGCCTGTCCCTCTACAGGTAGTAAAAAATCAGTCTGGGGATTATTGTTTGACAATGCTTGAGCATTTGTAGGGTATGTTTGGTGTATGTTTCATTTTACGTCCAAAATCGGCCTGTGGGGGGACAGGCCCGACCTAATGCTTGTGCCTTCCTTGCTTCTTGAGGAGGCGGCAGGCCGTCCGAGGAGGCCCCGGGTGGCCGCAGCTCCTCTGGCCAGCAGAGGACCCACGTGAAGGTCGACCACTTCCTGGTCATCGACAACGAGGGCGAGGAGCCCGAGGTGCTCCTCGACTACGCGAGCGAGGAGGGGGCCGTCGACGACGAGAAGATCAGGCGGGAGCTGCAGGGGGTCGTGGAGGAGGCTCGGACCCGCGGACGACCTGTCTGCACCGTGCCGCGTCGGCGTCTCCCGAGGCGTCGTCGATCCCTCGACCCAGGAATGGTGCGGTGCACGGTTTGCTCGAACCTCAGGGCTGAGAAACTATGCACCTCACCCCGTTGGGGCACGGTCCGGAAGGAGTCTAGGCATGGCACGGTGCACACGGCCGCCGTTCTCGGCTCAGAGGAGAGAAAAGCGGCACAAACATGACTTCTTCACGCTCCACGCGGACTTTGGGGGTCGGCGCTGGTCCTTCTGGCGGCGCTTCTGGCGCCCCCCCCTGCCCCTGGCGCCCTGCGCGCGCCAGGGAGGGGGGGGGGCGGCGCAGTTCCCAGAAATCCGCGCGGGCAGTCGGCAGTTTGTGTTTACGCAGTTCTTTCTTCTTCCAAAGGCGGTGACGAGCAGCCAGCTCTTCGACAAGGAGTGGGACGCGTTCGACCCGTACGTCTTTCGGGTGGTGCACTTTTTCCTGAAGACGTGCTTCCCTCAGGACCCTCGGAGCAGCGAGCGGGGTCGGAGGAGTGCAAGTCGAGTCGACGGCGACACTCCCTGGCACTTTTCGTGTTCTCTGGGCCTCTTCTGTCGGGGGTGGACAGACCTCCTATCCTGACACGTCGATTAAGGACTTGGCCGTTTTCGGTTCGCGAGATGGCGTCGCGGCCGTCATTTCTGCGGGTCTGGGTCCGTCGGTTTCGGTCCCAGGCCGTTTTCACTAGGGGGAGGTCTACTGAAGGGAGGTTTGTCCACCGCCGATTCTGCAGGCTTCTCGTTGAGAAGGCCGGATCCGCCTCGAAGCGCGGGTCGGGCTGGACCCCGCGAGGGGCCTGGCGGAGTCGGGCCGGGCGGGGTGGCCGCCGTTGTCTCACGTGGTCCTTCGAGGATAGGCTCATGTCGGGCCTTTCCCTTTATAGGGGGATTTTCGACGAAAAATAAGAAATACCCCAAAATACCCCTAAAAGGTCAAAAAATACGGAAAAAATAGTCCCCGGACAATTTTTTGTTAATTTTTGATGATTTGGGGGGTATTTTTTATTTTTCGTCGAAAATCCCCCTGCAGGGGGACACGCCCGACTTAAGGATAGGCTCGGGGGGGGAGCAACTTCCCAATCGCCCGTTCACCGCCGCTCGTGGCTTGGGTGCCCCAGCTTGCCGGGCAACCACCAGGAGGGAAAAAACACAGACACAATGAATCGTCGATTCCCCCGAAAAATAAGGGAAAACATGGGAAGTGGGGCGGGAGACAAAAACCCAGAAAATGTTGGAAAATATGGTGAATATCTTTATTTGTGTGTGTGTGTGTGTGTTTATTTTTGTGTGTGTGTGTGTGTGTGTGTGTGTGTGTGTGTGTGTGTGTGTGTGTGTGTGTGTGTGTGTGTGTGTGTGTGTGTGTGTGTGTGTGTGTGTGTGTGTGTGTGTGTGTGTGTGTGTGTGTGTGTGTGTGTGTGTGTGTGTGTGTGTGTGTGTGTGTGTGTGTGTGTGTGTGTGTGTGTGTGTGTGTGTGTGTGTGTGTGTGTGTGTGTGTGTGTGTGTGTGTGTGTGTGTGTGTGTGTGTGTGTGTGTGCGTGCGTGCGTGCGTGTGTGTGTGTGTGTGTCCTGGGGCCCCTTCAAACTTCCCAATCGCCCGTTCACCGCCGCTCGTGGCTTGGGTGCCCCAGCCTGCCGGGCAATCCCCGGTCTCGGCCTCGGGGGCCCAGGGCCGATCTATACGGGCGACAGATCGCCGAGTTCCAGGTCGACGTTCCCCCCTCCTCCCTCCTCCTCCTCCTCCTCCTTCTTCTCCTCCTTCCCCTCCTCCTCCTCCTCCTCCTCCTTCCCCTCCTCCTCCTCCTCCTCCACCACCACCTCAACCTCCACCTCCACCTCCACCTCCTCCACCTCCCTCCTCCTCCTCCTTCCTGAGCCATGCCGCCCCGTGGCGGGCTCAGATGGTGTCATTAGGCCATGTCTTTCGGGGACGGTCTTCAAGCGTTTGCACTGTGTGGCGATCTCTCTCCCTCGAGCTGGTTTTCTTCTTCCACAGGTGTTTGTGCATGTGCCTTCTTTCGTGACGGTCTCAGATACGCCTCACTGTAGCGTCGTTGCAAGAGGATTCCTCTTGCGCCGGCCTTGCACACGGTTTCCTTTGTGGCGGCCTTGCAAAAGGATTATGTGTGCGAAGTCCTTACAAACGAATTATTTTTTTCTGCTGCCTTACACCGGGTTTCTTGTTGCGACGTCCTTGCGCAATTGTTGCAACTTGGCAGAAGGACTCTTGTTTTATGGCGGCCTTACAAAAGGATTGTGGCGTTTCCTGGTAGTAACCCTGTGGCCAAAGGACAAACAACCAACTCGGGAAAAGTATATCATACAATAGTTGCCAGTTTTTTGAGCCAGAACATAGTACGCAGACGCACTTCATGTTCAACTCTTGGGGGCCCACATCATACATACAAAAGCGCAGTGTTAGACAATCCAGCGAGCCCCACATTGCACGAACGCGCAGCATTCCTGAGCTCTGAAATTCGAGAACCATGAAATCAGGTAGTGTGTTGGAGACAGTGTGTGAACATGTTGTGTGTTCTATATAGTTCGGGTTTCAGAAGCTGGACCATAATGTGTTGTGTCAACGTCCTAAATGGGGATCTCGTTTTCTCTGGATACGCCGCGCAGTCCTCACCTCATTCCCCCGCGCAAGAAGAACCGTAATCGCCATCCTCGACCTGGTCATCGTCACCAGCAGCATCATCATCACTGTGCCATCATCATCATCATCACCGTGCCATCATCGTCATCATCATCACCACCATGATCATCAGCAGCATCATCATCGTCACCACCATCGTCATCACCATCATTCTCACCACCAAGACCTTCGTCATCATCAACACCACCGGTATCTCATCATAATCGCCGTTATCCTTAATTCATCGCGAAGAAGTCTCAAGCGGGAGCCTCTCCCTATCGGGTCCGCACCCCATGTTGGTAATCCGAGGCGGGTCATCCAAAACTTGTAACCGCCGTAAATTGGGGGCTCCTCAGGTTTGGGATCTCGAGGAAGTCTCGATTGGGAGCCTCGTCGATGAGTGAATCGCGAGGACGTCTCGAGCGGGAGCCCCTCCATCAGGGATCCCCGCCTCATGTTGGTAATCCGAGGCTCTCATCCCCCACCTGGAACTGTCGTCACCTTTTGGGCCCCTCCTGGCTTGAATTTGGAGCCGGGAGCCTCGTCTGTGAGTAAATCGCGTGGAATTTCCGAGCGGGAGCCTCTCTCTCCCAGGACCGTCCTCGGCGTCCTGGTCCTCTTCTGGACCCCTCGGGGGCGGCTGGATCCGCGGCAGGACGAGGTGGACAATAGGAGGATCGATCGATCGAGCCCTCGGGCCAGTTCTGTGCTGCACCGCCTCGACGCGAGCCCCGTAGCCTTCAGGCATCTAGTCGGAAACTGGAGCGTACACATTACCAGTGGCGGGCTGTTTCTTGAATCCCAGAACTCTTCGAGGGTCGGGGACGATGCTGGGGTGGTGTGGTGTATACATTTTGTCCCCAATGTCCCGGGAAAACAACCAAAAACGTACACCAGGATCCCGTATACACCAGAACCAGCATTCCTGTGCGAATCTCAGCGCAGGGTCGGGAAACGCGTCGGTGTATAGATTTCGTTTCCCTATCTAGTGGTGCGGCCTCGCCGTGGTCCCTGGCCTTGCCTGCACCGTGTGTTCCCCCGCGCGGGAGGGCCAGGAGGGAGGAGCAAAAGGACCAGTGCAAGCCCAAGACTCATCAGGGATGTTGAGCTGCACCCTCCCTCCGAGCTCCACCCTCCTCCTCCTCCTCCTCCTCCGTAGCCATTTTGGCTCAAGGCTATGAACCGTCCCGACGACCGCGAGTCCCACGGGGCGGCTTCTGAGCGCGAGGGGGTTCGCGCTTTGAGGCCAAAGACTTTCCAAGTGATTGAGTGTGCAGCGGCGCGCGAGTGGGCGGCATGGCGCCTCCTCCTCGTGGCGGCGGCGGCAACCCGCGCGGCGGCGGCGGCGGCGCTCCCGGCGGCTCCTAGGCGGGCTCTGGCTGGCGCTGCCCCTCGTGCGGCTACAAGAACCTCGGGTGGAGGACGCAGTGTCGGCAGCCCGACTGCTGCGCGTACCGCCCGACCTCCAGTGGTGCTCCTCGTCCTCGTGACGCTGGTGATGGCGGCTGGCCTCGTCTCGGTCGCTGGGCCGAGGGACCGCCCAGGGCTCCGTGGCGCAACGCCGAGCAGGCGGCTGGAGGCGGCAGGGGACAGCAGCCTCCCAAGCCGAAGCGGCTCACCGACGAGAAACGCGCCTACTTCGTGGCCTGCCCCGTCGACCAGCTCGACGCCTGCAAAGAGCTCATCGCGGAGGCGGACTGGCAGGCCATTCGCCAGCAGCGCTTCCTCCTCCAGCAGCAGCTGGGCTCGCTGTCGGCGGTCAAGCCTGTCAGGAGCGCGCAGGCGGCGGCCGACGAGGCCTCCAAGCGCCTCCTGCGGGCCCGCGGCGAGCTGGAGCGCAAGAAGCAGGCGGCCCAGGCAGCGCTGCAGGCGGCCTTCGACCAGGAGAAGCAGGTCGCGAAGCTGCAGGTGGAGATGGACGAGCTCGTCGAGAAGGCCAGGCGCGTCGTGGCTGAGCCGCCTGCTGCTGCGGCGCCGCGCGCCGAGGACCGCTACGTCGCCGACGTCACCAAGTACAGGGACTTGGTGGGCACCGTCTCGGGCGCCCTCGGCGGCGTCGAGCTTGGCGAGCTGGCTGGCCCGCTCAACTCGCTCCTCGCCGCGCTCCAGCAGGACGTGGCCGCCTGCGAGGCTTCGGGCGCCCCGCCAGCCGCCGCTGCGCCTCCCCCTGCCGTCGCTGCGGCAGGCGCTCAGCCTGGGGCAGCGGCTCCTGCAGCGGATCTGGGAGGCGAGCACAAAGCTGCTGGCGACGACGACGCGGGCATGGAGAGCCTCAACCTGTCCCCTGAGGCCTTCGCGGCGCAGGTCGAGGCCTTCTGCGACGGTGACGCCGAGAAGAGGAAGTGGCTCGAGGACTTCCGCGACCGCTGCTACGCGGACAAGAAGCAGAAGCTGGGGTAGTAGCAGGTGGCGGCTGGCGACGCTCAACATGAACGCCTTCAGCAACCTGGGCAGGTGCCTCACGGAGCAAATCAGCGGGCGCAACGTTCTGCTCTTTCAGGAGACCCGCCTCAGCGGGGCGCGCACGACGGATGCTGAAGGGGAGCTTCGTCGTCGGGGATGGCGCGCCGCGGGTGCTGAGGCCCAGGCGTATCAGGCGGGGGGCCTGGCGTCAGGGGGGCTCCTGACGTGCTCGCGCCTTGAGCACGGGCTGGCGCCCATGATGGGCTACGAGACCCCTGTCGTTCGTCCTGGGCGAGTGCAGCTGCTTCACCGCGCTGGGCTGACTCCTGGGGGAGTCGTTGTGGGGAACGTGTACTTGGAGAGCGGCGTGGGGGTGAACGCCTTCAACTACGAGGCGCTGCGCGACTTGGCGTGCAGGCTGAAGCAGCGCGGCAGGCCGTGCGTGGTCGGCGGTGACTTCAACTGCACCAAGGCCGAGCTGGAGAAGAGCGGAGTGCTGCGCTTCTTCGACGGCACCTGCGTCGACACGCTCGAGCCGACCTGCGTGCAGACGATGCGCCCCATCGACGTGTTCATCGTGTCGAGCGGCCTGCGGCTGCTCAACGTGGAGGTGATCAGCGGATCGCCTGTGTGGCCGCGTCGGCCTGTGGTGCTGGAGCTCGAGGCGACGCGCCAGAGCCCCTACATCCGCGCGATGGATGTGCCCAGGAGCTTCCCGCAGGAGCGGCCTGCTGGCTGTGCGCGCTGGGACTGCCACGTGCCGTGGGCCAGCGTCGGCGAGGAGGTACGGCGGCCCCTGCGCTCTGCGCCTCGGCAGGGTGCGTCGACGGCTCCTCAGGGTGGGCTTGCGGATGCTGCCCTTAATGACGCTGCTCCCCCGAGCGGCGCGCCCCGAGGAGCTACGGGGCCCACGCCCGCTGCCTGTGATGCGAGCGCACATGGACCTGTACGCGGCGGTGGCTCTGAACTCCGTGGGCCCCTGCAAGGACGACCTGCAGGCGGAGAACGCGCCACTCTGGCTGGGGAGCGTGAGCGAGATTCAGGGGACGCGGCCGCTGAGGGCCATGTGTCGCGGGCGGCCTGCGCTGACGTGGAGCTGACGCAGCTCCGCGGCCAGATCAACGTTGCCTGGCAGCGGTTCCTGGAGCAGGCCGAGACCGACTGGATCGATATATACCAGGTGGGCGAGGACGCCCAGAAGTATCGTGGGCGAGGTCAGCCAGCGCAGCCGCGCTGGGTCCGCAAGCTGCCTGTCGCTGGCGCGTGCTGGCCCAACGTCTCGGTCGAGGCCACCTGGCTCTACAGGGTGTCGTGCGAGCTGCAGCTTGTCGCCGCCGTCGCGCAGCCCGTCAGCCGCGCCCGTGCGCTTCGAGGTCTGCACAGGCTGATGGTGACCGCTACCGCGCCCAAGGCCGTGAAGGGCGTCGCGGAGGCTGAGCCTCGCGACCTGCCTGTCGCGAGCTCTTGGTGGCAGCTCCTCAACAGCTTGGGCGCTCACTGCCTGGATCCCTCCACCACGGCCCTGCAGCTGAGCGGGCGCACCCACGCCGCCGCCGCGAAGCTGGCCGAGCGCGACATGTCGGAGCGCAAGGTCAAGTTCCAGAAGTGGGTCGCCAAGCAAGCTGGGGGCGGCGGCGGCGGGCCCCACGCGGCGGCCAGGCTGCCGATCGGCTTCGCGGAGAGCCCCATGCTGCACACCAGCACCGCGGAGACGCGCGCGCCCTTCTGCGAGCCCGCCGACCTCGCCGCGGAGGTCACCGCCCTGGAGGTTGCCTGGAGCGGATGGTGGAGGACAACCTGCGAGCAGGTGCCGCTGCGCTGGCCGAAGGACCTTGGCGCGCGGCCGTCTCGGCCGACGGTGGCGCAGCTGCGGAAGGTGCTCCTGACCTTCCCCGCCAACACGGGCACCTCCTTCTGCGCGGTGCGGCCCAGGCAGCTCAACGACCTCTGCGATGACGGCATCGAGGTCCTCGC
This sequence comes from Prorocentrum cordatum, assembly GCA_963575745.1. NCBI lineage: Eukaryota > Dinophyceae > Prorocentrales > Prorocentraceae > Prorocentrum > Prorocentrum cordatum. The sequence continues at coordinate 96,464 of CAUYUJ010015184.1, read as the reverse complement.
CGACATCATCGGGGCCATCGAGCTCCACGCGTCCTGGCCCGAGATGACCACCAAGATCTGCTTCATCCAGAAGAGGCTCGGTGGTGTCAGGCCGATCGCGCTGATCATGGTGCTGGCCCGCGTGCAAGCCCGGCTGCGCCGAGACCTCGCGCGCGAGTGGGAGGTGCAGAACGCGCGCAGCTACTGGTGGGCTTCGGCGGGGCGCAGCTGCGAGCGAGCGGTCTGGCACCAGGCTGCTATGGGCGAGTGGGCCACGCAGCGTGGACAGGACTGCGGCGACGAGATGCGCTGGGTGGCGGCGGCCGTCCTGCTCGACCTGCTGAAGGCTTTCGAGCAGGTCAGGCACCGCTGGCTGCTGGACGCCGCGGTGCGCGCTGGCGTCCCGCTGTGGCAGCTCAAGCTTCAGGTGGAGCTGTACTGCGCGCCTAGGGCGCTCGCCTTGGGCAGAGCGCACTCCGACGTGATCGAGGCTCGGCAGGCGATCCTGCCCGGCGACGGCCTCGCCACCACCCTGCTCGAGCTGATGCTGATCGGGCCGATGGGCAGGCTGGTCGAGCAGCACCCGACGATGCAGCTGGCGGTGGTCGTGGACGACCTCATGCTGCACAGGTTCGGCGGCGCCGTGCGCGTGACGAGGGAGGTGGCGGAGGCGGCCTTCAAGCTCAAGACGCTCTTGACGGAGGTCGACCTCAACGTGGCGCTATCCAAGCCCCGCGTGCTCGCCAACGTGCCCGACGTCAGGCACGCCGTCGCTGCGAAGCTCAAGCGGCCGCTCGGCATGGTGTCGGTCAAGGGCGAGCGCAATCTTGGAGTCGACTTCTCTTGCGGCCGCAGGGTTGTGAGGAAAGTCCGCGGCGACAAGATTGCGCTTGCAGGGTTGAGGCTCAGGCGCGCGGCCATCTTGAAGACAGGCGTCGGGCGCAAGCTGGCAGTCCGCAAGGTGGCGCGCGGCGGGCTCGAGGCGCCCATCTCCTACGGCTTCTCCGTCACGGGCTGCGCCACCACGGAGCTCGACAAGCTGCGCCCGCTCATCTTCACGGCCGTGGCGCCGAGCGTGGCGGGGCGCTCGCGGACCCTCACGCTCATGCTCACGCCCTTCCTCGACCCTGTCTACCGCGCGACCCTGGCCCCAGTGATGGCGATGCTGCGCGCGGTCTGGGAGTGCACGTGATCGAGTACGGCCTGGCCCAGTGTGCGGCCACTAGCTGGTGCCAGGTGAAGGGGCCCTTCTCCGCGGTCAGGCTCTCCCTCGAGCGCGTGGGCTGGCAGATTGTCGACGGCAGCACCTGGCTCACGCACTGCGGCGACAGCCTCTGCATCTTCGAGACCTCGCCCTGGGTCGTCAAGCGCCTGCTCTGGATGGCGGTGGAGGCGCGGCAGTGGCGACAGGTCGGGCAGCGGCCTGGACTCGCCCACCTGGCTGATGGGGGCGTCCTCGAGCCCATCGTCAGGCTCACCAACGCGGGGGCGGTGCAGCGCAAGGGCTTCTTCGGCCGCCAGGTGGCCTACGTCGACGGTGATGTTGATGCCGCCGCTCCTCGGCCTGTCGTTCGACCTGCTGTGCTTCCTGAGGTTGCGGCGCTGCCTTCGGGAGAGGAGGCAACTCGAGGCGGCGTCGCGCGGTCAAGTGTCGCACTTCGAGCAGGCATCGCGCGGTCAAGCGGAGCGAACTACGACGGTGTTGCACTTCGAGCAGGCATCGCGAGGGCAGACGACGTGGGGACATTGGAAGACTGCCTGGCGGCGGGCCCGAGCATGGATGGCGTCGAGGCTGGCTCTGCTGCGCGTGGCCGCTCTGGCCCAGCTCTGGCTAGCGTGCTCGGGACTGGCTACTTGGTGGCGGTGGAGGCCAGCGCCGCTACTCTGCAAGCTGCGCGCGCTGAAGCTGGTGATGGATGGGGCGACCTCATCAACGACCTGCTCGGCCAGGTGGCGCCCGACCCCCCGCCGCGGCCAGACCCAGAAGGCGGAGCACCGCTCGGGCCTGGGCTGCCTGCTGGCGACGCTGGGGCTGGTGCCTGCCCAAGCGTCGTTCCTCCACGGCAAGGTGTGTCGACGGCTCCTCAGGGTGGGCTTGCGGATGCTGCCCTTAATGACGCTGCCCCCCCGAGCGGCGCGCCTCGAGGAGCTACGGGACCCGCGCCCGCCGCCCGCGGTGCGACGCTTGGGCGAGACGCTGGTCCGACAGGCCGGGCTGCGGCAGATAGGCCATTTGCTCAGAAGGCTAAGGCGATCCGTCTTGCGCCCAAGGAGTGCGGCTACCTCGCCTCGGTCATCGTGGGTGGACAGTGGCCACAGCGCCGAAAGTACCTGGGCGGCTACGCGGCGGACGACAAGCGCTTGCTGCGCGGCGACGCTGGCACGCTGCTGCACAGGCGCACGCGCTGCAGCGGATGGCCGCCCGAGCTGCGGCTGCCCAGCAAGATCCGCGAGCTGGCGGACAGGGCCGAGCTCGAGGAGGTGGAGTGCCTGCTGGAGCGCGCGCTGTGGCCTGCGCCCCGCGGCATCACCAAGCCGCCTCGGCCTCCTGGGCTCAGCTGGCTGGGCCAAGACGTTGGCGGCATGCTGCCGTCTGGCGACGTGTACCTGGACGGCTCCGCCTACGAGGGCGACTTCCAGCAGTGCACGAGCGTCGGCTGGGCTGCGGTGGTGCTGCAGGAGGGCGCGGACGCCTTCCGCACTGGCATCTCGGGCGCGCTGTGCGAGCCCTTCGCCGATATCAACGGCGGCGAGTTGGCTGCGCTCATCGGCACGCTGCGCCATGCAGCGCCGCCCGTCAGGGCCATCGTCGACTCGAACTTCGTGCTCAAGGGTGTGCTGGAACACGGGCCGCTGAACACGACGCGCTGGGGCTACGCGTGGGCCCACCTCTGGCGCGAGCTCTGGCGGCTCGTCGAGGACTTCGGGGGGATAGGCCCGCAGGGCCTGACCCTCAAGAAGGTCCCTGCGCACGTCTCGCGCCGCCGAGTGGTCGACGACGGCGTCACCACCGCGCGCGACTGGATCGGCAACAGCATCGCTGACCAGGCCGCGAAGCGCGCGGCTGAGCGCGCGAGAGTCGCGCCCGAGGCCCGCCAGCGCCTGCAGTCGGCACGGGAGCTGGTCGGGCGTGGCCTTGTGGGTCTCCGCGGTTGGGGCCGCCGTGGGCGGGGGCGACGCCACCCACCGCGCGGCGAAGCCCAACAAGGTGGCCCCGCGAGCAGCGCTGCAGCCCGTGGCTGCCAGGCTCGGCTGCGACCTCCGTGGGCCGCCTGGGGCGCGATGGTGCAGCAGGTGCCGCTGGACGGAGCGCGCCAGCGAGTGCCCTGGCTCGATTGTGGCGTCCGCCCTGGACCACAATAGGAGGCTGCGGGCACAGGGCGCTCTGGCGCACGTGATCGCGAAGATCGAGCCGCAGGTCGAGGCCCAGCTGCAGCGCGAGATGCCGCTGCTGGCCTGCCTCGTCTGCGGGGCCACGGGCGCGGCGAGGAGCTCGTCATTTGCCCGCGCCTGCGGGGAGCCTGGGGCCAAGGGCAAGCTGGCGATTGCCCGCCTCGCCAGAGGCTTCGCGCCCGGCGTCGCTGGCCGAGCGGCCGTCAGGATGGAGCAGCTCGGCGACGACGACCTGGACTCCTTCGGCGCCGCCCTGGACAGGCCGCTCCCTGCGGCGCGCGAGGGGGGAGGTGCTCCCATATCCCCATCGTGGCGCCCTCGGTTGCGGCCGCGGCTTCGGGGGCGACGCGGAGCTCTTCGGCGGCGTCCTGGACGGGCCGCTGCCCTGAGGCGCGCGCGGGGGCAGGTGGCCCCACATCCCCGCGTTGCGCCCTCGGCGGCGGCCACTACTGCCTGTTCGTCGCGGTCTCCCTCGACGAGCTCGCGCGGGTCTTCCTGACCCTGGCCCCGCGCGCTGGGGCGCGCGCGGGCCGCCCGTCCGCTCGACAGCGCGGCCGGAAGCTCGCGGATCCTCCCCCTCCTCCTCCTCCGCCTCCCCCCCCTCCTCCTCTGCCTCCTCCTCCTCCTCCTCCTCCTCCTCCTCCTCATCCTCCTCCTCTGCCTCGACTGACCCAAAAGGCCCCTGCGAGGGTTGAGTTCTACTGAAGGACTTGCCCCGCTGGGGGGGCCACCGTGTGCGAATCCCGAAGCGTGCCAGAACCTTGTTCTCAGGACTGCAACGCCACGAGTCAATCTGACTGTTACGTCTCGGCGGTCTTGGACCGTGCCGCAAGACCATTCCTGGGACTTTCAGCACCGCGAATCCACGTAACTGGTGCGCCCTGGCAATTCTGAGCCGCTCCAAGACACCATCTATTTGGTACGTTAACCATGAGGGCTGGTGAAACTCTTGCAGATGTTAAGAACGAATGTGCGCGGCGCTAAGGCAGAAAAGGAATCGCCTTCAATACTTGAAGCCCTTGCAAATGTTTAACACGAATGTGCGCGGCGCTGATACGAGAGCTACATGTTGAAATCAGCCCGCCCTCAATCCATGAAGCTTCTGCCATTGTTTAGAACGGATGTGCGCGGCGCTCAGGCGAAAGCCACATTTTGAACTCGACCGACCCTCAATCCGCGAATCTCTTACACATGATGTATAAACGAATGCGCACGGCGGTAAAGCGAAAACCACAGTTTGCAAACGACTCGGCCTCAATCCGTGAAGGTTGCAAATGTTTATAAAACGAGTGTGCGCGGTGCTAAAGCGAGAGCCACATGTTGAAAACGACCCGCCCTCAATCTGTGAAACGGTTGCCAATTCTTATGTTTCAGGACCATAAGCGGTGAGGTCGTCTCAGGCGAAACGCCCGGCCCGCCCTTTCGACTGGGCTCGGGGTGCGACAAGGGAAGAGTTACATAGAAGGACAAAGAATGGAGGAGGAGGACGAGGGCGAGGACGAGGAGGAGGATGAGGAGGAGAAGGAGGAGGAGGAGGAGGAGGAGGAGGATACGGGAGAGAGCAGCGGAGGCAGGAGAAATTGGGCACAAAGTGAAAACCCTTTGCGTCCAGACCGCTGGTGGTAACCCATCGGCAGCCGAATCGGGCGCAGGGGAAGCCTTTGTGCCCGAACGGACCGAGGCGGAGCAGTTCGCAGCAAAGCTGGGTTCCGTGCTGCCTCACGCCTGAGCGCGGCGGCGCAGATTTCGAGGCCCGCGGGATTGTCCCAACGGTTTGCTCTCGTGCCACAGCGGCCTGCTGGGTTGCCCCAGCAGCCTGGCCCTCGGGGTTGCCCCAACGGCTTCGCGACCCCGCCATCGGCGACCGCGCTTCTGCCAGCCGAAGCTACGACGGCGCTAAGGAAACTCGACCTGCGCGCACCTGGCCAGAGGGAGAGAGAGCCGCGCGAGGAGAAGAGGCAGGGGGGGAGGGTACGGACACGGAGAAGAAGGGGGGAGGGGGAGGGGGAGGAGGAAGAGGAGGAGAATTAAAAGGAGAAGGAAGAGGATAATGAGAAGGAGGAGGAGGACGAGGAAAGAGAGCACGGCGCGGCCTCGGCCAGGGCGAGGAGGAAAAGGGCGATGGGGGAGACAGGACGAGAGCATCCGCGATCACGAGGACGGCGATGAGGGTTACTCCAAAACGAGTTCGGATGATTCCCATACGGGGTCCTACAGTCAGAGTTATTGTGTATTGCGATGCTGTGGCCTAGAGCGTTGGCAACCCTCTCGGTGTCGTAGAATGGTCCAAATCTTCGGTGACGTAAGCGAATACAGGTGTAAACCTGCAACCAAAAATGGGGCCGCGAAAAGAATACATGTGTAATCCGCCAAAGGAAGCCATTTACAAACCGCCACAGAAGGGGATGTATGTTCAACTCACCACAGCACAAGGGCAAATTACAAGGTTGCCAGGACGACGCATGTTTCTGCAACATGCTACAACCAAATTCAGTTGATACTTCACTACAAGAATTCTTTCGCACGGCTGTCACAAAACATTCTTGCAATGCCGCCACAGCAAAACTCAGTTCGTATGATGGAACGAAATGGGTCCGCTTGCAACCCGCAACAGAGGGAATCATTGTGCGACCCACCACAAAAAACAAATTGAAATCTGCCATAAGGAGAGTCGTCTTGCAATCTGCCACATGATGAATCGTGTGCAAGGCCGCTTTAAAGGGGGATACATGTGTGCTCAGCCTGAACACGACGCTGTGTGTAACGAGAGTAAAATAGCGGAGTGGGAAAGAGCAGGAAGGGGATAGTATGAGGGAGATGTTCCTGACTCGTGGAGAGCATAATCGGAAGGTCAAGTGGGAGGAACGACGAGGACGAAGAGGGAGCACGCAGCAGAATAGTAGTGGTAGTGCAGTGCGCACTGCTCAGTCCGTAGGAGCAACACTACACATGTTCCGTTGACGCGACACGCCGTCCACAGTGCATCTAATACGATTGACTGGTACACGGCGTCATGAATTCTCAACCCGCGGCAAAAAGAAACACGGTTGAAGACAACAAATCAAAGGAATCGATCGGTGGGCCACCACCAACAGGAATCGATGTGTGAGGCCACAGCACAGCGATGCGTTTGTGAGGCCGTCACACGATGAAATCGATTTGTTATAGACGCCACAGAAGGAACGAACTTATGATGCGCCACAGAATGAATCATGTCGTAAAGCCGCCGCACAAGGAATATCGACTGGCCTTCGGCACATCCCGCCACCGTGCTTGGGTTGTGGGTGAGGGTCCTCAGGGATGCTTCTTGGGGGTCTTTTCGGAGCGGTCTCGGGGGCCTCTTGGGGGCAGTTAAGGATGCCTGTTGCGAGCCTTTTCGGGGACGCTTGGGAGCTTCTTTGGGGCTTCCTGATGGCCTTTGGGGAGCCTCTTGGGGCCTTTTTGGTGCCTCTTGGGGGCCTCTTGGGACCGTTTTTGGGGGGACCTCTCGGGGCCCGGGGCTCGAAACGTCCGTGCAGGTCTCCCGTCGGGGCCCCCTCCTGGAGCCGTACAGTCGGGGCCCTGAAGAAGGAACCCTTTTGGTTGGGGAGGGGCTCCGCGTTCCTTAAGTGTTTCACAACTTGCCTCAGGTTTTCCTTATGTTTCCGATAGGTAATCGAATTTTAACTTTTATGGAAAAAAAAGGCCTCGTTCCTTATTTAGGGTTCCTTAGGTCAACGCCCCAACTGTATTGGGGGCCTCTGGGGTCGTCCTTGGCGTCTCCTGGGCCGTCTCTTGGGGGCCCTCTTGGACGCCCCGCGGGCTCTCCCGGCGCGAGTTTTTTCGGGCCCTCTCGGGCCGCCCGGGGCGTGGGAGCGCCGAACGGGCGAGAACGCCAAAGCAGCTCAGACACCCAAAAAGCATACACACTGCTCATTTCCAATTCTTCGAGAGTTCTTTGATTTTTGGGGGGGGGGGGGGGGCAGATCCTCTCATTTCTAATTCTTCAATCCTGGGCCTCTTCCTGGCCACTAGGGGGCCAGGAACAATTAGAAACGAGAACAATTGGAAATGAGCACGATTAGAAATGAACGACGTGTACAGTCAGACTGCTGAAGTGAGGAACGACTAATGAGGAACGCAGCCCTGTCAGCCCCAAAACCGCTTGCATGCACGAGGAGATCTAGAGGAACAGCCAGCCATGGAAGGAACTGAAGAGCATCGAGCTCCTTCCGATCCCAACCTGCTCCTTATTTCAGCGTCTTGACTGTAATGAATGTTTGCCTGCTGGGGTCCTCCTGTGAGGCCTCTGGAAGGCCTCGTCGGTCATCTTGGGGGCATCGTGGGCCGGCCATTCTGGGCCTTGGGCGTCTTGGAGTAATCTTTCGGCGGCGACTCGGGGCCCTCCTGGACCTTCTTTGGGGCCGTTGGGGAACCTCTTGGCCCGTCTCGTGGCCCTCCAAGGCCCGAAAAGATCATCCGAGAAGACGCTGGGAGCCCCAGGGGCTACGCGACGCGCCCCAGAAGATTTGGCGATGTTGGGCCAGGCCCCTGAAAGAATCGTCAGGATTGGTGGCTGAGGACTGATGTTCCAGGCGATCCAACAAGGGACCTGAGGACACTCCAACTCGTACCTCAAGGGCACGGTGGCGGACATTTGTGAGGCCGCCACGGAAGGAATCAATGTGTAGTCTGCCGCAAGAGAAATCAAATATGTAAGGCCACAACAAATAACATGTGCTTGTTGACCACCACAGAAGACATGTGTTCGTTAGGTTGCCTCGCAAGAAATGCAATTGCGAACGAAAAGAACCGTCTCGTAAGTCGACATACAGGGAATCATTCAAAAGGCTGCCGCAAACAGGGAAGAATGCGGAGGCCGCCACGAACAAATCAATGTGCAATCCGCCGCGAACGGAGTCCATATGTAATGCCTCCATTCAAAGGAGTATGCACGTGGGCCACCGCCGAAAACTTGTTGTTGGAGGCCGCAACAGATGATATGTGTTTTATGCCGACAAAAAACGAGACATGTTGCAACCCGCAATGAGCTAAATCCAGTATCGCCGCAGAAGGAATCAATGATCCCATACGCGGGCCACCACATAAGGAATCGACCTGCGAAGCCGCCACAAAACGACATCGACGTATATGCCGCCACGACGGGTGAACATGCAATCTGCCACGAAGAGTCAATCTGCAACGCCGCTACTAGCAATCAGGGGCTACCACAAAACTGATATAGTTGTAGGGCCACCGTAGAAGAGGCTTGGTTGTAAACCGCCTGAAGAGGAAACTGCTTGTAATCCGCCGCAATAGGTTTTCATATGTAAGGCCGCCACGCAAGGAGTATCCAGCTGCCTGTGACAAGGCCCACCAACGTGCCAGCCCAGCATGCTCGGCGGCCTTCCTTCGACGGGGCACCGGTGGCCGCATTTTCGATGGATGGACATCAGGATAACCATGCTGATTATGATGATGCTGATGATGATGATGATGAGGATGAGGATGATGATGATGATGATGATGATGATGATGATGATGATGATGATGATGATGATGATGATGGTGCAGGTGATGGTGATGATGGTGATGGTGACGGTGATGGTGATG
>CAUYUJ010015184.1:55000-85000 GCA_963575745.1 Prorocentrum cordatum | reverse complement strand
CGCCCAGGTCCGTTGTGGATGCCCTCTTGGGGATGCAGGAAGCCCTGGAGGCCGCCAGGGACGCGTCTGGGCACCGAGAGAGCCTCGGGAAGAGGGGGGGCGGTTCGCGCGCACAAGGTGCGGCCCGAAGGGGGTGGGGCCCCTAGAAGATTGCCGGAACCCTAATTACCAGACAGCACTTGGCATTCTATCGGGGGTGGACGGACCTCCTACCCTGACACGTCGATTAAGGAATTAATTGACCGTTTTCGGTTCGCGAGAGGGCGTCGCGGCCGTCATTTTTGCGGGTCCATGTCCGTCGGTTTCGGTCTTAGGCCGTTTTCACAAAGGGGAGGTTTACTAAAGGGAGGTTTGTCCACCGCCGATTCTAGCGCGCCTCAACATGCCAGGGGGCACGGTGCGCGATATGTGGGAGGCCGCCACGACAGACATGTGTTGACAGGCCGCCATAAGAATGAATCAAGGTGATCTGTTCTGCTTGTCAGGCATCTGGGGTGCAGGCCAGCGGCTGGTCAGAACCGCGGGCGTCTCAGATCGCAGGACAATGTCGTCTCTCGGAAGATTCGCACGCGCAGTTGACTTGCACGTGAAGCTGCTCTGCGCATGTTTAGATTCAAACACAAGTCGGATCACGCTAACTAAAGTTCGCGCCCGTCCCCCCTCCTGTCGTTCCTCCTCAGGACCACCCGCTGCGACAACAGGGCAAGAGGCTGAAGGAGAAGGTCAAGCAGTCGCTGTCGTGGCCGAAGTCTCCCACACAGGTCCTACCCATGGTGATAGAGCTCGACGAGGCCGTCTTCTTTCGGAAGTACGGGGCACGATCGACCGCCACCAACACCAAATCGTATCGCGACGATGGGCACATCGCAGATACGATCTCAGCGGACGCGCTCGCCAAGTTGTCAGAGAAGGATGTTGACAATTTGAAAAAGTTATTGAGCATGATGCGCAAGTACACTTGCTTAGCCATGATGCAGGAGATCAAAGATTCGGGAGATTGGGTCAAGCCGATGGACACGATGGACACGAGAAGCCGAAGCAAACCCTCCGCGACGCCTGAGGGCAACGAGTTCAAGTTGTCGATATGACCCACACTCTCAACGGGTGGTGACTTTGTGTTATGAGTGACGGGGTTGCCCCATGCATGATGATCTGTCCCGCCGTCCTCCTCCCCGCGACATCTGCATTTTAATGGCGTCCACAGCTCGATCGATCCAATGTTTTTCTGCTGGTCACTTACTTGGTTTGCCAGGACGGGGTGCGGGTGGACGGCCATGCCTCTCCGCCCCGGTTTTCGGTGCCACTTCCTCATCGCCGCTCCCGCCTGCCAACTGCAGGCTTGGCTGGGCCACCTCCCGGGGCAATGAGAAGGGGGGCGTAGGTTCAGGGTAGAATGAATACATCGACCCCCAACCGTCGTCATTTGCGCCCTCCTGTTCCTTCTTCTCATGTTTTCGCCAGTGTCTCTGAACAGAGCGCGCCCGAGTTTCAGGCAGCGAGCAATCGTGGCGTTGGCAGCGAGAGGCATGTATGAGCGATGGCCACGGCGAGTTGTTCACTAGCCGAACGGCCGTTCTAGAGTTTTTAGAGAGCATATTTGGAGAAGGACGACGACACGTGGTCCTACACCCAGCGTGAGCCCAAACGAGTTCTCCAATGAAGGGTCAGCGAGGTCTTCCCTGCTGTCGGGGCACAAAGTGTTGGCTCAGTCTGGTTCTCTGCCGCTTTAGACTTTAGGCATTGCCGGCCGCCCAGATGGGCCTGTGACCTGGTGTGCGCACGGTGGGCTCGCGTCGTGTCGACTGGCGGTGACCCCGCTGCTGGCGTTCAACGTTGAACGCCGCCAGCGACCCAGAATCGCTCGATGTTGAACGAAATGACGTTTCGGTGACGGCCGATCGTTGAAGGTTGAACGATCCCCGCGGCATCAGAAACTAATGCTGAAGTCGACACGACAAGAATTTGCCGTACTTACAATCACCGCAAAGAGCGGCGCGATGGCACGCAGTTCCTCAAGGCTGCGTGTATAGGTGGCACGAGTCACAGCCTTGTTCCCACCTTCGCGAACAAAAAGCAGGTGTGAAATTCTTAACGCTTCGCTCACATATAGTGAAACAAAGCTGGCAGCCAGGGTGAACAGGGCGACCTCTGGGAGCAAGGCGGTAGCCTTGGAGTGGAGGGCATTTTCGAGCCATCCCTGGGGGCCGCGTGGGGGCGAAGAAGTAGAAGGATGAGGAGGAGGAGGTGGAGGGGGAGGAGGACGAGGAGGACGACGACGACGATGACGAAGACGACGACCACCACCACGACGAGGAGGAAGAGGCGGAACAGGGAAACGAAGACGATGAGGGCAAGAACGAGTACGAGAAGGAGGAGGAGGAGGAAATGGAGAAGGAGGAGGAAAGGGAGGAGGAGGAGGCGGAGGAGGAGGAGGAGGCGGCGGAGGTGGAGGAGGAGGAGGAAAAGGAGGACGAAGAGGAGGAGGAGGAGGAGGAGGAGGAGGAGGAGGGGAGGAGGTGGTGGAGGACGAGCAGCATGACAATGATGACGAGGACAGAGCCCTCAAACTCGCCTCTTGAAACCCTCGTGGGACTCTGCTGGGGGATCTTGGGGTCATCGTGGGTAATTTTTTGGGGGGGTATCGGGCCCTCTTGGAGCCGTCTTTGGGGGTCTTCGGGCCCTTTTGGAACCCTTTGGAGGATCCCCTGGGGACCTTGGGGGGCCATCTTGGAAGCCATCGATCAACAGGGGGTGGTCCTACAGTTTACTCCCCATCTTGGGGCTATCAAAATCGCCTCTTGGGACACTGTCGGGGAACTTGTTGGCCGACCTTGGGCGATGTGGGTGCCGCTTTACCTTGAGGGAATACCCCGATGGGCATTGCAAAACGTCTCTCGTCCGCCGCCGCCTTGGTTCAAGGCGGCTCCGCCCTATCTGCCTACGTTGGTGGCGTCGCGTGCTACGCACTATCTATGGCGTCGGGCTGGATAAATGGCTTGCCCCGTACTCCATCGGCACCTCCATCGAAGCTTCGTTCGAACTTGCCAGCGGAGCGGTCGTACTGGCGGCAGCGGTGCTCACTTCTTCCCTTGGCGTTGTGGCGTTTGATTTTATCTACGCCAAGTACGACCACTAGCGCAGCGGAGGATACCCCGAGGACGACGAGCACGGCAGACGCCGTCCTGGACATCTATTTGATCGGTATCAAGCACTACCATTGCGACCCCACCTGCTCAAGCTTGGGTCGCACGCGCGCGAGGGAACTCGTCCGCGTTATCAAAAGCCTTCCCTGCTCCGAGTTCTACCTGGGTAAATGCCATCTCTACATCATGAAAGTATACACGCGCGCTACTCCGACGACCTTGACCTCCACCACAACGTCTTCAACCATTGCACCGGCCCCACCATCTACGACACACGAGCGCGGAAACGCAACGGACTACGACGGACTACCACGCCGCCGAGATCGAAGAACGCCGGCTAGCGAAACTCTCAACTTCCAGCTGCTCGTGGACACGCTGCCAGCGCCTCCACCACAAACTATTACATCGAACGTGTTTTTCTTCCGTCTCCACTTTCTTGAGCCTCACCATCTACGGGCTCCCAGCCGCTGGCGCCATCATCGGCCGCGCGATGAGGGAGCGCGAGGGCGATTTGTCGAGAGGTCCTTGATGGGGCCCAGCTGAGAATGTCCTCTTTCGCATGTGGATGCGAGAAGTACACGCGCGGCTCAACGTCCTCCCCCGCAGGCGGCTGCCCTGCAGCGAGGCCATCAAGGCCTGGCTCGCAGCATCGCCGCGAGGATCCCGCCGGGTGCGATCAGTTTCGAGGCCGAAGTCACTGAAGTAAGAACGGATCCAGTCACCGATCTACCCATTGCATTACCTGGCGCAGAGATTCGAGTTTGGACAACAAGCGCCAATTGCAGCCGGAGCTGGAGCGTATGGGCTCCAGTGTCACAACTAAGTACGAACGGATTGATGGCGTCCTCGCAAGCGGGGCAATAGGGCTCAGGAACTTACAGGTATAATGTGCGGCGCTCGTCCGATCCCTCGGGTTCCCCCCGCGCGAGGCCCCATCGCCCTTCCAGCCTCTCAATGGCTTGGCGCCAAAGGCGCAGTAGGAGCACGACCAGCCGCCGGAGGCAATCAGACGCCCGCGTCGCATCGTCGAGCGCATGTCCGGCAACGTCGCCCAGCTCGCGGGCGGCCCTGGCAGGGGCGACGCCCATCTCATTGACGCCGCATTCATGACGCGAGGCGACGCTCAAGCCAGCAGCGAGGCCCCGGTCCGCAGCGCCGCGCGGCCCGCGAGGCGCTTGCAGGAATTCGGCAGCCTGGGCGTCGCCCGCTGCGGCAGCCTCGACGGCGCCGCGGGCTGCCCCCGCCGCTGCTCGCTGGGGAATCCCACAGAGGAGGGCGACAATGGGGCGAGCGGAAGTCGACGCGAGACTTGCCAGTTGCGACGCACTCGTCGCGACATGGCAGACGCGCCGGGTGGCCGGCACGCCCTGGAGATCCTTCATTCGAAGCAATTCCGCCAAGGCCGCGGGAGGTTTTGCTGCGCGCGAAACCTGCGCGACGCGTTCGCACGCCCATGAAGCGGGCCCTCAAAGAATAGGAGGGGGCGTGGCGGGCGCTTGCGTCTCGCGGGCCAGGGCGCGCCGGCGTTCGGGGCCGCTCTCAGCGACGACGCGCTCGAGGAACAGGAATTCGGCGGTCGCGGCAAGGGGCCGCGGACGACGTGCCAGACACCTGCGGAAATGGACCGTCAAAAGGCAGAGGCCGAAGATACAATCCCGTCGGCAAGCGCGGCGCGGTCACGACGCGCCGCCACCGCGGAACACCGCGGCGCCCACAGTGCGCGACTGCTCACGAATTGCAGGCAAGGGCGCCCCGGCGCGAAATATTCCGCGCGCGCGGTAGAAGTCATGGGCCATCCAGAGCACAGGCAGTAAGAGGAGTTGCATTTCGTCGAGGCCACCCAGCAGCGCTTCTACAGATCATCGACACCCTTGCGGAGCAATGCAGCATTGACCGAGACTGCCCCGTCAACGACTGTCTCGCGGGAACATGATCCAAGGCGCGCGAGCCCGGAGATCCAGAGTCGTCGCTGCTTCAATCGGCGAGAAGTAAACTCGATCAAGTGCGCGGCGCGCGTTGCGGAATTGTCGGCTACAAAAACGACCGGCCCGAGAGCATAGCAGCATCATCGTCGCACTCGCACGCACTTTTTGGAGTGGCCCAACCGATCGACCCACGTGCGCCACCGCGCGATGACGACCCAGGAGCGACGCACCTTCGCTCTCCTGGCATCTGGCCACCGGCACGGCGCCCGCGGGACGCAACGCCGGCGGGCAGATGCCAGCCATGCGCGCCCAACATATGCTTGATAAACCGACGTGCCGCTCATGATTTCGGCAGAATCTCGCACCGGCGGGCGCCGCGCGCGCGTGCGCGCCGGCGAGTTGCCGATCGCTATTAGGGTGGGGATTTTTGCGCGTCAAATATTTACTCGCCGACGCCAACTCAGAATGCGGAGCCGCCCAGCTCTTGCAGCGACGGGGGCGGCGGCGATGTCGAAGCCAGAAATACATGGGGCCCCGCAGCAACTGGAACTCGACACCACGCCCTCGATGACCCCGTCCAGGGACGTGCTTTCACATTGGCCCACGACGCCCCGGAGAGACGCGAGAGTTCTGACGAGAAGGAGTCCTGTAGTTCTTTCATTGTCGCACTTAGCGCCGACTGCGCTGGCGACCCGGGCCCAGGACGGCGCGGCCCGCGCGATGCCCAACGAGGCTTTCTCATTGCCATGCCGGATCTTCATCGACGAAGGGAACTTATGCCACGCATCTCTAGCGTCTTTGACCTTGAATCAACGCCGCGCACGGCCCAGACCTGCTAGAAACAGCGCCCCATCTGGAGGCCCGAGCAACGCCCAGCTCTGGGAACGGACCTGGCCTATGGCGACGCGGCTGCACGGGCGTTTATTGATTGCGACCCAACATGCGAAGAAGACCCACCCCCCGTTTCTGATGCTACAGAACAACAGATCAAGCATTCTCGGTTTGTTCAATTGCCGGGCATGCCCTGCGCGCCGCATCTACCAAGACGGCGCTCTGCCGGACTGCCCCTGGCGCAGCCTGCCCAGGACTCGGGGCGTCGACGGCGACCGCCCCAACGGGTGCAACGAGCACCCCATGCAGGAGGGGGCCTCGCGCACGGTCAAAGCCGAGGGAGAAGCACCACCTCGACCCCCGCGCGGAGGCAGACGCGCCCCTGGACCACCGCGCCCCCGAGGCCAGGGCTTGCGCCGCAAGAGCGAGGCGATTTCGCGCGAGGGCCCCGGGGCCGCCGCCTGCCGGAAACGACGCCAACAAGGGTCGCGAGAACCGGCATTTCGGCGGCAGGCAGGCGCGAATGCCCACCGCGGGGCCCGCGCGGTGAGGATTGCCCAGACAGAAGCATCGCGCTTGTCAAGCCGTTCGAGCTCCACAACCTGAACGACGCGCCACGGGAACGGGGCCGAGATTTACATCGAGCCCGCCAAAACATGGCGGACCGCTTGGACTTGCGGGCCGCTGGCCCCTGCGGCGCGGGGGGGGGGGGGATCAACGTCGCGCCCGCCGCCCAGAGGCCCGCGGCCGACCTCGCCAACGAGGCGTCGCGCCGCCAGCCCCCGCGTCGCGCGAGACGGGCGCCAGCCCTGCTGCGAGCCGCATTGCTTCAAGGAAAACGCGCGAGCCCCGCGGCCAGCCGCGCCGCTGCATCCCCGCGAAAAAAAGGTTTAACATAAGCGGCGCAGGGATGGAGGCCGAAACGATGTCGAATCAGACCAGGTGGGGCCCGTCGCATCAAGCGACATCCGCCCGTCAATGCTGCGGAAGAACGCCCAGTCCACATTGCGCGGCGCACGTTAGCCATCCGACCGCGGGGACGAAGCCGCAAGGCAGAACGTGGATCCGCCCGTGCCAGCGCGAAGGATCAATTCCCAAAGCACCCTGGCATCGCGCGGCATCCGCCACTCACTGTCGCCACCGGGCGCGCGAGCCAAAGTGTGGCGCGTCAATGGCCTGGCCCATGGTGCGCGCCCGCGCGCGTTGCCAACGTTGCAGGGCGAATATCACCGAATGTTCTTCTTTGGGCGTTGCCGTCTGCAGATCATTCAAGATGATCGCCTTGCTGATTTTGTTATATTTGTTTGTCCCGACTGTGTGGATGTCGAGCCTGCTTGGGCGCAAATGCCTTATGGCGTCGGCAACCTGCTGCTCGGGCAGATAGAATGGGGGGCGCGCGATCCCTGATGAATAAAATGGCACCCATGCGGCCGCCGCGGTCTGTCGCGGCCCCCCTCGGAGGGCATGGGCAGAGGGGGGCGCGAGGGAAAACGACGCGAAGATGCGAAGGAGGAAAACGAGGAAGGGGGAGGGGCACGAGCATCAGAGGGGGGGGCGGGCGAGGGCGCCGATAATGTTTCGGCGGAGCAGCGAGAGCTCAGCAGTAGACAGCGATGTGGCGAGAACGCAGGTCGTCTTCGTCGTGGTCGCCCTGGTCGCCGTCGTCGTCGCCGTCGTCGCGGTCGTCGTCGTCGTCGTCGTCGACGTCGCCATGGTCGTCGTCGCCGTCGACGTCCGCCGTTCCTGGCAATGACGGCTGCGTTCTGGGCCCGGGGCGCAAGGCCCGCCCGTCTGTTGGGCGCAATTCCTTATTTCGCGGGAGCGGGCTCACAGTGGAAATCAGTTCACGGCGGCAGGTTTTCGACGTCTGACGAAAATGTTCAACGATTTGGCGCGGGCGGGCCCACCGCGTGAATTCGCGCGCGGGGCGCGCTTCCCGTTGCCCGGGGCCCCCGCGCAACGATCGGGCGGTTGCAGGTTTAGTGGGTAAAATCAATCACGCGCGGGACGCACTTCGCGTGAAGTGGCGCGCCCCGGCGCGCCCATTTTACGACGCTGTTTTTTTTTTCCGCGTTTCGCGCGGGGATAAACGTGGCGGGAAGCGTCAATCGTAAAGTGGATTCGTTTGAATCTTAACGCATAGTTTGAATGTGCCTTCAAAGATCCTTTGCCAGTTTACGACGGGCGCTTCCCGCCCCTTTTTCTCGCGCGCCAAATCTGGAATCGCGCGGCGGGCGCGCCGGGGCGAGCCGCTTCACGCGAAGCGCGCTGCGCGCATGAACTTGCGCGCTGGGCCCGCGCCCGCCGATCCTAATGCGGGATCGCCGGGCAACCTAAACTGCGCGCCGCGCGTGAGTACACATGATAGACGCCGCTCCCCGCCGGATCGTCAACGCGGTTCGTTGGGCAACGCCCCGCAGGTCCTTCTGGTCTCGTCAGTCCCACAGGCGCCCCAGGCTTCACAGACCGCGAAAGTTTCACAGGCCCTGCAGGTCTCGCAAATCCCATAAGTCTCGCAGGTCCCACAGGCCCCGCAGGTCGCGCAGGCCCCGCGGGCCCCACTTGCCCCACAGGCCCCGCAACACCCGCAGGTCCCGCGCGTCCTACCAAGGCCGACGTTTCGCACAGGTCCCAC
Source organism: Prorocentrum cordatum (assembly GCA_963575745.1). Taxonomy (NCBI): domain Eukaryota; class Dinophyceae; order Prorocentrales; family Prorocentraceae; genus Prorocentrum; species Prorocentrum cordatum. Next base: position 76,466 of record CAUYUJ010015184.1, on the reverse strand, counting down.
AGGTCTTACAGGCCCCATCAGCTCCCACAGGTCTCGCAGATCGCACAGGTTGCAGAGGCCCCACAGGCCCCGCAAGACCCACCGATCCCGCAAATCGCCCAGGTCTCGCATGTCTCACAGGCCCTACAAATCGCACGAGCCCCACAGGCACGCGCCCAACAGGACCCACATGGCGGCACGTTAAAAGACGAGGGGGGGGGTCCCTCGGAAACCCAATGCGTCGGCAGAATTGCCCATCCCAGTGAAAACAGCGTTTAACACAGATGTCACAGGGATGGCAGCCGAAACGACGTTGAATCAGACCAGGCGGGACCCGTCGCATCCAGCGACGTCCGCCCGTCAATGTTACGGAAGAACGTTTCGTCTGCATTGTGCGGCGCACGTTAGCCATCCGGCTGTGGGAACGAAGCCGCAGGGCAGAAAGTGGAATCGCCCACGCCGTCGGCCCTTTGGAGGATCAACTTGGTAGAGCACCCGGGCATTAAACGGCATCCGCTTCCCAATGTTGCCATCGGGCGCGCAAGCCAAAGCGCGGCACGTCTGTGGCCTGGCCCGCGGTGCACGGCTCCGCGCGCTGCCGACATAGAAAGTTGAACATCACTTAATGATCAGATTCGGGCGTTGCCGCCTGCAGATCATTCAAGATGATCTTCGCGTTGATGATGTTTTAGTTTTCAGTTTCTTTCCCTTTGCGCACATTGGTCGGCTTCAGGAGACTGACCCTGCCGGGGGGGCCCACGCGCGGCCCCCGCAGTCGCATCGCGGGATCGCGAACGGCGCAGACCACCTGAAACGCCAAGACTGGAGCTGCCGACAGGCGCGGGCGCGCGCCCAGCACCAGCTGCAGGACGAGCCAAGCCAACAAGACCGGCCAGCAAGCCATCGCGCACTCCAAGGTCGGCGGCGTTGCCATCAATGGGTGCACGGACATTCGCGACACTGAGAGGGCGATTGAGCGGTCGCAGGACAGGCCGCGACACCTCTGGGACATCTCGATAGAGAAATTTGTCTCATTCGGTCAAGTAATGAGTTATATGCGCGGCAGATCTCTCCGACAGGGGCGACGCGAGCGACGCGCGCGAAGCTCGAGTAGAGACTGGCCACGCGGCGCTCCATGAGGAGGCCCAAGGGCCCCGCGCAAGCAACAATTCCATGGCGACAGGAAAGAAGAGGTCGGAGCCAAACTAAGAACTGCAGCTTCAACGCGGGGCGAGACGATCGAGGCGGCCGCGAGGGGTTCTCGGCGACAGGATTTGATTGAAGTTCCTGAACGTTGAGGGCGAGTGCGGGACCCACTGCGCGAATCCGCCGCCCGAGCCGCGTCCGCCCCGCGCTCCATAGGGGCCGATCCCGCCAGGTGCGCCGCGGTGATAGCCAGAACAGCCCCGCGACCCGATAACGATATGTGATGCCTAGCGACGGCAAGCTCTTCGAAAATCAGACGAAGCAGAGCGCCAAGGCCAAGGAGGTACTCAGGGGAACCCGACTGCCTCTGGATCAACAGATGGAGGAGCGCCATCACAGGAATTGGATTCGGACCCGGCTCTGGCGAACGCATCTTCAGGTTCATTTCGCGGCTGCTGCGCCGCAGTATCATCGGCGGCCACTGCACGGGAGACCAGTGGCTCGAATCATTGAGCCCGGCCGATGATCGGTTAGAGGAGTGCGATTTGGCCTGGCATCCACATCTCGAAGAGGACCAGTACCACTTGTAGCTATTTAGTTACCTGGCTTCACCGCCGACCAACAGACCCTCCCCCTGGATGATGTCTCCCATGGCCGCGACAAGCGTCGGTCGGAGCACCGCCCAGATCTGGGCCCCGATGTCTCCGGCGGCTGGAGCGACCAATGTCAGATCTGCGCTGCGCAGAGCTCCCGCGAGGGATCGCCGATGGATTCGCCCGAACTGCGCGAAGGAATCGTTATGGGAAACAACGACAAGGAGGACTTTGTCCATGGCAGTGCTTCAGCGCGCGTCCGATCGGGCCCTCTGGGACATCTTCCGCGGCCGCGCTGGGGGCACGTCGCGTCGCGGACGCGGACGCGACCGCGGAGCTAGAGGCCGCCAGATGTTGCGCGCAACGCAGCGCCAACCTCTGCGCAGCCAAATCAAAAGGTAGCTTCGGAGCCCCATCACGCGTCGCCATCTTCATCAGTTTCGAGGAAGTCCTGAAGGATGGCATTGTGGTATTTCGTCGCAAGAACGGCGCGACGTCGCTCGCGGGCAAGGACGGCGCGACCCCGACCGAGTTGTTCTACGTGATGGTGGATTTGGGAAAGAGAATGACGCGCGGCAGGCCGGTAGACCTCCTAGCCCCTCGTGCCATCGACCGAGGCTGGATGGGCCCAGCGAGAGGGGATTGAGATATTTTGCACCGCGAGCGCTCATATATATATATATATATATATATATATATATATGAAACGCGGCCCACCATGATGACCGCCAGAATAGTCACTGCAAGCCCCACCGCCACCCTCCCGACCGCCAACGGCACCGCGTGCCCCAACGCCAACGCCAGGTCCAATACCTCGCACCAAGAGGCGAATCCTGGGGAGGAGCAGCGACGAGAACAGCGCCGACCCATGGTCGGCTCCCACGAGGTAGCCCCGACTCCACAAGAGGCTCAATTCGGCATCGTCAGCAGCATGTCGTAAACAAATACCCGGTCCAGAAGATCGCCTGATGAAGCGAGATCCATGGGATGTTGGTCGCCCGGGCCCTCCAGGACGGGCTAACCCTCGTCGACGCGCGTGGCTTCATAGGCTAGAGCAAACACAACGAGCACGAGTTGAACAACCAGTCGAACCACCGATCGCTCCAGGCGTCTGCCAGAGACCACCGCCAGCACCCTCAGCCGCTGCGGTTAATGGAGACGTGGTCGAGCCAAAGAACGTCGATTGCCAAGCGAATGCCCCCGTCGTGGGACGGCTGGGGGTGAATGGTCAGGAGATCATGGGCAGTTTCCGATGCCTGCGCCAGGCCGCCTCAGCACCCGACAACACGCAGATAGGCCAGCACCGAAACCTTCAGCATCAGAAAGGTACACAAGCTGACACTGAGGCACTGATTACATGGTCTGCCGATTGTTGCCGACGACTGGCAGCCGCCATGCGCACGGGTGCCAATCGCGACGACGGACGATCGTTAGCACTGCGCACTTGCTATGCTCGCGCGGCCAGATTTCATGGACTCCCCGCGCCGAACGAGACATTTCGCAGACCCGCCATCCCACCCTGACACATAGCTGAACAATCGGAAAGCCATTCATCAACCCACCAGCGACGAAGAACAACAAACAGTAGTTGCTGACGCAATCGGCGAGATCCACCAGATGTCCGGTGGTCGAGTGGGAGATCGTTTGCTACTGCCGCGGACTGCGCGCGATCCGAACGAGCCGGGTGAGGGCCAGCCACCGGTCGCACCTGGAACGTCGGCGCGGAACTACAGCAGCAGCTTCCCCTAGTACATCCAAGACATCCATGTTACACAACAGATGGCAGCGCGTCGGGCCGCGCAGCCAGAAGGTCAATGGTCGCGCCCCCGCGGGAAAGGCCGTTGCAGGGGCCGCGACCAGCACAATCGCCCACGGCAGCTCCGACCACGACATCACCACCGCATGCCGCGCCCACGAGAACATTTTGTCCGATGGAGGAAGACAGCGCGACACCGTGCGCACTCAGCAGCAAATCGACGCCCAGCCTGGGCCGCCACCCAGGACCCGACCCCTCGTTGCTGACGTTGGACGAATACGTGCGCACAACATCGGGACATCTTGGAAACGCGGCATGCGGCGCAGTCCGCGTCAAGACGACTTCGACGATAACCAAGCTACTGCACCGACGGCCATCAACGCTTGTAGACGCGGGATCTGGCATCAACCCCATCGGGGATCAAACCATTGAGAACGAGTTCAACGCCACGATTGCCAAGCACGCCTTGTCGGCAACATTGTCCAGACGGGCAAGCCAGCTGAACGCGAAGAAGGTTGGCCAGGGCCGGCGCCCTGCGATGGCGCGGCGAAGGCCCCGATCGCGGCGCGTGCCATGACAAGAGCCAACGGGGCACGTTCGCCGCCACTGCTGCCATTGAATCAGATGCACCAGCCACCCTGGGCAAAGCGCCGATGCAGGGAAGAGACGCCATCCTCATCCTGGGGAAACGGGGAAATAACATAACCCCCCGCCGACGACTACCGCATCCAGTTACCAGAGACGGCGGAAAGAAAAATATTACCCATGTTGGAGTCACCAAGCGGTCATTTTGTTATTTCCTGTGGCAGCTTCGACGCGCGGGGCAAACAAATAAAACATGCGTGGACAACGCGACTTTCCTCTTGGACAACAGGCGGACGGAAGCGACGAATGAGACGCGGGCTCAAGGAAGTTTGGCCCCAGCATCCTCTTCGCCCACGCGGAAGGGCCAGGTTGCAGCTGGCCCGGCAGCAGCTTGTTCCAGCAAGTTCAGCGCATATTGTGCACAGCAACCAAGCGCCTAGCTACGTTGGGCATTCGCGCGGCTTGCGCAGCCCTCCGCAGATGTCACATCGCATGCGAACGCATTCACCACAACGATTGGACGACGTTAGATTGGACGCAGTACACAAGACAGCTTCTCAAGGGAGGGCACCCCCTACTCTGGGCCAGCAAGCCGCGCGACTGGCGCCTCAGCACACCGCGCAGGCTATCGGGGCCATGCTCGCAGAGGCCCTCTAACATGATAGTCAAGGTCCAAGACATCACTGTGGACATTGTGCTATTGGGGCCTCAGCGGATCGCGCATCCAGGTCGCCACTGCACGGGTCTCACCGCCGCGAACGTGAACGTGCAAGTGTTGGCCCAGCAACATGGGCCACGCGTTGACTGGCATGGCAAAACGGAACGCCACAACCGATGGAGACAATTAGTTTTAATGAAGCTGGCAGACCGCATTCAGCTACAACCGCCAAACATGCTTACTTTTGCACGCACGGGCGCAATGACTCTAACGCTACCCGATTCTGTAGATCAATCGAGTCTGACCCGGAAATGCCCGACTGGAACCTGGCCGCCAGGGGAATTGTACCCAGCGCGGAGGAGCACGACCCGATCACCCAGGACATCTTGGCCAGGAGAAGCCCCATCGTCTGCGATTGGGGGGCGGAGTTCCCACGTGGAGTCGCGAAGTCACTCGCGCGCCTGCGCTGCAGGGGGGGCGGAGGAGGGGGGGGGGGGGGATCGACGCCGACAGCCCCCAACAGCCATGGAGGAGACGCCAGGCCATCATCCTAGATGCAGAGTTTTCGCCCCCTTCCGATTATGACTGGCCGCAGCGCCGTCGTCTCTTTTTCTGCGCATTTGAGCGCGCGATCCCCCGCTGATCACGGGCATGCGACAGCGCCTCCCACTGGCGCTCGCACGCGGCAAGAGGAGAGCACGGAAGGGATAAGGAGGCCAATGTCACGCCGAATATAAATCCCAAGCGCGTAGAAGACGGCAGCGAAGATAGCGCGGATAATCTCCGCGGCCCGGGACAAACGTCGCTCTAATGACGCGCGATGTGTATTCAGGGGATCCCCATGGCAGCGACGACGACAGCGATTCATTATGAGGGCATCCTCTTGAACAGGTGCACTCGCAGCGCACCTCAGCACGCCCCTTGTGCATGGCATCATTCCCACCCTTTGCCACGGGCCGACTGGCCATCAAGACGTCGGGGAATTCTGCGGAGAAGAAGGGGGCAGGTCCGAGGTAGCTCACGCGAGGAACTCGTCGAAGTTATCCTCCGCGGGAAACCTTGACATCGCGAGCCCCTTCGTGGGCGTAGACGACCCGGGCGTCCAACGAGCCGTCAATCATGTCTTGGAGAATCGCGACGCAATAGTTACCGTTCTGCAGCTAAATTGCAGCATGACTGACCCGAACATTTGTTTCAACTACGAGGCGGACCACCACGCGCGGCAGGAGCGCCCCGAAGCTGACCTTCCGCACATGCGACGTTGCAGCGCGTCGCTCTTCCACGGGAAGAGTTGGGCAAGTCCCGGGCGCGGGGACAGCCCGCCGCCGGTTGGGCCAGTGGCGCAGCCGCGCACACAATCACAGAAGGGGGCCAAATCTTGCAGGGCTGTCCTAGGCCAGCGCATGATTGAGCTCATGGGTGCCCATGTTACGCCCGCGCGAGGGCCGGGCGATCTCGTCGCTAATCACTCGAGCGCGCCACGGACTGTCTTGAGATGCCGACGCAATGGCCGCCGCGAACATTGCCAGCCCTGCAACTAGGGGCTCGCTTTAGCTGCCCACTCCACGGAGAAACTGTGCCCCGCGTTTTTGTTCGACGCTGCGCCCGATCTGACGGCCGCGGCGCCTCGCCGCCATTCGCCTCGAGGAATCTCGAGCCTGCCCTGCCCGAACGACGTTGGCATCTCCCCTTCGACAGCAGGGCGGGCGCCGACCAAGCCCATTCGATTCGGGCCGCGAGACCCCCTCGCCCCCCCCCATCAGCTGAGCCCTGCGAGGCTGACGCGGCTGCCTCAGATGAGCGAGGAGTTTCCGAGCTAACGGCTCATCGCATTTTGGGGGCCCCCACGCGCGCAGATGCCGCGGCGCGATCTCGACCCATTAAAATTGTGGCGAGTGCAAAACCGATTACACTGGCGAGAGGTGGGCCACAGTTACACTACGGGAAGATTGGCCATGATGACCCCATGCCACTTGGACCCAAGAACTCGTTTAGACATGGGGGGGCGCAGTCTGCCGCGCCCGCGGGGCGATCGGGGTCTGGCCCTCGCGGAGAACTTATGCCGCCGAACATCTACGCGTGGGACCGTGCACCCTTGCCGAGCAGCTGCAGGACCTAGTCAATCCCCGCCGTGGTGACGCCTGCAAACATTGTAATTGCACCGTATGAGCATGAGAACCATCTGTTCAAACAGGACCTCATCCGCTTACGCGAGCATGAGCAATTCCATGCCCCGTTATCCAAACAGCGTTCTTGAGCTCCTGCGATGAAAAGTAAATCTTCGGGCGGCAATCCTCTTGACTTCATCGCGGTTTTGGCTTAGACGACCGCGTCGCGTTCGTCGAACTGTGTTTCGCCGAAGGCATGGCGAACATCATATTTGAATTTGCGTTAGAAACCGTTTTCCACGGTGAAGCAGCCACGAACCGCGCCCGCGTCGCGGCCGAAGTCAAGCAAGCCTTGGCAGACAAATAAGTTAACCTGTGTACTAAGCAGGATACCATCAACAGGCCGAGCCAAGTAGCATTTGCACACTTGGCATAACTCAGGGAATGCTTGGATAACCGATGTTTCACCATGGAGCCGATGTTCAAAGCCCAGAACGTCACGACCTTGAGGTGCGAATGCAAATTGAGGTTCGCAGTGACCGACTTGAGTTGAATGGAGGACATGAGAAGAAGTCGCTGTAGACTGCGTGGTTTCATGGACCAAGAAGGAACGGCCCAACGCGCGCCTTGGCGCTTGTGTCCGCGAGAGCCCAGGGCAGGCGCGCCTCCGCGCTCCCTTTGCACTCTGTTGCCGCGGACTCGTGACCTCACTCATTGCGCCCTGCCGTCGCGGAACAACGACCTCACCCAGTGCTTTCTGCGCCGGTCGGGGCCGTCCCTCATCGGTCATTCCTTCTGCTTTTAGGGCCAAGCCCCTGGTCCGGCTTGCTCAAGCTGGGAGTGGCTAGGGCCCGTGCGCTACAGTGCCCCTTTCTTCCGCCACCCGTGAGGGGGACATCAACGCCCCTCGCCATCGCACCGCTTGTAGGGCGATTCGAGGATGCAGAAGCATGTATCTACACACTTTTCGCCCAAGAAGCTGCTGGGATTTCCGCTGGACCCCATCCAAGCGCGTTGCGTCCCATGCCATACAGTCCCAGAGCGTGCAACATCTCATACGACCAGTGTCACCTTGAATGTGATCAGGAGGTTTTGGGGGAGGAACCATGTCTCTTTGTGCGCTAGCGCGGGGGTTTGCCAGCAGCTGCGTGGCTGCCGGGGTGGCCATACTGGGGTTCACGAGGACAACTCACGAGGCAGCCCACGCGACAACCTACACAACCACGGGACATCCCCCACGACAACCCAGTGGACAACCATAGGACAACCCACGGAACAACAACGTGACAACCCATGGGTTGGACAACGGAACAAACATCGGGTTAGGTATCGCTCGGACATGTGCGTTTCCCGCTGGCGACGACCATCGAGGAGCATCCTGGATCATGTTACGAAGACAGAAAACACGCACGAAACCGACAAATGCAGGGGGCATGGACGTGCGAGCACGGACAAATGGGGTTTCTACGGGACAACCAACCTACCTGCAACCACATAGCCTACAGGACAACCGCGCGACATCCCACGGAACAACTATCGTGCGACAAGCCATCTATGTAAAACGTGGCAACCCTCCTGACAACCCGGGGGAGAGCGACGGGACAGCCCATTGGACAAGTACGGGCCATCCTAGCGAACCGTTGGGAGACGCACGGACAGAATTACTATATCCAAGTTGGCACAGCATCGGCCGTGCGCAGTTTGGCTTCGCCCACAGACGATGCAAATCGAAAGTGAAGCTTAGTTCATGGTAGGGGAAATTTCGTTTTCATGTGATACACCCCGATGATGTTCACGCGGTAAGTATAGTCATCCCTGGGACTGTTCACGTGTATATGCGTCGAGCATATCCTTTGCGAGTAGCTCGCGCTCTCGTTCCCTCATGTGTTTCCTTCTGCCTGTATCTCTCCTTCGATCGTTATGTACTGTCGCACTCTCGGCAATTGGTTCAGAGGTTGGGGGAGATTGAAGTGGAATTGAGGCCACTGGCCGAAAAACCGATTTCGGTTTGGGTCTGTGTCGCGTGTGCGGGCGAGGCCGAGCCGCGCGAGCTAGAGAGATCCTGCTAACGCAGGAGAAGCCCCATTGCCCGGCTCGGCGCCTCCCGCTTATTCCCCTTCCCCCCACCGCGCCCGCGGATGATGAGGAGGAAATAGGAGGAGGAGGGGGAGGAGGAGGAGGAGGAGGAGGAGGAGGATGAGGAGGAGCTGGAGGAGGAGAAGGAGGAGGAGGAGGAGGACCAGTGTAAATCCAGGACTCATCAACGCTGTTGCAATACACCCTCCTTGCAAGCTCCCTTTTTATAGGCCCCTGCAAGGATTCATTTTCACTCGAGGAAGTGCCCCGTTCGAAGACAACATGTGAAAATCGTGAACTGCGCCAGAACACCATTCCTGGGACTTCAACACCGAGAATCACCGTTACTGCTGCGTTTTGACGACCCTGAACCGTGCCAGATAACCATTTCTGGGACACACTACGAATCAACGTAACTCTTGCGCTTTGACAGTCCGACATGCTGCCAAAACTCCAGGTTGCGAAACCATGAAACTGCTGTAAACTCGTAAATCGAATGTGCGCGACGCTAAGGCGAGAGCCACATTTTGAAAAGGAACTGCCCTCCATTTGTGAATGTATGGCACATTTGTATGACGAATGCACGCGGCGCGAAGGCGAGAGCCACTTTTTGAAGCCGACCCGCCCTCCATCCGTTGTCGCAAATGTTTTTGAAACGATTGCGCGCGGTGCTAAGGCGAAAGCCACATGTTGAAATCGGCCCGCCCTCCATCCGTGAAGCTCTTGCATTTGTTTTGTAACGAATGCGCGCGGCGCTAAGGCGAGAGCCACCTGTTGAAAACCACCCGCCCTCCATCCGTGAAGTTGCTGCAGGTTTCAAGCCTCAGGGTTGTGGATGGTGAGGAAGTCTCAGGCGAAACGCCCGGCCCGCCCTTCCGATTGGCCCTGGGGTGCGACATGGAGGAATGATGCATACGGGATGAGGAAAATCAGGATGACGATGAGACTCTGGTGAGGAAAATCAGGATGAGGATGAGCAGCATCGGCGGCGCGAGGGGGAGGAGGAGGCGGAGGAGGAGGAGGAGGAGGAGGAGGAGGAGGGAGGAGGAGGAGGGGGAGGGGAGGGAGGAGGAGGGAGGAGGGAGGAGGAGGGGGGGGGAGGGGAGGGGGGGGGGGGGGGAGGAGGAAAAGAAGGATGAGGAGGAGAGATCCTGCGCTGTTTCCTCTGCTGCTGCCTGGCCCTTCCCCTGCAGTCGTCCCAGCCGAGCGGAGACGGCGTGCGGTGGCGCGTGCAGTGCTCGCGGACTTTCGACGAGGACGAGGCCCAAGGGGTGGGGCATTTGCCGACGAGCGCGGGAAGAGCAGGGTCTCCTCGTCGGTTCTCGTCGCCGGTCTTCCTCTTCCTCCTCTTCCTCAGCCCGTTTCCTTTCCTCCTCTCGCCTCCCCCGTGCGCCTCCTCCTCTTCTGCCTTCTGCTCCTTCCTCCTCTGACTCCCTCCTCCTCTTCCTCCTCCTTCTCCTGCTGCTCCTCCTCCTCCTCCTCCCTTCTCCTCCTCCTCCTCTTCCTCTGCCTCCTCCTGGGTTTTGCGCTAGGCGGCCGTCGCCGTGTACGGAGCAGGGGCCGTGGCGTGGCGAGTCGAGCCGCCACGGCCACGGGCTTCTTCACGTGGTCTGTCCGCCCAGTCGTGGCCCGGCGCTCGGATCATGTTGAACACGGCCTGTTTTTTCCGTGTGCGGGATCGACGCGTGTCCCCGCCGTTTGGGGGTCGGTTTGTTTTAGGTTTGGGGTTTCTCGTTCGCGCCGTGCTCGGCTCGGCTCCGTGGTGCACGGCCGCGCTGTTCTGTTTTGGGCTGCCGTTGTGCTTGTTGTTCCATTCTCGTTCGCCGAGTACCGAAGATTTGAACGGATGGAGCATGCCCCCAGCATTTTTGTATCAACGAAGGCCGAGCGCCGAGGCCGAGCTTCTCTTGCCTTGTTCGCCTAGGACTTCCAGCGGATGCACCGCAAACGTATAGCACGGTGCGTGGGTCGGCGTCGGGCCCCGCTTCCATGCAAAGTCGGCACCCTCCGTCGCCAAATCGGGCGGCGCTGGCTTCATGCGTCGGGGGTATTTTCCCCGGCCCGTGTACCTGGCGCCCGCGAGCCAGATCTGCGGGTCCCTTTTTCGTGCTCGCGCGCGCCCGAGCCAGATGCTCGTCTCCCAGTGTCTCGTCTCCCAGTGTCTCCAGAGGGCAAGCGGACCGCACTTCGCGTCCGCCCCGAGCCGCTCCCCCCTGTGCGAGCCTCGCGCGCCGCCGCCGCCGCGCGCGCGTGCCTCCTCCCCCTCCCCGAGCCCCGGCGCGAGGCCTCGCGCGCTCGAGCCCCGACCCGCGCGCTCGAGCCCCCCTCGAGGCTCGCACGCCGACGCCCTCCAGCGCACGTGCCTCCTCCTCGTCCTTCTCCTCCTCTTCCTCCTCCTCCTCCTCCTCCTCCTCCTCCTCCATCTCCTCCTTCTCCTCCTCCTCCTCCTCCTCCTCCTCCTCCTCCTCCTCCTCCTCCTCCCTCCTCCTCCTCCTCCTCCTCCTCCCCTGGGGGGGCTGCGAGGCTGACGCCATCCCTGCCCTCTCCTCCTTGAGGGCCCCGACCTTCCCCCCCCCCCCCGATCCGCACAGCGACGTCCCACAGCATGCGTGCGGGGACCGCGAGGGCGGGGGTGCCTTTCTTCGGAAACTGGAGCATATGCATTACCAGTGGCGGGCGACGTCGGGGTGGTGTGGCGTATAGTGCAGGGCCAGCACAATGCGTCGGTGTATAGAGTTCGGTTCCCTATTTCTGGCCCCTGTCCTGGGGCATGCGCTGTGATGCTTGCCGCCTGCCCGACGCACCAGGGGCATCGAGAGCTCGCCCCATGTCCCGGAAGTGCCGCGAAGGGGGGGGGCTCCGGGTCAAGGGCACAGGGGCGGGGCCACAATTCCAGGGCTGCGAGGCGAGGGAAGGCAGCATGCAAGAGGCGGACCGTCGTCCGCAGCAGGCGGCTCCCCGCCTGTTGTGTGGCCGTGGCCGGCAGATGTTCTGACCGCCTCCTGCAGTGCAGGACGGATGTGGACATCCAGCTGCATGTGGTAAGCCCGGTGGCAGGGCCAGCGCAGAAGCGCAATCTTGCACAGTGCTTTGATCGAATTGGCGTGGTTCTTGAACAGGCCCTCCCTGTGCGCCTGCCTTCTTTTGTCCCCTATCGTTGTCCTGTTCACTCGCGAAGGCACATTGGGCGTCTTTCTTTCTGCCTGCTGCAAGTCCCGCCGCCGTGCCAGCCCAGCATTCTGGGTGGCGATTGTTCGACTGGAAGAGCCGTGATGACGAGGATGAGGATAATGGATGATAGCGATATGTTGATGTTGATGTTGTTCTTGATACTGACGGTAATGAGGAGGGGGAGATGAGGATGAATATGAGGATGAGGATGTTGAGTGTTTTGATGATGGTTGACTGACTGACTGACTGTCTGAACCTGCGTCGATGCCGAGTTCTGCTTTTGTTACCTCTCGAGCACCGCAGAGCTTAGCGGGTGAAGGCGTATTCGTTTCTTCGTGAGACATGAAAATCCAGGGGGGGCCCTGTGCACTGCTGGGAACGCTCGACTAAGCCTGCCCCTCTCGTTATGCCTGCGTGGCACGGGCATGGCGAGCTGGCCACACTCTGCCTGTTGCCCCTGGCTTCTCGCTCCAGAACTCTCCCATGAAGCGCAGCTAAACGCTGCCCCCCAGGAGGCCCGAGTTAGATTGAGAAGAGAGGGGGAGGGCAGAGGCCCAGGAGCGGGAGAAGGAGGGAGAATGGGTCTTCTGCCACGTCTGCTGTGGCTGCCTGCTCTGCTGCGCACTTGACTGCTCGAACGTGTTGCAGCAGGCTCAGGCTGGGAATCTGTCACGCTGCCTTGATGCTGCTGCCGCGGATCTGGTGGGCGAGCCGTCCTACTGGCGTTGTCCCTGACGTCGTGGTCATGCCTGCTGCTCTCACGCAAAGGAGCAGGAGCCTCGCCACTGCCACGTACATGTACTTTCTATTGCAATCGGTCCTCTAAGGATGTGCCTTGATCATGTCGATTTCACCCTCGTGCGCTATGGTCTGCCCAACTGGCCGATGATTTCCCTCGGCGAAGTTGATCTTGTTGAATGGTTGTGATCCTTGCTCGGTGGAGTAATCGCTCACCCGGCACAAGTGTACGAAGTCCTCCCATCTCGCTTGGCTGTCTGTCCCGAACCGCGTGCTTGTGCAGACGCGCCACGGCGCGGAACAGGACCTCGATGGTGTCGTTGTTTCCGTCTGTGTTCGTGGCGACCAGCGACTCGAGAAGGCGCGCGACGGCGTGCAGGTGTGGGCTGTCAAGGCTGTGTCCACTGCCTTGTTGTTTTACCTCCGTGTCTCAGTCGGTTGTGGCCTGTTCTTACAGACAACTACAGGGCGGCCCGCTGGGGACTTGAGATGCACATCTCCCGCCCCCCCCCTCTCCCTCGTCCTCGTCTCCAGTGGCTGCATGAGCGTCTTCTCTAGGCTGGCGGTGTCTGTCTTCTCCTTCCGCCCTCCCCTTGGCTCTGAAGTGGCCTGTGGCTCCACCACTTGCACCGCCGCCAGCCACTTCGACATCCAACGTGAGAACGTGAGCGTCCAGATACTCTCGCAGGTGTGCATGCAAACAATGCTGATCTACTAAGACAGGCGTCCGAGCAGAAGAACTACAGAGCGTGCCCTGTGTGAAGGTGTGCTCCGCACTCGCAGGGTTCCGCGCGCTGAAATCCATCGTGCATCTCTTCTGCCTCAGGGCCGCTGCTAAGTGACCATGTGCCGGATCCCGATCCGCAAACGTGCTTTGGCACAGCAGGCAATACGTGGCTAGAAAGGGTAGCTGCGTGCGGCACACGATTTGTCGTGCATTCAGTTGTTAGCAGGGGACCTCTTTCATTGCCTGCCTCAGCACACCGACGATTCAGATGTGCAATGATAGCGCTGCGACGTTAAAAGCTACATCTCACCAAATACTAGACAAACGTGTTCCGCAGATCCCCCTTCTGACGGGGCCTCACACGTTTCAAGGTCGGGCTTGGGTTGGTCAAGACCCGATGGTGGGATTACACCAGATAATTCTCTGTACCTAAGTTGTGTGACATGTACATTGGTGAAGACACCCCGAGCTTCTCCCGAAACAAGCTTTCAACAGTTGCCCTCAAGTTCGGACTCTCGCTCTTCCCCTTCCTCGGCTCAAAACAGCGCTTGCACATCACTCCAAAATTGCTTGATCCAAGCGTTGGCCGTGTGAAGAACACCTCCCACACTTGACACTTCAACGTTGGTTGTCTCACACAGTGATGTACCGATAAGTGCAGCAATAACCTGAAGATGACCTCGCTGTGGTGCAACAGTGTCTTGCAACAACTTTAACTGTCTGATCCGAAGGGAATGTCGAAGTTCATGATGCACTGAACCTCGACGTGACCTGGTGCTTGTACTTTGTGCTCGTGTTGCTCCGTATATTCATGTAGTACTACGCGCCACGCGTCAATGGTTGAGTAACAGCTGCTGCAATGATTGTCGAGTGAGTTTTTTTTTCCGACGCACTGAGGACGTATGATTTTCGCCCCGATATCGCCGCTTCGATGACTGACCCGACGACAACCATCCCATTAATCGTATGGACACCTGAGGCGTAGTCCAGAAGTTCCCCAGTTTGTGCTATGCCGTTCTGACAACTTGAAGCCTAACATCCGTGTCTGCCGAGAACCCGTTGTTGGAGTGCTACTAGCCCTCGGGATCCCTAGTTGCTAAGACTGGTTTGCACTCGATGCCCAGACTCCCACTGTGGAAAACGCGGCTGAAAGTCGCCGACCGTTGTCCAGTTTCTTGAACTAAATTGATTTGCGCATCTCGATTCTGAGCTCCTCCGATCTTCCAAACCTGCATCAAACGCTCTGTTCTCCCAACCGGCGACCCTTCCAGCATAATATTGATCTGCACCCACTACATTTCTCGCAACATTGTCGACAAACGTGGGTGTGGCCAAGTCGACTGTCTAAATGTTGGGCGGGGATTGGATGGCATCTAGGATAGCCATGTGCAATGCTCTCTGCCACGCGCCCCTGTTCAACATCTCAATCATGTTCTCGACGCTGTACCCGTAGGTTTTGACGAAATGTTTTCTCGCTGCATGCTCTCGCCTGACTCGGTCGCCATGCGAGCACTGTCCTGTCTATTTAAGATCATGAACGTATTGTTGTAGAGCCGCTGCGGGAAACGATCGTCTGTCCCCAATTTACCAGATCAAGAGGTTCCCGTTCTGCTTGGTCCTTGTGAACATAACTGAACGCATTGCTAACATCATGGTGCCGCGTGATGTGCGCCACTCCCGCTATTTTGAAACGTGCTGATCCACATTGCTGAACCAACATAGCGTCAACACGCCGACGATCGGATATATTTTCGTGCGCCCAGCAAGTGATCCTCTGCGGCTGTTTCATACATGGCCCGAAATCAAAAGAGCGCTGTCTGCAGCTGCTGGCCAGAAGGGGTGTTCAAACCTTTTATCCCCACCCCCACCCCCCGGGGACATTTAGTGGGGGGGGTCCAGAATACGCCCCCAGCTCCGGAACATTTAGTAAGGGTGTCCAGATAAACCCCCCTCTGGGACAATTAGTGGGGGGTCTGGAAGCGCCCACCTTGGGCAACGACGACGACGACGACGACGATGACGGCGACGACGGCGACGACGACGACGACGACGACGCACCACTCATGACGACGACGTCGCACGACGACCCCGACGCCTAAGCCGACGCCGACGCCCACGCCGCCGCCGCTGCGGCCGACGACGACGACGACGATGCTGACGAAGAAGAAGACGACGACGACGGCGACGACGACAACGAAGACAATGAAGACGAGGATGACGACGACGACGAAGACAATGGAGACGACGAGGACGGCAAGGCAGAGTAGAGTCGAGTAGTAGGGTGAATACGGTAGGGTAGAGTAGAGTAGAGTAGGGTAGAATAGAGTAGGAAGGCGTATGTCATATATGAGTAGAGTAGAGTCGAATGGATATGTACCTTGGTAAAGTGGAGTAGAAATATTATAGATCAGAGCCAGTCTGAAGAGAGTAGCGTAGAGTAGAGTAGAGAAGAGTAGAGTAGGAGCAGCGTAGAGTCGAGTAGACGATGGTAGTGTATAGTAGGGCGAAGTAGGGTAGATAATGATAGGGCCGAGTAGAGTAGAGGAGATAATATTAGAGTAGTGTAGTGTAGTATAGAGTATAATAACATAGAGTAGAATCGAAGTGAAGCAGACCAGAGTAGAGAGGAGTAGAGTAGAGTATGGTAAGAGCATCGTGGAGTAGAGAATGTTAGGGTACGACAGGGTAGAGTAGAGTAGAGTAGACTAAGGCCGAGTAGAGTAGAGTACAGGAACGTATAGTAGAGCAGAGTAGGGTAGGGTAGTGCAGTGTAGAGTACAGTAGTGCCCTAGAAGAATACTGAGAGAGCTGGACCGAGCTCTAGGCTCATTCTATTAGAGCCAGCGCCTGACGTTGTCGCTGGCGAAAGATGCGCCGCCGTCGCCGCTGACGTTGTCGCCGTCCTGGGCGTCGTCGTAGACGTCGTCTCCGTCGTCGTCGCCGTCGTTGCCCAGGGTGGGGGACCAGAATTAAGTTTCCGGGGGAGGGGTTAAGGGTGGTTCTGGACCCCCCCACTACTTGCTCCAGGGGGGTTGGGGGTGGGCCCTGGACGCCTCCACTAGTGTTCCCGAGGAGAGTGGGCTGGGGGTCCGGACCCCCTACGTTCTTTCCAGGGGGTTGGGGGGTCAGGGTTTTTTTGTTGTTTTGGTTTTTTTTTCTGGTTTTTGACCCATCCTTAGTTTGTTTTGTTTTGTTGTTTTTTTGTTGTTTTGTTTTTTTTGTGTTTGGTTTTTCTGGGTTTTGTTTTTTTTTTTGGGGGGGGGGGGGGTCCTCAGTTTCTGACCCATCCTTTGGGTTTTTTTGGGGGGGGGATGTCCCCTTAGAGAAAAGTCTCCGGCCTGCGACGGTGGATCGCGGCGCTCCCTCGGACCTGCCAAGCCCACAGACACGTGATGATCGGGCTCCTTCCACCAGTTCCCATTTTGCTGTTGTGCTTTGCTCACCAGCCTCGAACCGTATACCTACCCCTAAGATTGGCACGCCAAAAGGCGATGCCAATCTTAGGGGTTCGCCCTCAAAACATAAGGGAATCCCTAAGATTGGCATCGTGATGAGGAGGTGCCCAGCACAGGGATAGGGATATGTTCCAGGCTGGTAGTTTGCCAATCTGCAGCACGATGCCAGAAGCCATGTTTGTGGTGCTCAGCCCGTGGTTCTGATTTCCCTGCGCAGCAAACACATCGGCCTCTCAAACTCTGGCGCGTGCCTCAAATCATCCTTCGATGCCCATTCCAATCCTCTCCCTCGTTGCGGCTTGTAGTACCATTTGGGCACGGTCAGCAGTCGCAATACATCTCCTGCAACGGACCAGTTCGGCTGCGCCCGCTGCAAGCGTTTGTTTTTGAGCGCCTTCCCCAACCTGCCCATGTCAAAAGATGTTTTCTCAGGCATGCTGCTAAAATCTGGCTGCTCGTCGTCATCGCTGGGGTCGATGCACTCAATGTGAACATGGACCCACATGTAGCTCGGCCCTGTTCTCCTCCGTCTCTGCCACGAAGGATGCCCTCCAAGAGCCACTGGTCTCCCGAGGTGCCTCACAAGGTAAAGGTAGCTTTGCCTAGGCACCCCCATCCACACCAGCTAGTGGACACTTTGGTATCCATTCCTCTGCTGTCGCTGTGGTTGTTGGATTTCGGTTATACATCCGCCACCTCGGACCCCTACACGTCCTGGTAATCAACATCGCTATCTTATGCGCGTCGTAGAAGCGCCTCGCTCGCCATGCCTCCTTCAACCTTCCCACTTTATGTGCGGTCTCTGCTTGACGAAGTCCTGCTCGAAGTTTTGAGTTTCCTGCTGAACCTGCATACCTATATGTTCATCTATTTCCGGTGCTCTTCTGCTGTCTTGGCCTGTCTCCTTGCAACCAGCAACTCCTTGAGTCTCTGACTGTATGCCAATGTTGGTTCTCCCTTCTCGACATACCTTGGTGCTTCACGTAATGTCACTGCTGTCACCTCTTGGAGAGTCCGCATTCTGCCCGTACTTAGTTCACCAGCGTCTCCTGGTCGTTCTCATTCCTCAAAGTCGTTCCAGTGTTCTGCCATCATCTCTTCGAACTTTGCCACGCGTTCCCTTCTGCCAGTCTGTACTGGGCGCTTCCTGGCTGTAATGCAGCAACTTCTGCTTATGACGATACTCGAAACTGTGTGAAATCGCCGTGTAGAGCCGAAAGTTGTCCTTGAAGCCTTGGGGTCAAGACAAGTGATCTGTTAGAGCCGTCGACTTTTGTTCTGAATGTTCTGACTTAGCCCTCTCGGCAGGCAAGGTAGTCAATCCTCGTGGCCATCTTCGAAAACATTCCCTAGTACGTCGCACCTGCATCGGAACAAGTGTTGGCCAACACTAAGCCGTGGACTTGTGAGTCGACTTCAACGTACGAAGATTCGGTCCGTCCACATCTGCTACAATAGTGCCTGTCACTGGTGGGTTGATCGCATCTTCTCCGCATGTCGAACTCCGGCCCATCCCAATCATTGGTAAGCTTCTCGCTGGTAGCTTGCTGAGGTGATCATGTAGCCACCTGGTGAGTTCCGTGGTATGAACTTAAGTTCAGCAACTGCGCCCGTGCTCTTTCCCCTCGGCAGGGGGTAGCGATATGCTGGCGATCGCACGGCGACCACGCTTGCATCTAACTAGCAATGCCCTGCCATGCCATCTTTTCGCACCCTGTATTAATCGTACATTCGTACACAACATGAGAATCATTGAACATGTTGCGATGCAGGGCAACTGCAACTCCACGAGCATGGTCACTGTCTCTGCCGAGCCTCGAGTGCAGAAAGATGTGGCCCATGGTGATCTGCCTGAAGTACTTACCCCTGCTCTTGAGGGTGGTGCCCTGAGTCATGATGAAGTCCACAGACGGGTACTCCGACGACGCGTCGTTCACCCTGGCTGGGGCGTAGAGGGTGAGCCGGTTGTAAATCACTATGCGCAGACATCGCCATCCGCGGCCGCTCCCATCTCTGAGCCCGCTCATGCTACCATGCCACGAAATCTAGAGGGGTACGTTGGGTGCGCTGTTCGTTTAGGCTGCCTTATGATTCTCGATGACACGATTAGCAACGATGAAGTTGATGGGGAGGAGGAGGAGGAGGAATAATCAATTCGTCATGTAACACCTTTCGTCTTCATTATTTGAGGAGCTTTCACGGAACTCGTTGGGGTCGTCTTGTGCTGTCTTGGCTTATGGCCCTCTTGGGCCCGTCTTGGGGCCGTTTTGACGCCGTCTTGGGGCCGTCTTACGCCGTCTTGGGGCTCTTTTCGGCCGTCTTGGAGCCCCTTGGCCGTATGGTGGGTGTTTGGGGGTAGTCGTGGAGCCTTCTGAGCCCGTCGAGAGGTATTCTGAGGCCGTCTTGGGGCCCACGGGAGGCCGTCGTGGGTCCTTTTGGATGCCTCTTGGGTCTTCGTGGGACCTCTTAGGCAATATTGGGGCCCTCTTGGGGGCGTCTTGAGACTGACGGACGCCCGAAGAGGCCCAGGTGTCCCGCGGGGCCATTTCCCCGGGAAGGAGGAGGGGCAGGAGGAGGAGGAGGAGGAGGAGGAGGAGGAGGAGCAGGAGCAGGAGGAGGAGGAGCAGGGTGGGAGCGAGGAGGACAGCACTGCACTGCCAGCTTGTTCGGATGGCGGACTGGCGGGCCCTGGGCCAGGCCACGTCTGACGCCACGCCAGGGCCACGCCCGTGCAGGGGAGAGAGCACCGCACGCGCCCCGGGGGGCTCCGACCGCCCACGCCCTTGGCGAGGCACTTCTCAGCGCATGCGCGCGCGCAGCGCTCCGCCCCTGTCTCCGCCTTCCTCCCTCCCTCCATCCCTCCTCTCTCCTTCCTCCCTCTTCCGTAGCCCTTTTTCTGGGCCTCCTAGATTGGGGTCCGAGCAGACGGGGTCGGAGGATCGCGCCGCATCGCCGATGCAATCGCCGATGCGGCTCAATGTGGAGCCCGATTTGCTTCACGTCGACGTCGCCGGTGCATCGCCGACGTCGCCGATGCATCGAAAGTGCATCACCGATGCATCACCGATTCATCGCCGATGTATCGGCGATGAGTCGGTGAACCTCGTCTAGACACGCTCTCGTAATTCTTGTTGCTTACATCCGTTTGGTGGCGCTCCACGTGGCCCAAGGCGAGCATGAAACAACAACGCAACAGCCATTACATCAGTGTTCGTCCGCATGCGTTGCCCAATTCAGTGAGACAGACTTGCGCGGCATGTCTAAAGTTCAGGAGCGTCACGCCAACCTTTTCAATCATGATGCGTAGTCTCCAAGACTTGCGTTGGATGAATTCCTATGCTAGTGAGTCTGGTAGCATGTATGTGCCGAGTGTGTTTGTAGGGACGCCGGAACTCATACTCGAAGACGCCGGCTGTCTGTGTGTGACTTACTATAGTATCGCGTCTTGTCGACCAGCGGCGACCCTTCCGCTGGCGTTCAACGTTGAACGTCACCGGCGATCCAGAATCGGTCGATATTGAACGCTCTGACGCTTCGAAAACGGCCGATCGTTCAAGGTTGAACGACCCCCACGATATCAGGAACCGACGCCAGGGTCGACACGACACGAGCCCGCGGAACTCGTGGCTGCGCAGCGGCCAGGGAGTTCCCTATCAGCGCCCCTGGCCGCGCAGTGCCCCTGAGCCGAATCAGCCAGCGTTGTGGCAACGTTACCCGAGCGTCGAAACTTCAGCGGCTGGACAAGGCTGGCGAGGAAAGTTCGGAATCACTAACATTTCTGGTAGCATATCATGGGAGCCTGGTAAGCCTTCGCACTCCCGTCTTTCGAGTGCATTGGCGTCGGTTCGCGTTTGGTTACCGATGAGGTAGCGCGATTTAGCGTCGACTAGCGTCGATCAGCGTCGATTCGCAAGAGCCAACAGGCTATCATGAGTTGCCGCAGAAGGCTGGCAAGGAAAGTTCTGAAGCACGGAGATGCCGAAATAATCCCCACCCTCAGGATCCACGCCTGGATCAGGGCGGCCACGGACGACGACGACGACGACGACGACGACGGCGACGACGACGATGGCGACGGCGACGGCGACGGCGACGTCGACGGCGATGGCGACGGCGACGACTGCGACGGCGACGGCGTCTGCGACGGCAGCGGCGACGACGCTCCGCACGCGCCGCGCCCCGCTCAGGAGCCGCTCAACGCCGGCGGGGGGCAGCGGGACCGGCTCATCCAGCCGTAGAGCCCGACGGCCCCAGCGAGGGGCGAGGGGGCGGGCACGAGCCACCGCCACAGGGGAGGGAGGGAGGGCAGAGTCAAACGACGCGAAGATCGGGACAAAGTCGGATCGGGATAACTCGAAATCTCTGAGAATCGGCGGGTTTGGAGGATGTATTGGGCGCCGCGGCCGCTCCAGAGCGTTCCGGAACGCTTTAAGAGCGCTCCAAAACGCTCTGGAGCGATTTATCCCGATCCTAG
>CAUYUJ010015184.1:0-50000 GCA_963575745.1 Prorocentrum cordatum | reverse complement strand
CTTTGGGCCAAAATAGTAACGGAACGAGGAAGGGCGGACGAGGAGGAGGAGGAGGAGGACGACGAGGAGAGATAGGACCAGCGCAACCCCAAAACCCATCAACGATGTTGCAACCATCCCTCCCTCCAAGTTCTCTTGTGTCATCGGCCCTGATTCAGGAATTCGTTTCATTGAGGCACGTGCCCCATTGGAACGCAACCGTTTAAAAATCTTGAACCGTGGCAACACACAATCTCTAAAACCTTGACGAATCGAATCGGATTCATTGCTGCGTCCGGAAGATCTTGAATCGTGCCAGAACACTTCTCTTGGGATGTCAACACAGCGAATCGGCATTACTTTTGCGCCCTGACAGTCTTACATCTTGCCAGAGCACTGTTCCTTGTATTTCAACACCGCGAATATATGTGACTGTTGCGCGCTGACAATCGTACATCGCACCAGAACGCCGTTCTGGGAACGCCCACCAGAAGAACCCGCGAAACCCTTTCAAATGTTTACGGGCGCTTGTGCGCCGCGTGAAGGCGAGAGCCACATTTTGGAAATGAGTCTTTTTGAAAACGAATGTGCGCGGAGGGAAGGCGAGAGCCACAAGTTGACAATGACCCGCCCTGCATCCATGAAAACCGTGCGACTTTTGAAGGCAAATGTGCGTGGCGCGAAGGCGAGAGCCACATTTTGGAAAGGAACCGCCTCCATCCGTGAAACCCCAGCAAACTCTTAAGACGAATGCGCGCGCAGGGGGGATGGGAACCACATGTTGAATACGACCCGCCCTCCATCAGCGAAGCCCTTGCGAATGTTTAAGACAAGTGTGCACGGTGTTGAGGCGAGGGCCACATTCTGAAAACAGCCCGCCCTCCATGAGTGAAAATCTCGCAAACTTTTAACACCAATTTGCGCTGAGGGAATGCAGGAGCCACATGTTGAAACCAACCCGCCCTCCATCCTTGAAGCTGTTGCACATGTTAGATTTCAGGATCATAAATGGTGAGGACGTCTCAGGCGAAAAGTCCGGCAATAAGGAGTCATTTACAGGGACAGGGGACGGAGGGAGGAGGTGAGAAGGAGAGAGGAACGGAGATATTAGCGATGAGGTGAGTGATGTGTGAGGCGGGTGGGGAAGAAGGGAGGAGGGAAAAGGAGGAGAAGGAGGAGGAGAGAGAAAGTGCGAGGGAGAAGCGGGAGGTAGGAGGGGGATGGCAGAGCTCATTTCGACGCCTCCGATTCGATTCGATCCGACTTCGATGGCTTCGATTCCGATTCGATTCGACTTGGGATTCCGATTTTGGCTCCGATTTCTTATTGGAGGCAAACTAGCCTGCCGATTTCCGCCGATTCGACTTTTCCCGACTCGGCTGCCGATTTCCGCCGATCCGATTCATTTCGACTGCCGATCCAACTCATCGATTCGATTCTGGGATCTCTTGGGATGGAGGGGGGCGGCGAGAGGAGGGGAGGGGAATCAGGAGGGGGAGAGAGAAAGGAGGAGGGAGGGAGGAAGGAAGGAGACGGTGCTGAGGGAGGAGAGAGGTGAGCGGGACGAGGAAAGAAGATGAGAAAGAGGAGGCGCGAGGAGGGCGGGAGGAGGAGGAGGAGGAGAAGGA
Organism: Prorocentrum cordatum; assembly: GCA_963575745.1. Taxonomy (NCBI): domain Eukaryota; class Dinophyceae; order Prorocentrales; family Prorocentraceae; genus Prorocentrum; species Prorocentrum cordatum. Next base: position 48,393 of record CAUYUJ010015184.1, on the reverse strand, counting down.
GGAGGAGGGGGAGGAGGGGGAGTAAGAGTGGCAGCAATGGTGGGCAGGCGAGGCTCAAGGGATGCACGTAGGTCGCCGGCCGCTGCGCACCACCGAGTCCAGCCTAGTGCTGCTCGACGGTGGTAGTCGTGGTGTCCGCGCGGCCCCGTCGCGCGAGCCCGCCGCCGCTCGCTGGACAAAAGGCGGCAGCTCGCGTCGGCTTTCTGCGGTGGTTGTCTGTGCCTCTTTGCCTCCCTGCTCGGTCTCGCGCTCTTCCTCGTCACGTTCTCTGTGTCTGCCTTCGCCCATGGTCGGAAGTGTCCCGAGAGGTGGATGGGCGAATCTAGTCATTTCCGTCTTCCGCACTCCGAGCAGCCAATCCAGAAGCGATGCCCAGGCGGACAGTCGGGAGAGGGAACGTCGACAAGCAGAACATATTTTGGGCAGTATTGGAGGGCGTCTTGAGCATCTTGGAGGCGTCCGGGGTTGGATGTGGAGGTCATGGGGGCCCGGGTGTCAATAAAGGGTCACACTAGCCGCGTTGAGCTCCCGAGGGCTCTCTCGAGGGGTCGTACAACATGCCTGCCAACACGGGTGGGTGACTGCCGCAAGTTGGCAACGCTACAAAATTGGCGCGGCCGTATCTTGGAGGATCGTGTCGTTTCTGCCGCCACCTCGTGGTCATATGATGGTTTAGGCATCCTGAGGTTGTTTTCTCGTCGCCGGTGGGAAACAAGCAACGGATAAAGCAGAAATATGCTGGTAGTTGTTTTTGATGTATTGTTTCGCCGATCGGCGCGGGCCCCCGGCCCCCCCCACTCCCCCTCCCATAGACCAGAGCTGGGCTGCTGTTGGCTGCTGGTCAGGGCTCCTTAGTCTGCTTGCGCGACTGGTGATACCAGATCGATGAAGCATCGGCCCAGACCCAGACCCCCCCCGTCCCCCACCCTTTTTGACCAAATGTCTAGACGCAGAATGTAAAAGCGTTTACTGAGGCGACACGAACGTCGGTAATCTTTGCTGCTGGGAAGCAGAGTGCGGGGGCGGCAGTGGAAACCCCACACGGGATTGGGAGGCGCTGAGAGGCTCTTCTTGGAGGTCTTGGAGGAGTCGCCGGAAGAGCCTCGCACTCCCGGGGGCGATGAACATTTTGAGGATGTTGACGCGGGCCTTGTCAACATACTTGCAGGGAACATTCAATATACCATGTCATCTGAGAGTACAGCCAGGCCTTCGCGCATCCCACAGCGCCATATGGCATCATCCGAGAGTATAGCCCGACAGGAGTTTCACGTGTGCGCGTGTCCAGCTCTGGTGCCCTCTGGAACGGGCCCAGACGCCTCCCACTTCGCTCTGAGACGGCCCAGGAGGCCCCTGACACGGCCCGACAAGAGCCCCAGGTGGCCTCGAGCGGGCCCCCGAGGCCGCCAACCAGCCCCCCCGAGTGCCAAACACGGGCCTCCTGGAGCCGTCGCGGAGGGGCCCAGAGCGGCCCCCGCTCACCAAAAGAGCAACAGGGACGCCCAGGACAGCCTCCAGGCAGCCCAGGATGCCTCCCAGACGCCCCAGGAAGCCGCCGAAAACTTGCCCGAGAGGTCCCAAGGGCCGAATTACGTGCACTGCACAACGCGTCTTCGATGAGTTTCACGAGTGCGCGTGCCCAGCTCTGGTGCAACCCGAAACGGCCCCAGGCGCCCTCGAGTTCGCTCTGAGACGGCCCAGGAAACTTCCAGCACGGCCCGAAGTCAGCCCCAGAGGGCTCCCAGACCTCCCACGTAGCCGCCAGCCAGCCCCTCAGACCTGCCCAGCACGATCCAGGGGGCCCCCCCCTTGCCAAAATCGCCGCCCAAGACGCCCAAGACAGCCTCCAGGCAGCCCAAGATGCCTCCACAACGCCCCGAGAAGCTGCCGAAGATCTGTCCAAGAGGGTCCTTGGGGCCGAATTTCGCGCATTTCGCAAGGGTTTTGCAGGACTTTCACGTGTGCGCGTGTCCAGCTCCAGTGTGGAGGCCTCTAACACGGCCCGACAACGGCCCCAGATGACCTCGAGAGGGCCCCCAAAGCCGCCAACCAGCCCCCCCAATGCCACACACGATCCAGGGATGCCCCCCCTCGCCAAAACAGCGGCTCCAGACGCTCAAGACAGCCTCCCGGCACCCCATATGCCTCCAAGACGCCCCAAGAAGCCGCCGACAACATGCTCATGGAGCCCCGAGAGCCGAATCCCACGCATTTCACAACGCTTTCGATGTTTGACGGGTCCCAAACGGCTTCGAGCTCGCTGTCACCAAGCTGGAAGCCGCCGTGAAGCCCACCAGACTTGTCCAGAACGGTCCAAAGGGCCCCCCCCTCACCCGGCGTGAAGCCCCCGAGACCTGTCCAAAGTGGTCCAGACAGGCCTCTGTCCCCCGAAATGATGACCCAAGACGCCCAGGACAGCCTCGCAAAAGCCTGGGGTGCCTCCAAGACGCCCCAAGAAGCCCCCCCGCAATCTCCCCAAGAGCGCCGCAAGCCGGCCAAAGAGGGCCCCTACGATTGCCCAAGAGGGCCCCGTGAGGCTCCCAAGACAGCTCCCACGGAGCCCCGAGACACCCTATGAAACCCCACTCACGCCCAGACCCCCCTTGAGACAGCCCAGAGCAGTTCCATGACGAAGGGAAAGGACTTCGACCATGACAGCGATGACGATGACGATAATGATGGTGATGACGATGACAATGGCGATGACGATGACGATGACAAGTACGATGATGAGGATCAGGATGACGACGGCAATCATTGAGATGATTGCGATGACGACGACGATGACGAGGATGTTGGTCAGAATGGTGATGATGACGACGGCAATCATAAAGGTGACCAACAATTATAATTTCCGTACGGGCTTCGCCCCCTGCCGCCGGCCCCTTCTCTATCATAATGGGATATCTCAGAGTCGCGTCGGTGCTTCTCGACGCTGCCTTGGCGCATCTGGGAACATCATGCGGTGGCGGGTAGAAATCATCAGCGCATATTCAGACGTTGGCGGTATCCTAGTGGCCTTCGACCCCCTGAGTTGTGGGGCTAAGGCCTCGTGTATACGTGTTGCGGTGTCGTGGGGAGCCCCAAGAGCGTTTCTTGGAGGCGGTTTGGACGCCTCTTGGGGGCCTCTTGGGGCCTCGTGGGGTATCTTTTGGGCCTCTTCGAGGCCTCTTGGGCGCCTCTTGGGGCCTCTTGGCGGCCTCTTGAGGCCTCCTGGGGGTTTCTCGGGGCACAAATATCGAATGTTCGGTTCGGGGTCCCCTGCTTGGGCCCCTCTTGGGGCCGTCTTGGGGCCCTCTTGGGCCGTCTTGAGCGCTCCTTGGGCCATCTTGGAGCCCTCTGGGGCCTTCTTGGTGCCCTCTTGGAAGAGTCTTGGGTTGCCTTAAGGCGGTTTGGGGAGCTTCTGGAGCCGTCTTGGAGCGTCAGAAAGCCGAAAATGCGAGAATGTCAAATCCTTCACAAACCTTGCAACATCTACCTCTCGGGAGACCTCTTGGAGCGCTCTTGGAGCCTCTTTGGGCCGTCTTGGAATTATCTTCGGGCGCCTTGGAGCACTCTTGGCATCGGCAATGATAAAGCGGAGTAATTTGCGAAGGTTGATGGCTTTGTGGATGCGAAGATTGCATAATCTACAAGGGTTTGTTGCCTCGGGGACGCAAGACTTGTGTAATTTACCAGGGTTTGTGGCCTCGGCGACGCGAGCACCGAGTAATTTACGAGGGATTCTGGCTTCGGGGGCGCGAATATCAAATATTTGTGCGTGCCCCACACCCCTCCATGAGTTCAGAGAACGCGATCCGGGCGTGTTAGCCGGGTCCTTTGGGGCTCCCCCCTTCGCGCGGACAGCAACAATTTACAGTAGGAATCGGTCACGCGCACACGGGAATAGTGGGAGGGGGGAAAGCTTCTTAGAAACACCCCTGCTTCTTAGAAGGCGCGGGCCTTCTCTATAGATGCAAGGCCGACGCCTTCTATGAAGCAGCCTAAGAAGACTCCCCCCTCCTCCTACCCCCTTGTGCTCGCCGCCAAAGGAAGCAGAAAGTGTAACTATCACAAGGGGGATTTGAACCTGCAGCTGAAGCATGGAGCAGCAAGCCGAAGCCTCGCAGCCTAGTGGCCCCGCAAGGGGGCCGGTGGACTACAAGATGATGATGACGGCCTTGGTGATGTTGATGACGCACCAGAGAATCTTTATGATGACGAAGAGGATGACGATGTTGATGACGGTTGCTGCCTCGATCTGTGCATGTTGTTCTTAAAGCTATCCCGAATGCCAGCGGGTCAGCCTGCAGTGACTGGCCCGGCGTGAACACCCGCCTCCGCGGCTTCCGTTGTCTCCCCATCCCCCTTTTTGTTGGTGTCCTTTTTTCTCCCTTCCTCCCTCCCTCGCTCGCGTGGGTCCTCAGTGCGAGCACTTCGGCCTTAGTCCGATACGTCTGCACACTTGCGAGCTGCCTTTCTGCCCAGGCACTGCCGGCCCATCCTCGGTGCGGTCTCTTGTTTGTTTCTGTTCGCTGCCCCTCTCATTCCTCCCCCTCGCTCTTCTCCTTCTTCTCCTCCTCCTCCTGCCCCGCCGTGGGTGGCACACCTGTGCGCCTTGTCCGCGCCAGCGTTGCGCAGCGCGGCCCGCGGGTTGTATAGGGTTTTGCTGCTTCCCCTCGCGACGTTTGGGCCCGGGGTGCCAGGCCTTTGGCCTCGCGGTTGGTCCAACGCGCACTTCGGTTCGTGCCCCGAGGGAACAAAACACGAAACACATTTTGCCTCGATCACTTTTCGTCCGCTTCCTCTGTCGCCACCCCTTCATTTCCACCTCCCTCTTCCCCTTCCCCCACTCCCCCTTTCCTTTTCAACCCTCTGACCTTCCCGCCCCCGTTCCACCGTCTTTCTCGTCGCCGCGGCGCCTGCGTCGTCATCGTAGCCGCCCCGTGTTCCGCGATCCTGCTCAGTCTTTGGGCCGTTTTGCAGAGGTCTGGGCGGCTGCGCGACGGCTGCCTTTCCCGCGGTGGCCCAGGGAGGCCCCCCCCCAAAAAAAAAGCTTAGGGCGCCTCGAGAGCCCTTGAAACGCTCAGGACAGCCTCCAAAAAGCTTAGGGCGCCTCGAGAGCCCCCCCCCCCGCAACCTTTTACCAACAGTGCTTCTAGACGGCCGAAGAGGGCCCCGAAACAACCCAGAAGGGCCCCGCGACTGTCCGAGAGGGCCCCGCGAGGCCCCCAAGACAGCTCCCACGGAGCCCCACGCCCAGGCCCCCCCATGACGTCCCACGACAGTTCCATAGCGGACGAAGAGGACTTCGACTATGATGGCGATGACGAGGACGATGATGCTTATCCTGTTCGGGATGATGATGATGACGGTGATAATGATGATGGTGATGTTGGTGATGATGATGATGATGATGATGATGATGATGATGATGATGATGATGATGTTGATGATGGACATGCCCGCCAGCCCGAATTTCACGTGTTCCGGAGACGCCTCTTCGGAACATTCAAACTCACGATGACGATGACGATGACAATGGCGATGACAATGACGAGCATGATGATGAGGATCATGTTGACGACGGCGATCATGAATATGATGAACAGAACGGTGAATAGTTGATGGCGGTGACGATCTTGGCGATGCTGAGCATGCCCATGAAGACCACGGCTTTTCGGAACACGTGCCATCACGATGCGGATGACGATGGCGACGGCGATGACGATGACGATTGTGATGATTCGGTTCATGTTGGGGATGATGATGATGATGATGATGATGATGATGATGATGACGATGACGATGACGATGATGATGACGATGATGATGATGATGATGATGATGATGATGATGATGATGATGATGGGGATGTCCACCAATCCCCATTCCACTTGCTCCGAAACGCGCCCCCTGAACACATGAAGTTGCGATAATGCTGACGGTTGCGATGACGACGACGATGATGATGTGGATGATGATGATGATGATGATGATGATGATGATGATGATGATGATGATGATGATGACGATTGCGACCATGAAGGTGATGACAATCCGAATGAGTATGAGATGGTGATGACGTTTTTGGTCATGCTGATGATGCACATGAGGACCTTGATGGTGACGATGAGGATGACGATGCTTATGGCGTTTCTCTCCTGGATTCGCTTCGGGATGCTGGTCAGAATCCGCCCAAGGAGGCGTAGGGTCCAGGGGCCCAGGGGACTGGGGTCCAGTGTCAGATAAGGGCCGAGAAGAAGGAGGAGGAGGAGGAAAGAACAGGGACGATGACGAGGCCGTCCACTAAGGCGAGGAAGAGCTTCAATGAAGTTCACAGCCATCATGATCCGTGCATCGCAAAGTGTTAATGCCTCAACTAGAGCCTAAGCACGCACGAAGCGCGCGTGTGGTTTTAGTGCGTATATATCTATAGACACATTCATACATACATGCATGCATACATTCGTATCGGAGGTTGGGGGGTGAGATCGCAGTGGAATGGAGGGCCCCACACCGTGAAATCGGTCTCGGGTTCGTGTTCGTGTCGCGCGCGCGGGCGAGGCGAAATTGCATGGTCGCGCGAGGGGAATGACCCCGCGGTCGTTAGGGCGATTCAGGTGCAGTGGACCGCCCCTGCGCCCCCGGTACGCGCGCGGTGGCCCAGGGTGCCCCGTCGTGGTGTGATTGTCGGCGGCGGGCGGGCGGTGGTCAGGAGAACCCAGCCTTCGTATCGATAGCGAAGTCGAACGTGACATCGATAATGATATCGCTACAATGGAATGGATCGTGAGATCGACAACAGGATCGATTGTGACATTGGTTGTGCTCGCGCAGTCGGATGCGCAGGGAGGCATCGTTTCCGGGTTGTACAGATTTCGCGAGGACAGGCGGTCCCCCCTGGGGTGAGCACAACGGGATCGATCGCTGAAACCATTGGTACTAGGGCTGGCCGTGAGCGATCGAGTGGTATCGAAAGCGGGGACGATAGTGTCATTACATTGCAGCGCAACATCGTCATCACGCGTCGTCGCTACCTCGAGGGCGCGTCACCAATATCGTCATCAGCACACGCATCGCATTTGCCAGCAGTTGGTTCTTCCCCCACACACCCAACCTCCGTATATATATATATATATATATATATATATATATATATATATATATACACACATATATTATTATATATAATATATATATATATATATATATTATATATATATATATATATATATATAATATATATATATATATATATATATATATATATATATATATATATCCCTGGGGGCGAGGCCGGGGGCCCCAGGACAGGTGCCCCGACCCCCCTTGGCGGGACGGGGGGGACCTGGAGCCTCCCTGCAGCAGCCCAGGCGGCCCAAGAGTGCCCCAGGAGCGCTCCACGACGGGCCCATCAGGCTCCAAGAGACCCAAGAGGGCGCCAAGAGGGCCCCAAGATGCTCAAGATAAGCCCAAGACGGCCAAAGAGGCCCCCAAGACGCTCCAAGAGGCCTTCAAGAGGCCCCCCCAGAGGGCCCCAAGAAGCCAACATAACTAATTTTACGAAGGTTTTGGGCACATTTTGCCTTTCCCGCCTTTTCAGCTTTCCGACGCTCCACGACGGCTCAAAGGCCCCCCGCGGACGCCCCAAGACAGCCCAAGAGGCCTCCAAGAGGGGCTCAAGACGGCTCTGGAGGGCCCCAAGACGCGCCCAAGACGCGCCCAAGATGGGCGAAGAGAGGCCCAAGACGACCCCAAGAGGGCTCCAGGAGGGGAACCGCGAACCAGAAATTCGAGCCTCCCGCTTCCACAGGGCCCCGGGAGGCCCCAAAGGGGCCCCGGGAGGCCCCAAAGGGGGCCCAAGAGGCCCCAAAGGGGCCCCAAGAGGCCCCAGGAGACCCCCAAGAGGCACCCAGGAGGCCCAAACGAAGCTTCAAGAGGCTCCCAAACAGCCCCGAGGAACCTCACAACGGACGGTGCGGACGAGCCGCACTTCGGACCGCCGCCGCCGCCGGTCCAAGAAAACGGCCTCCTGGACGCCATGCGCGCCGTGGCCCTCCTGCGGTGGCACCTCCCGCCCCGGGCCAGCGCAGAGGCCCTCGGATCCCAGAGAGAATTCTCCGTCGTCGCCGGTGTCGCCGTCGTCGGCGTCGTCGTCGTCGACGCCGTCCCCGCCCCTGTCGCCCCTCGGGTCTTGGGCCGTCTTGGGCGGTTTGGGGGGCTGTCTGCGGACCATCTTTGGCTGCCTGGGGGCCTCTTGGAGGCCTCTTGGGGGCCTATGGGGGGCCTCTTGGGGCATTCTGGATGCTTTGGGGGGCCTTCTTGGGGTCTCCTAGGGCTCTCTTTGGGGAGGAAGGCTGGAAATGTCAGGTCGGGTACCCCTGTGAGCTTTTTCTGGGAGCGGTCCTGGGGCCTTCGGGCTGTCTTCGGGGCCTCTAGGTCACTCCTGAACCCCACTTGAGCCGTGTTGGGGCCCTCTTGGAACTCTCTTTGGCCGTTTGGTGCGATCTTGGGGCCCTCTGGGACCCTCTTTGGCCGTCTTGGCGCGAGCTTGGAGGCCTCTGGGCGAATATTATAAAAAATGCACGTTTTCCTAAGGGAATGGGGCCATTTTTGCTTCTGCGGGCCCTCTTGGGAGTCCTCTTGCCTCTTGGGCCGTCTTGGGCGGTTTCGGGGGCTGTCTGCGGACCATCTTTGGCTGCCTGGGGGCCTCTTGGAGGCCTCTTGGGAGCCTATGGGGGGCCTCTTGGGGCATTCTGGATGCTTTGGGGGGCCTTCTTGGGGTCTCCTAGGGCTCTCTTTGGGGAGGAAGGCTGGAAATGTCAGGTCGGGTACCCCTGTGAGCCCTTTTTGGGAGCGGTCCTGGAGCCTTCTTGGGCTGTTTTTGGGGCCTCTAGGTCACTCCTGAACCCCACTTGAGCCGTCTTGGGGCCCTCTTCGAACTCTCTTTGGCAGTTTCTACAGGGTTTCCGCGTCCTGGGCCCCGGAGGCCGCCGCCTCCGACCCCCCGTGGGAGGACGGGGCGGCCGGGGAGGTCCAAAATAGTCCAGGAGGGCCTCCAGAGGCCCCCAAGACGGCCCAAGCGGGCCCCGAGTCGCCGAAAGACCGCTCCAGGACGCCCAAGGTAGGCCCAAGACGGCCCGAGAGGCCCCCCAAGGCACTCCACGACGCTTCAAGACGCCTCTCCACAGCGCTTCCAGAGGCCGAAACCGTCAATTTTACAAAGGTTTTCGAACGATTTTGGCCTTCCAGCCTTTTCGGCTGTCCGACGTTCCAAGACGGCTCAATAGGCCCCCAAGAGCGCCCCAAGACGGCCCAAGAGGGCCCCAAGACGGTCCCAGAGTCGCCCAAGACAGCCCAACAGAGCCCCAAGACAGCCCCAAGATGCGCCCAAGAGGGGGACCACGACTCCAAAATTCGACCCTCCCGCTTGAAGAGTGCCCCAGGAGGCCCCAAGGAGCCCCCAAGAGGCCCCAGGAGGCCCCCAAGAGGCACCCAGGAGGCCCAAACGAGGCCTAAAGAGGCCACAAAACAGCCCCGAGGAGGCCCCACAACGGTCCCAAAACCGCTACCGAGAAGCTGCGAAACTGCCTTCACGACGTCCCCGACAGGCCAACCACGAGATCCAAACCAACATCCATGAGGCCTCTGACCCACCACCCAGGGCACTGTGGCGGGAGCAGTGACAGCACTTGTGCACAGCATGTTCCGGCTTCCGGAACACGCTGCAGGAGGAGGAGGAGGAGGAAGATCAGGAGGAGAGAGAGCTGGAGTGGGAGGAGGAGGAGGGGGACGAGGAGGAGGAAAAGGCCTCCAAGACAGCTCCAAGATAGCCGAAGAGGCTTCCAAGAGGGCCCTGGGCGGCCCACGAGGGCCCCAAGGCGGTGCCTGAGGCGCCCAAGAAGGCCCGAGAGGCCTCAAGACGGCCCCAAGAGAGGCCCAAGAAGGGAAACACGAACTGAGAATCCGAGCTTTCTACCCCAAGAGGTTCTCGGGAAGTCCCAAGAGGCCCCCAATCGAATCCAAGAGGCCCCCAAGACGCTCCCAAGAGGGCCGACGAGGTTCCAAGAGATCTCCCAAGGTGGCCCCAAGAGGCACAACTCATTGTTTTACGATTGGACTTTGACGGGTTCTAATTTTTTCGGCCTTTTGGCAGCCCGATGCTCCAAGACGGCCCAAGAGGCTTCCAATACCGCTCGAATATAGAGGAAGAGGCCTCCAAGAGGGCCCCAAGACGGCCCGCGAGGGCCCCAAAACGGTGCTTGAGGCGCCCAAGACAGCCCGAGAGGGCCCCAAGAGCCCCAAGAGATGCCCAAGAAGGGGAACGCGACCCAACAGCAGAGCGTTCCCCCCAAAAGGCCCACAGGAGGCCGCAAGAGGACCCCAAAAGCTTCCCGAGGGCCCGAAAGGCCTTAGGAGACGTCCAAGATGTTAAAATAGCCCAAAAGTACCCTCGATGCGTCAAAACTGCTTCCAGGAGGCCCCCGGGAGGCTTCCAGATTGCCTCAATCTGGCCGCAGGTGGCCTCAAGTAGGGCCTCCACGCAGCCAAGACGGCCAATGACGGCTTCAGATTGCAGAACCGATGCCCCCAAGGGACCCTCAGACGCCCCCCCAAGAGGCACCCAGGAGGTGCCTCCAACAGCCAGATGACGAAGCATGCGGAACACACCAGAAGCTCCTGAGATGCCGTCGCGCGCCTGTGCTTGATAACGTTGTCCAAGATCGTCCAGCGCCCCCCCGGCCTGGGCTAGAACCTGAGCGCGCGCGAAGCGCGCGCGATGGTAATATATATATATATATGATATATATATATATATATATATATATATATATATATTGGATATATATATATATATATATATATATATCTTATTATATATATATATATATCTATATATATATATATATATATATATATATATATATATATATATATGCTACACACACATGTAAACATATGCACATGTGTAGAGGTAGATATGTATCTATGAGTTACATGTGTGTATGATAGCCCCCCTTGGGGCCCCATTTTCACATATGCAAGCCCGAGGCGCTTGAACAAAAATGTTGATGCAGATGTTGACGCATCTGCGAATGAATATGACGGTGAGGAGCAGGAGGGATGAGGAACATGCGGAGAAGCAGGACGAGGGAGGCGGGTGGGAGAGAGAGAGAGAGAGAAGGGGAAGAGATATATAGAGGTCGGAAAGTTGGAGGAGAGAAAGGGAGAAAGAGAGAGAGAGAGAGACACAGAGAAAGAAAAACACATGAGGAAACAAACCGGCAGAGAGAGAGAGAGAGCGACAGGTTAACTTCGCATTGTTTTCTATTGTGGACGAGGCGTTTTTTTTTTTGCGAAGTAGAGGGGGAGGGAGAGAGAGAGAGAGAGAAAGGGAGACAGAGAGAGAGGGAGAGGGAGAGAGAGGGGAGTCGGAGGAGAAGTCACTGGCTTGCTCATCTTGGACGAAACCTTTGACACTACAAAACAGCCGCACGCACAAACACAAAATAATACCACAACTGGCAAACAATTCCTGATATTACCAGAAAAATTTGTCCGACGGAAGTGCCCCAAATGATAATCTCCTTAATGTGAATCAGCACCACCTTCATTGGCGACTAATGATGGTGATGCTGCCAAGATGCGAGGATACCAGGATGCCCCTTGTGTGACTTTTGAAACATGTGCGGCCAGTGGGAATTGTGCGACCTGTGGGGCTTGTTGGACCTGCGGGCCCAATAGGGAGGGCCTTGCCATTCACTCACAGACGAGGCGCTCGCTCGAGACATCCTCACGAGTTGCCCCCTTGGGATGCTCAAGTGCTATGATGATGCTGGTGATGGTGACGGCGGGGATGATGGTGATGATGGTGGTGGTGGTGATGGTAATAATGAGGATGACGAGGACGATCGATGGCCGATGATTATGATGGGATGGTGGCAGTGCGAAAACATAATGTGGTGACGACGACGGCGAAGCTGATGATGATAATGATGATGATGGTGATGATTATGGCGATGGTGGTGATGATGATGTGAATGTGAGTGACGAGTGTGGGTGATTAAACTTGTGGCGAGGATGATGGCGATGGTGAAGGCGATGGTCATGGTCATGATTATATTGCTGCTGATGATGATGATGATGTGGTGGTGATGATGATGACGATGATAATGATACTGATGATGATACTGATGAGGATAGCGATGATGATGATAGTGATGATGATGATAGTGATGATTATGATGATGATGATGATGATGATGATGATGATGATGATGATGATGATGATGATGATGGTGGTGGTGGTGGTGGTGGTGGTGGTGGTGATCACGACCACGATGGTGATGGGGATGGTGATGGTTATGATGATGGTGGTGATGATGCTGATGATGATGATGATGGTGATGATGATGATGCTGCTGATGATGATGAGTGAGTGTGTGAGTTCATGAGTGCGTGAGTGTGGAGGAGAGGGGAGGAGGAGGAGGAGGAGGAGGAGGAGGAGATCCTGTGCGGGGTGTGCGTAGATCCATTGTGGATGTAGGGAACAATATGACAAATGTTTTTGGGATCCCAAGCGGTGGTTTTGAATGTGTGGCTGCCTTGTTGCACTCACGCGTATGCTTCCTCATCGTTTTGCGCTGCAGTAGTTTTCTACCGTTTGCAATTGTACTTTGATGTGTGTAAGAATGTAGATCGTCAGCTCTCTCCCTCTCTCTATATCCCTCTTCCGCCTCTCTCCCTCTCTGTCTCTCTCTCTCTCTCTCTCTCTCTCTCTCTCTCTCTCTCTATCTCTATATATATATATATATATATATAATTATATATATATATCATATATATACATATATACACCTCTTTATCTCTTTACCTCTCTGGGTCTCTCTTGCTCTCTCTTGCTCTCTCTCTCTCTCTCTCTTTCTCTGCGCACCGCAGGAAGCACCGCAAGGTCGGAGCCTCGGAGCGCGCCGATGAACACAGCAGGACCTTGGGCGCCTCCCGCGCCCTCCCCGCTCGCACCACTCGGGCGTCCCCTGCGGGGCCGTAACCCTGGGGCCGCACGCCCCCTGCCCGGCCTCCCCCTGCGGAGGACTGGACCCGTCGCCAAACCCTGAGGCCGCCACCACACGGAGCCGCACCCCGAGGCCGACCCTCCTGTGCAGGACCACTGCCCCCGCAGGGGCGGCACACGCCTCGACGTGGGAGCTGCGCACGGGCCATGCCCTGAGGCCGACACCCCAGGGGCACAGTCTCGCTCGAGGAGAGGACTGCGCCGCGCTGCCCGGGTCCCGGAGCTGCTCGAAGACCAGGCGCAGCTTGCCGAGCGGGGTCGCGGCCCGGAGAGAAGCCCCTCGCGGGGGCCAGGCTCCACGGCTTGCCGCACGAGGAGGCCCGTGCGCTCCGCCTCCTCCCTGCAATCCTGGGCCTCCTGCGGGGCCGCAGCCTCCCCGCAGCAGCAGTCGCGGGCGCCAGGGCGGACACCTCCTCCGCGGGCGGCACCGCCGCCAGCCCCAGCGTGTCCGCCGCCCCGCTCCTGCGGCGGCAGGGGCCTCGCCCCATCCGCCCAGGAGTCGCCGAGGCTCTCCTCGGAGCCGGTCCGAGGGAGCCCGCCGCCACCACCGTCGGAGCGGCGGCGGCGCCGCCGAGGCGGCCGCCGGCGGAGCAGCCGCCTGTGTTTGGGGAAGGGCTCCGGCAGCCGGGCCAGCGGCGGCGAGCGGCGGCGCCGCCGCGCGTGCCGAAGGCCTTGCCGCGGCCGCCGCTCCTTCTCCTCGTCCTCCTCCTCCTCCTCCCCTCTCCTCCTCCTCCTCCTCCTCCTTCTCCTCCTCCTCCTCCTCCTCCTCCTCCTCCTCCTCCTCCTCCTCCTCTCCTCCATCTCCTCCATCTCCTCCATCTCCTCCATTTCCTCCATCTCCGTCTCCTCCATCTCCTCCTCCTCCTCCTCCTCCTCCTCCTCCTCCTCCTCCTCCTCCTCCCCCTCCCTTTCCTCCTCCTCCCTTTCCTCCTCCTCCCTTTCCTCCTCCTCCCTTTCCTCCTCCTCCTCCTCCTCCTCCTCCTCCTCCTCCCGCCGCGGCCGTCGCACGGGCCACCTCAGTCACCGTGCGCCTGGCGCCCTTCGCCACGATCACCGCGCGGAGTGCCGCCTCCACCATGCCGGCGCCCATGCAGCGCCGCAGGAGCACCTCTTGGGCGCTGACAGCGCACGCTCCAGGACGGGGCGCGAGGCGGCACCGTGCGATCGCTTGAGCCAAGGCGGCTACGGAGACTCTCGATCTGACTCTCTCTCTCTCTCTCTCGCTCTTTCTCCTTTGTTTTTCTCTCTCTTTCTCTCTTGTTGCCTGTTTTTGTTGTCTCTCTCTCTCCCTCTCTCTCTCTCTCGGAAGAGAGGTGGAGAAGAGAGCGGCAGAGAGCGGAAGGAGGTGGAGGGAGGGAGGGTGAGGAAGGGGTGGGAAGAGAAGGGACGGAGGCCGTGAAAGCCCACACGTCCTTGGAAATTGCAAGGAAGATGCAATGCAGTCTCAGATGCTGCTATGCTTGGGTTGCGGTTCAATCCCCCCGTGTTTGTTTTACTTTGATCCTGATTGGTTCAGTTTCTGGTTGATTCCTTTGAAGAGAGAGAGGGAGAGAGAGAGAGAGAGAGAAAAAAAAAAAAAGGAGAGATACAGAGAGAGAGAGGAGGACGGGAGAAAGAGAGTGAGAGAGAGGGGGGGGAGACGGACCTGTATGTTTTGAAACGGGGGGTAGAGAGACGGGGGTATCTTTCTTACTGCAGGGACGGTGATGAAGGAGAGAGAGGGGTGAGCGAGGATGAGCAGGAGTCAGTTTGAGGTGGCCGAAGAGGTAGGAAAGAAACACGTGTTCTCTCTCGTTCTCTTTCTCTCTCTCGTTCTCCCTTTCCCAATATCTTCCGTCCCTCTCTTGCGCTTACGTGCTTTGATGTTGTTGTTTCTCTCTCTCTCTCTCTTTCTCTGTCTCTTTTGTGTTTTCTGTTTTCATGTTTGTTCCACTCTCTCTCTCTCTCTTTCCCTCTATCTCTCGTTCTCGCACGATAGGGGCCATATATACATATATAGAGAGAGAGAGAGAGAGAGAGAGAGAGAGCGAGAGAGAGAGAGAGAGACAAAGAGACAGAGATACTACAGGTTACAAGCACCTGCGCGTTTGCAACTGTCTGGCCTCATTCCGCCAATCCTGCCACCGAGCCTGTGTCGTCGATCAGAGGCCTTTGGGAAGCCTCTTGGGGTCTCTTGGGGAGCAACGCCGGTATCGCTTGGGAGCCTCCTGGAGAATCTCGGGGCCGTTTTGGGACGTCGTTAAAACAAGTGCTACGTTCTAATTTCAGCCCGTTGAATCTGCCCGCAGCGCCCCCGAGAAGGTTGAGGAGATTTCCATTAAGGGCTCCGGACTGGGCCTTGGGGCCACCCTGGCCATGTTGAAAGCTTGGATTCCCCATTGTGTTCCTGGGTTTCGGGGAGCATCGCGCGGCGAGCCCCGGAATCCCACAGGCTCCCCCCGAGCGGGGGGGCCGTTGCATTCGAAGAGTCTGGTCTGGCTCTTCTGGTATTCTCGTTATCCGGACCGCCAGGGGCTTGGGCACTGCGCCACATACCAAGAGATGCGTTGTTGGAAGCAGTGTTTCAGAAACACAGAGCGGGCACAAGTGGCAATAGCGTTCGAGACTGAGAGCTATGGATGATCCTTCGAGTCCACGCCCATCTTGGAAGTGCAGGCTTGTTTCACGTGCGGAAGGCAGCTGCACACAAAAGAGAGCGTCAGCAGAGGGTAGGTAACTTACAACGTACAACACGCCGGGATGGTGGTCAAGAGCAGGTTACAGCCTCAGCAGCTGAAGCTGAGGGTGAGGCGCCTGCGAACGGAAGGCCTTGTACCCCTTTATTGTTGTCTCCTCCCCGTCTCCCAAGGTCCGGTAGACGCCTCGGAATCCGTGACAATGAGTTGGCTCAATCGATATCTGGCTCGACGGGAGGCTGGCTTGCTGGCGCCCCTGCCCTGATATGAGTGCCTCGAAAGAGCCGAGCGCCAAGCGGGCGAGATTATCGCTACAGGTCGGGTCGGCGCCCGAGTACTTCCTGGTGGGCGAAAGGCAGGAAGCTCTGCGGTTTTTTTCGCGGAGCAAGGCTGCATGCATCCGATCGACGCTCGCACGTCTGAGAGAGGAGGGCACGCTGCAGCCCTTGCTGCAGTCCCTCAAGGCCGCCTCCCCGGTGCTCGTGACTGGAAGCTCTGGCTACCTGGGCTCGGCTCGGTGGCGGCAAAGATGGGGGTGATGACTAGGGGTGTTATCATGGCGTGGGCCATGATATTCCCCCAGATCTCATGGCGCCTCTTCTGATTTCATTGCGTCCCTGTGCCCCCCTCCTGGGGCCGCGCACATGCCGCCAGCCATGATTTGCACCCCCCCCTCTTGGACGCCCCCGTCTTGGCCGCCCCCGAAGCGGCTCTCGTCGAGGTGTTTCGAGCGAACGGCGTGCGGTGCCGAGGGTTCGACCTCGCTGCTGCAGGGACGACCGACGTTGTCGGGTGCGCGAGCGACCTGGCGGCGCTCCGGAGCGCGGCCGCCGGCTGCCGGTCCGTGGTGCACGCTGCTGCGCTGCACGCCCCGCATTTAGAGTCGAGAGGCTTGCGTTAAGTCGGGCTTGTCCCTCTACAGGGGGGACACTCCAAAATAGTCAAAAAATAGTCTGGGGCCGATTTTTTTTTTATTGCTTGACCATTGGGGTTTTTTTGTTGGAGTACTTTTTATTTTTCGCCCAAAATCCCCCTATAGGGGGACAGGCCCGACTTAAGGCCTGCGCATTTCCGCCGACCCCCAGGAGGGGACATCTGCGGCATCCGGAGTTGTGTGTGTGTTGTTTGCCATTTCCCGTGCTGCTGCCCGCGTGTGTTCGTGGTCGAGTCGTTTTCTTCCTCCCTGTCTCTTGCGGGGCCTCTCGAGGGCTGTTTGGGAGGCCTGGAGGGCGGCCTCCTCTGGGGGCTTTTTGAGGACCTCATGTGGTCCTTGGCATCGCTCGGACGTGTGCATTTTTTCCTCGGCGAGGGCCATGGAGGAACATCCTGGATGACTTAGCCAAAAAAAAAAAAGCACGCACGAAATCGAAAAATACACGAGCAATGGACGTCCGAGCGATGGCAAGTGGTCATGCTGACACGCGGGGACCCACCTCGTGGGGGAGGGCTCCTGGGCCCCTGCATCTTCCCCCTCTTCGGCCTCTCCTGGGCTCTCCTTGGCGCCTCTTGAGGTGTCTGATTGCCATATCGGGGGCCTCCTGGGCCATCCTGCGGGCCCTCGGCCGGCGTGGGCCAGTCTGGGGGCCTCTCGCGCCGCTTCGGGCCTGCAGACGCCCGAAACTGCTAGAACACGAGAATCATTCGGACACCTAGGAAAAGTGGACGATTTTTGTGTCTTGAGGCCCGCCTGGGGGTCCTCTTGCGGCCCTCTTTCGGCGTGTTGGGCCGTCTTGGCAATATCTTGGGGTTATTCAGGCCTCTTCGGCGTGTGGGAACCCTTATGAGACATCCTAGAAAGCATCTTAGGCTTCTTGGAAGCCACGGAGTTGATAATGAGGCTCCGGGGGCCCAAGAGATGCGTCGAGCAGCTCGACCGCCCCCCTTTAGCGCGATTTTGAACCCCAGGGAAGGGGGAGAAAGGGGGAGGGGTGACAGCCAATCATGTCACACGCTTTTTCAATCCTGGCAAGCAGGGGTCGACAAATTTTTACTCTGCCGAGGACTTCGAGCTGGTCAATATATCTGGCACGCGGAACGTAATTTCCGTAGTCAAGGAGACGCCTATGCTCGGCATGGTATTCTCTTCCACTACGTCCCTCATGAACACTGCCGAAGCGAAAAGGCGCGCGGCATGTGAGGTTATTGTGCAGGTGGCTTCAGAGGACTACGGCACTCCGAGGAACGCATACGGCGTCACGAAGAAGGCCGCAGAGCAGGCCTGCCTGCGGGAGGCGGGCATGAACGTTGCCGTGCTGAGGTGCAGCCGTTTTTTCGTGGAGGACGCCTACGATACGAGCGCGGCGCCCGAGGACCGGGCCGCCAACGACCCCGACGGGCGTGTGAAGGCCCTCGAGCTGTTGTGCGGGACCCGGGCCTCTCTGGAGGACGTGCTCATTGCGCACGTCGCTGCCCTCTCGCGAGTGTGCGGCACCTGGTCGACATCCACGCAGCCTGCCCCCGTCCAGGCTGTGAGGGGTCCGCTGATCGTGTCGGCGATATCGCCGCTCGTCGACATCGCGGCGCAAGGCGTCTGTACGTCAAGCGTGGAGGGCGCTCGCGACATGTACGAGAGTTTGGGCTGGGCTCTGCCAGACAAACGGTGCGGCCGCGTGCTTGACTCTCGTAAGACATGGGAGGCTCTGGAGTTAACTCCCAAGTGGAACTTCGAGCGACTAGTGAAGGCTTGGCGATCTGCTCGAGATGGTGCTGCGATCAAGAGTGGGCAATATTGAGTGGGCACGCCATCGGCAGCTCACCGCTCGTCCCAGTTTCTGAAGCTGTCGTCTTGTAGAGGCAGGGTCATGGCATGAGAGGAATTCGGAGTCGCCATGATACGAGCATTCGTCATGGAAAACAGAAGAATTGAGAAGCTAGACCAGAAAGATGGAACAAGCTCAAAGAACAACGCATGGCTTGAAGCAGCGATCGACCGTCGAGTTCGCTTTTCTCTCCGATCGGCCTGTTGTACAAAGACGTGGGACGGTCTTTTCAACTACAGCTACGATGCTGAAATTATTGCCTCGTTCGGCCCATGAGGGGCTCTGGTTTTTGGGCCGTTCGTGGGCTCCTCCTCCTCCTGCTCCTCCTGCTCCTCCTCCTCCTCCTCCTCCTCCTCCTCCTCCTCCTCCTCCTCCTCCTCCTCCTCCTCCCCTTCCCCCTCCCAATCCTCGTCGCATCCTGATGTAGCCGGGGAAGCCGTGCGTGGCCGAGGCGAGCCGTGGCCAGAAGAGCCCCTCGTGATCTCTTCCTCTGCGCCTCTCCCGTGCTTCATCTTGGCCTCGCTCGGACGTGCGCACTTTTTTTTTCGGCGAGAGCCATCGAGGACCATCCGGGACCATCGAGCAAAAACAAACAAAAAAAAAACGCACGAAGCCGACACGTGCACGGGAAGTTCAGGAGGGGAAAAAACACACAGACACAATTGATCGTCGATCCCAAGAGAAGATGGGAACGTATGGGAAGTGGGGGGGAAGACAGAAACCCGGAACATATGGGAAAAGATGGGGGATATTTTTATTTGTGTGTATTTATTTGTGTGTCCTGGGGCTCCTTCAGAAGTGGACGTCCGAGCGACGGCAAGCCATGCCGGGGCCACGCCCTCGCGGCGCCTCTCAGAAGCCGCCGGCCGACCAGCGGCGGGGGCCGCCGACCCTCGGAGGGCCTCCGAGGGCCCCGGGGAGGCGCCCGCGGGCTCGGGGGGGGGGGGGGCCTCAGAGGCATCCGAGCAGTAAGTCGGGCGTGTCCCCCTACAGGGGGATTGTCGACGAACAATAAAAGATACCCCAAAAATAAACAAAAAATAAAGAAACACATGTCCGGGAACTACTTTTTGAATATTTGTGTTGCCTTTTTGAATATGTTGGTGGTATGTTGCATTTTTTCGTCGAAAATCCGCCTGTAGGGGGACAGACACGCCCGACATAATCCGAGCACCTCGGCCCCGTCCCCCCGCCCCCTTTTGTTGCCTCGGCGGCGAGCTGCGCAGCAGCCCCGCGGCCGAGGCGGGCGGGGGCCTAAGACGAGAGGGCGGGGGAGAGAAGGAGGAGAGACAGAGAGAGAGAGAGAGATCTGACGCTCTGCGTTGCGTGTCTGGGAGGCTCGGAGGAGGCTTCTGCGACGAGGCAAGCAGGAAGCGAACGGGAGGGAGCCCGCGCGTGCCCGGAGGGGGGGGCGCGGAGACGGCGAGGGGGAGCGGTCGGGGGCGGCAAAGAGGGGGGCGATGACCAGGGGGGGAGGATATCATGGCGTGGGCCAGGATATTCCCCCAGATCTCCTGGCGCCTCTTCTCATTCCATGACGTCCCTGACCTCCCCGCTGGGCCGCGCACATGCCGCTGGTCATGAGCTGCACCCCCCCCCACTCTTGGACACCCTCTTGGCCGCTCCCGGAGCGGCCTCGGCGGGGGCAGGCAGGTTCCCGGAGGCGGCGGCCTCCCCCGAGGCCGCGCGGAGGAGTGCCCAGGAGGGGGAAGGGCCCGCACCAGGTCACGAGGATGAAGTCGGGCCCGTCCCTCTGCAGGAGAGAAGTGAAGGAAGATAGTAAGAACATCGTGGAGGGACGATGTTTTGACTAGTGTTGGCATATGTTTGGCATATGTTTGGGAATGGTTAGTTTTTCGCCCGAAATCTGCCTGTAGGGGGACACGCCCGACTTAACACGAGGATCTGCCCCTCCCCCCCCGTCCCCCACCATCTGACTCTCCTCGCTCTCCCTGTCGTCGCGCACCTGCTGCATGTGGGTCCCAGCCTCTCCCCGCAGTGGCGTCCTCCCGGGAGGCATGCGACAAGGTGTCAATGCGTGCCCGTCGGCGCATGTCATCGATTGTTCACCTATTCCTTCCCTCCTCCTGGCCACCTCGGCCTTGTTGGGCTGCCGTTGAACCACAAGCGCTGAAGTAGCCGCCTCTTCATGCCATCGATTTTCTCTCTGCGTCGTGGCG
Source organism: Prorocentrum cordatum (assembly GCA_963575745.1). Classification (NCBI taxonomy): domain Eukaryota; class Dinophyceae; order Prorocentrales; family Prorocentraceae; genus Prorocentrum; species Prorocentrum cordatum. Next base: position 27,722 of record CAUYUJ010015184.1, on the reverse strand, counting down.
ATGCTATGCGCCACTCGTTCTGCGGCGCTACTCCTGCAGTGCACATGTGAAGCTTAGAAGCGTCATTACCGATCAGCTATCTTCCTCATTGACGCGGCTCGCCTTCGAAGGCCGACACCATGCGCAAGCAAAGCGGCGGCAAGGCGCCCCCCACCTTTGTGCAGTGCAGACGTGATATCATGCGTCTGTGGCTTTATCATCGGCTCCTGGCATTTGCACCTACGCCCCCATTGTTGTCATCAGTGTCATGGTTCCGCGCAGGTCTCTCATGAGCAGTGGCCACGGCTGTTTTCTTTTCGAGTGACTTTGCCTCCGCTGCCCTCCATACTCCCTGAGATGGCCACTTGTCTCTTGCACGTCATTGGTAGCCCCCGTTGGCCAGCTCGTTCTTCTTCCTCCTCCTCCTCCTCATCCTCCTCCTCCTACCTCATGATGCAGATGTTCGAAGCGGGCCTGGCCCCGTACCAGTTCAACGACTCGGTCGTCGCGTTTCTTCCGAAAGGAGACGAACCCCAGGACCAGTATGCCGGCTTTCAAGCTCCAGGTGCCACTCGCCCCCTCTCCTTAAAGAACTGCGACGCCAAACTGATCGCTCATGTCGTGAATGTGGGTCTCGTGGACATGATCAGGGATCGGACAATAGACACACAACCGGAATGTGTAAAGGGGCGGAACTTCGAACAACACGTACTGACCCTAGACTCTGAGGCCCGTAGAGCAGGCCATCCCCCCAGATGCCCCAGATGCTCTCCCTATCCGTGTCAGCTTCAAAGCTGCTTTCCCATCCTTCGGATGGGAGTTTTTGTTTGCATCACTAGTAGCTCATGGGGTTCCTCCAGGCTATCTCAGTGTCATGTCTGCGCTTTATCTCTCCCCAGGAGCCTTGGCCCGTGTAGGTGGCCGTCTTTAATACATGTTCGGAATCGGCTCAGGTGTTCTCCAGGGCTGTCCCCTCTCGGGATCGATTTGGGCCCTGGCCTTTGATGCACTTCACTTCCTCGCGTTACCTCGTTCCTTCCTCTCCTCGGACCCCCTCGTTCGCGTCGGCCTAGGGACGCCTGGGCAACACGCTAACCCTGAGCACGCCATTCCTGAAGCTGTCCGTCGGACAGCGCTTTCATCATGCCACTTCTAAAGCAAACTGCGTGTCATCACGCACGCCGTGCCACGCGCCGCGCTTCTTTACACCACTGGCGCTGAATGCGGCGCTGCCGCACTGCACGCGATGAGGCCGTTGTCTGAGACGAACTGGAACGGGGACACTTGCCCTCTTCTCGCGTCTTGCCCGCTTGCCCTCGTCTCTTTCTTGGTACGGTCACTCCTCGTCCTCCTCCTCCTCCTCCTCCTCCTCCTCCTCCTCCTCCTCCTTCTCCTCCTCCTCCTCCTCCTCCTCCTCCTCCTCCTCCTCCTCCTCCTCCTCCTCCTCCCCCCGCCCTCCCTTCCTCCTCCTGACCCCAGTGTGGCTGTTCCTGTGCCGCGGGGGTGGGGCGCCCCCACGAGCGCGGCCGGCCTTCGCACCTGTAGCCTGCCCCGCCTCCTGCGACCGCGGAGAGCAGCAGCTGCCAACGGCCGCTCGTCGGCCCGTCCGTTCCCGGCGTTCGTTCGTTAGGAGGAGGGGGAGGAGGAGGGAGAGGAGGAGGAGGAGGAGGAGAAGGATGAGGAGGAAGAAGAAAAGGAATAATAGAAGGAGGAGAAAGAGGAGGAGGAGGAGGAGGAGGAGGAGGTTCGCTCCCTTTTTCCTCCCATCTTGTTGAGGCTCGGAGAAGAAAGAGCGCCATACACCGAAACTTCTGGTGTTCCGCGCGGGTTTCTTGGACCCGCGCTGGGCCCCCCTGGCGGCGCCGCCCCTGGCGCGTTCCGCGTGCCAGGGAGGGGGTCCAGCGTGCATCCAAGAAATCCGTGCGGAGCGCCAGACGTTTATGTTTATGACGTTTGTTATTCTTCTATTGATGAGGCGGGCGAGCTTGCTGGCCACAGCTGCTGATCCAGAGCTCTGGCCCGCTCCCGGGCCCAGGAAGGAGGCCCCGCTTGGGCCAGCCGCGCAGGGGCGCGGCGCACCCGCCGATGCACCACTGCCATGGTCATCACCCCTCCCTTCGCCTTGGCATCGCTCGGACGTGTGCATTTTTTCTCGGCGACGGCCATCGAGGACCATCCTTGATCATTAGGCACCGAAAAAAAACACGCACTAAACCGAAAAAACACAGGGAATGGACGTCCGAGCGATGGCAAGCCATCCCTCTCTCTCCCTCTCCCTCCTTTTCTCTCTCTCTCTCTCTCTCTCTCTCTCTCTCCTGGCCGCAGCGTCGGAAGGGGCGGGTGAAGGTGTCGATCTGGCGGGCGGCGGGGAAGGGCAGGCGCGCCCACTCTCCGTGCCTCGTTCCTCGGCGATCGCCGGCGCGACAGGATCGTCCGCCGTCGTGGCCGCCCCACTCCGCCGGACCTCCCACGGGCTCACGAAAGTGGCGACATTTGCGCTGTTGGCGGTCCCCAGAGAAGCGAGGCAGGGGGCATCAAGAGGTAGGCAGGAGGTAGGGTGGCAGGAGGGAGGGAGGAGGGAGGAACGGAGGAGTCAGGGGGAGGCGGAAGAAGGAGGAGGTGGCAGGAGTGGTCTATTCGAAACGAGGCCCCAGTGCAGGAGGGCGTGGGGAAAATGCATGTGTGAACCCGCGAATGACGACCCACGAGGCATCTAAAAGCGCGGGGGGAGAGGCCTCCAAGCGAGGCCCCAGGCAGCCAAAATTGTGAGGAAGGCGCCAGAGAGCCAGAGCACGTTGCCCGCTGCCCTTTCGTGGTCCAGATAGGTCCCGCTCCGCCCAATGGCAACAGCGGCGGCACAGGGTGCACTCACGCGCCTCCACGCGGCTCCTGACATGGCGACAGAGCTCTCATCGTGTCCGTTCATCTTGCCCTCGCGTCCACTCGGATGCCGGTCCACTGCTCCAGGTTTGACCCAGGAGCTCCGGCCGTGGGTCTGGACAACCAAAGATAGTTAGCCTGGCGAAGGGCAAAACTTCGTGCCGCTCGGACCGGAGGCTACTGAGTAAGCACGCAAAGGCGCGTTGAGCTCACCATGGTGCCTGCTTCTCCTCCTCCTCCTCCTCCTCCTCTTCCGCCATCCCCTTCCTCGTTCCCGCCCTTCCCTGCCCCTCCACCTCCTTGACAATGCGGCGTGCTGTTTCGAAGCCGACGTCCCGCAGTGCCTTAGACCCCCCCGCCCCGTCAACCCTGGACGACCACCCCTTCCCCAGAACGACCCCGTCGGCCCCGACGACCTCCCAGCCACCCCGACGACCCCGACGACCACTGCCCCCCAACAACTCCGACGGCCACCCGCTCCATCGTTCCGTCTGCGCTGCCGCCTGGTCGGCGTCGCCAGCGTAGGGGCCGTTATCCTCACCGCGGGTAGCCCCTCTCTCGGGGCCCTCACGCCCAGCCCGTCTGCTCGCCGCTGCGTTTACCTCCTTCCCTCCCCTTTTCCCCCGCTCCTCCACCTCCATCCCCCTTCGCCCCTGCTGCCTGCCTGCTGCGCCCCGGAGTCCCTCCGCCCGCCTGCCTCGTCCCGCCAGCCCTGGACTCCCGCTTGCGCGCTCGTCGCCGCCGTCGTCGTCGTCGTCGTCAGCCTCGTCGTCCTCGTCGTCGTCGTCGTCGTCGTCGTCGTCGTCGTCGTCTGCTGGCGCCTCCCTCTTCTCCTCTTCTGCCTGGCTGGGCAGCACAGACTGCTGGGAGCATGCTCACGTGCGTCGGCGCACTCAAAGGCTGCATCGCAGAGCGTGCAGTCCGCTACTAGTGGGCAATAAGGCGGGCAGTCGACAGACAGTTTGGAGAGCAGCAGCATCAGCAGGTCAGGACGACGGAGCGAGGAGGCAGTGCGCAGCGAACGGGGGAGCCTGGGTACCCTGAAACTTGCCCTCCGCGCCGGTGCAGCCGCGCTCCGTCAGGGCGACGCCACGCGCGAGGTCTCGGAGAAGGTCTCCCGATGGATCAGCTGGGTCCTGCAGGAGCGGACGGGGCATGCGTCTTCTGAGTGCCTCGACCCACGCACCGCGGTGCGCAGCAGCTTGTCTGCCCCGGTGCGCCCGTCTTGGACGCAGCACGTACAGTGCCGTTTTTTGTGCACGTTCCGCGTGCGGATCATGTATTAAACATGCAGGGATTTAGTACTAAAAACAACGATGTGTTCATGCGTAAGTTTATCCATACATTTGTCATGTGTTAAGAATCTCATATTCTTGTAAAAAAACGATGTATTAGAAGCTGCCCTGTAGCTGCCCTGGTGCGCCCGTCTTGAACGCAGCACGTACTTCGGGAGGGAAAAAACACACACAGACACAATGAATCGTCGATCCCCAAGAAAATATGGGGAGATCTGGGAGCTGGGCGGGAAGGCGAAAACACCCAGAAAGTATCGGAAGATATGGGGGATCATCTTATCTGTGTGCACTTGTGTGTGTGTGTCCTGGGGCCCTTCTGAGTGCTGTGACGCCCAGGTGTTGCACCCCGCGTGGCGGCTCCGCCTTGGACCCACCTCCGTGTCGGCACGCCACGGGTCGAGTGCTGCGTCGCTGGGCCAGTGGAGCGCAGGGGCATTCCGTCGGGCCTCTCCCCCCTACAGAGGGGGATTCTCGACGACAGATATGTTGTTTTTGTTCTTTGGCAAAGAAAAAGCCAAAGCAGAGTCAACAAAGAGTCTGGGCATTATTTTTCTGGAGTATGTGTTGGCCCTGTTGGTGCATGCTTGCATCGTGAGATGTTTCCCTCGAAAATCCCCCTGTGGGGGGACAGAGAATGCGGAGTCGCGCTCCATTTGCGCAAGTGGAGCCCCATTGGGTCCCTGCGAAATCGCGCGCACCCAGGGCCCCTGGTAGCTGTCCAAACGAACCAGCTGGGAGGAGCTTCCCAATGGGGAACGGGTCCCTGCCCAACGAGGCATGCCCAGGGGATCCCTGCCCAATTGGGCATCCGAGTGCGATTACGCGCTCCCGCTTCCAAAATGGAATTTGGAGGGGTGTATCGCCTTTCTGCGCCCAGATGGGCAAGAGCGCGCTTCCGCGCTCGCGCGCCCAGAGCGGCGCTCCGAGCGCGATTGGCGTCCCCGCCGAAGCGGGTTATTCCGGGTGCGATTTCGCGCTCTTGTGCCCAGACACGGGCAAATTGAGCGCAAAATTGGCATCGCGCGCCCAAGCGGGCATCCTGAGCGCAAATCGCGCGCCCAAGTGGGCCATTCCAGGTGCGATTTCGCGTTCCTGTGCCCGAACGGGCAATCTGTGCGCAATTTCGCGCTCGCGCACCCAGGTGGGCAATCGGAGCGCGACTTCGTGCTCGCGCGCCCAGGCGGACCATTCCGGATGCGATTTCGCGCCCTCGCGCCCAGAGGGGCAATTTGAGCGCAATTTAGCGCGTGCGCCCAGGCGGGCATCCTGAGCGCGAATCCGCGCTCGCGCGCCCAAGCGGGCCATTCCAGGTGCGATTTCGCGTTACTGCGCCCAAACGGGCAATCGGTGCGCAATTTCGCGCTCGCGCGCCCAGGTGGGCCATCGGAGTGCGACTTCGTGCTCGCGCGCCCAGGCGGACCATTCTGGATGCGATTTCGCGCCCTCGCGCCCAGAGGGGCAATCTGAGCGCAATTTAGCGCTCGTGCGCCCAGGCGGGCATCCTGAGCGCGAATCCGCGCTCGCGCGCCCAAGCGGGCCATTTCAGGTGCGATTTCGCGCTCCGCGCCCAGACGGGCAATTTGAGCGCAATTTAGCGCTTGTGCGCCCAGGCGGGCAACCTGAGCGCGAATCCGCGCTCGCGCGCCCAAGCGGGCCATTGCAGGTGCGATTTCGCGATCCGGCGCCCAGACGGCCATTTGAGCGCAATTTAGCGCTTGTGCGCCCAGGCGGGCAACCTGAGCGCGAATCCGCGCTCGCGCGCCCAAGCGGGCCATTGCAGGTGCGATTTCGCGCTCCCGCGCCCAGGGGAGCAATCTGAGCGGAATTTCGCGCCCGCGCGCCCAGGCAGGCATCCTGAGCGCGAATCCGCGCTTGCGCGCCCAAGCAGGCCATTCCGGGTGCGGTTTCGCGCTCCCGCGCCCGGACGGGCGATCTGAGCGAAATTTTGCGCTCGTGCGCCCAGGCGGGCATCCTGAGCGCGAATCCGCGCTCGCGCGCCCAAGCGGGCCATTTCAGGTGCGATTTCGCGCGCCCGCGCCCATGCGGGCAATCTGTGCGCAATATTGCGCCCGCGCGCCCAGACGGGCAATCAGAGTGCGAATCCGCGCTCGCGCGCCCAAGCGGGCCATTTCGGATGCGATTTCGCGTCCCGCGCCCAGACGGGCAATCTGAGCGTAGTTCTGCGCTCGCGCGCCCACGCAATCAGAGTGCGAATCTGTGCTCGTGCGTCCCGCGCGGCCGTTCGATGCGATTTCGCGTCCTCGCGCCCAGACGGGCAATCTGGGCACAAATTAGCGCTCGTGCCCCAGGCGGGCATCCTGAGCACGAATCCGCGCTCGCGCGCCCAAACGGGCCATTCCAGGTGAGATTTCTCGATCCCGCGCCTAGGCGGGCAATCTGGGTGCAATGTTGTGCTCGCGCGCCCAGACGGGCAATCAGAGTGCGAATCCGCGCCGCGCGCTCAAATGGGCAATTCCGGACGCCTTCCCGCGCTCACGCGGCCAATTGGCCCATTTTGGGCGCGATTTCGCGTTCGCGCGGTTAGATGGGCAATCTGAGCGCAATTGCAACCCGAGCGCAGCTTTCGGAAGCGATTTCGCGTCTTGCGCCCGGAAGGGCGATCTGGGCGCAAATGCGCGCTCGCGCGCCCAGACGGGCAGCCCGAGCGTGATTCCACGTTCGCGTGCCCGAACGGGCCCTTTGAGTGCTATGTCGCGCTCCCGCGCTCAGAGCGGCAATCTGAGTGCAACTGCACGCTTGCGCGCCCAAACGCGCGACAGCACATGGGCGAAGATGCGCGGGGTTGTGTGGGTTTCGCTCCTGCAGGGCAATCTAAGCGATTTCCTCCAGCGACTGGGCGCTGCCGCGCTCAGAATTGAAATATGGTCGCAATTTCGCGCTATGTAGCGCTGGCGCAGGCGAACCTCCGCACAAGAGCGCGTAGACGCGCACAGGCGCGGCGTTTCGGCGCGCGAAGGCGCGCGCGCGCAAGTACGTGGCGCAGGCAAGTGCTTGGAAGCGCGCAGTGCCGGACGCGCCGAGCGCAGACGCGCGAAATGCTTGGAGGCGCGCAGCGCCGCACTGAAACGCGCACGGTCGTTCAGGCGCGTGCAGCCGCACTGGCGCGCAGGCGCAGAGACGCGCGCAGAAGCAAAGGGACAAAGGAGCGGTCAGAAGGGCGCAGAGCGCAGCGTCGGGAGGGGTGCGCTGGGCACGCAGGAGTGCGCATGGCCGCCCAGGTGTATTGGCGGAGGCGCGTATTCCGTAGTTAAGCGCAGAGAGCGCACAGGCGCGTAGAGGCACGCCGCGGCGCGCGCCGTGCGTTGTCGCGCGGCGCAGAAACAAGCTGCGCGCCGAAGCGCGCGGGCCCGCGGAGCGGGGCAGACGGAAGCGCGCAGCAGCGCGAAACGTGTGCGAAGGCGCGTAGAAACGCTCAGTAGGGCGCAGGCGCACAGGCGCCCACAAGGCGCAGACGCACACGGGCGCCCGGGGCAGGTTTCCCGCTCCCGCGCCCAGACGGGTAATCTCAAAGCAATTCCACGGCTCATGGCCGCAACGGGCGCCCGGCGCGCCCGGAAGTGCAATCTAGGTGTGCGGAGGCGCGCTAAGGCGCACGGGCGCGCTGAGACGCGCGGTGTCGCACAGGGGCTCGCAGTGTCGCGGACCAAATGCGCGCAGAGATTCGAACGCGCTGCAGACGCGCGCGTAGGAACGCAGAGCAGAGAGGCGCGCAGCAGGCGTGCAGGCGGCAGGCACGTTCGCGCTGAAGCGAGGTTCGGCGCCCGCTGGCGCGGACCCTTGTGGCAGCTGCGTGAACCAGCTCTGTCCTTGCAATGGGCGCGACGGATTCCGACAAAGCTTCCTCAGCAGCTGCTGGGCTGGTCTCTGGGTGCAATGGGCGCTAGGGTGTTCCCAGGCGCCCAGCCCAGCAGCAGGCTTTTGCCTTCGCCCACTGTTCCTGCGGTGGACAGCCTGAGGAGATTTTCTCGGCCCTTAAATCACTTGTTATTTTATGGGCGGGAAAATGGACGAAGATGGCCAAAGCCATTATATTAGCCACGGCTTTGCGTGGCACGCGCCGTGGCAGACGTTCTGCAATTTCTTGTTGTTCTTGCGGGAACGTGCGTCCCAGGACGCTCCCATGTGCTCTGGCGCCTCCGTCGGGGGGCAGCGGTGTCGTCTCGTCGCGTCTGTCTTGTCTGTCGTGTCCTGTCTGTCCCGTCGGTCTGGTCTGTCTGTCTCGTGGTTGCGTCTCCTGGGCACTGGCTGCCGCAGGCAGTCGACGCCAGGGGAGCGCCGGACACTGCGGGTTTACCCGCGCTCGCGCAAGCCTCGCCGAGGCAGGAGGCGTGCGCCAAGCACTGCGGGTTCACCCGCGCTGCGGCGCTGCCTTGCGCAGGCTTGGGCAGGAGGCGTGCAGCGCACGCATTGCCACTCCCACCCGCCCAGCTGCTGGGCGCAGCGCTTCAGGCTGTCCGCTGGGTCTGGGCGCTAGGGTGTTCCCAGGCGCCCAGCCCAGCAGCAGGCTTTTGCCTTCGCCCACTGTTCCTGCGGTGGACAGCCTGAGGAGATTTTCCTCGAAAATCCCCCTGTGGGGGGACAGGCCTGACATAACCGTAGCCGCCCCAGGGCGGTCGCGAGTCGGTCCGGGTGGGTGGGCAGCGCGGCGGCGTCGTCGTCGCCGCCTCCAGGCAGAGCCGTCCGCGGGTCGCGCGCGTGCACCGCGCGGGGCGTGTGACTTACCAGTGGTCTGTCGATTAGGGGGCCCTGGAAACGACAGGGCCGTTTTTTTACGGGTTCCGTCGCCGTTTTGTGACCGGTTCCGGCTCCGGCTCCAGTCCTGGAGCCATTCTTTTGCCGTTTCCGGTCGCCGTTTTTTTGCCGTTTCCATTTTCAAGGGACATTTTTTAGGGGGAAACGGTGAAAAAACGGCCCTGCCGTTTCCAGGGCCCACAAAGGTCTGTCGTGGAAGGCGGGGGAGGGGAGAAAGAAGGGTCAGAGAAGCTTCGCGCAAAGGGAAAGCAGGGGGAGCCTGAGATCTAGAAGAAGCAGCAGGAGCGGTAGCGGGAGGCCCAGTTTGAGAAGGGGCAGCAGAAAGTCTGAGGATCACGGCTTGGGCGTCAGGACAGCGAGTATCATGAGTAGGCGGTTTGCGCGAGCGTTATTGGGCATCGACTCGGCCCTTGCTCTGTCAGTGGACCACCTCCTTCGTCCTGATGCTGCTGCTGCTCCTCCCAGTCTTCCCGCACTTGTCCCAAAGGGTTCGTGCTGGGCAAGTTGAGACCAGTATCACATTTGGAGCTGTCTAGTTGTTTGCAGCCCATCCAGATTGCGTGCCAGGTCCCTGGAACAGATGTATATTACATGCCTATTGGGGTCTGTTCTTACAGTGCCTCTTGCGAGCCTTATTGGATGAATATATGGGGCCTTTCCTCCCGACCTCGAATGCGCACGATTGACTCGCGTTTGTGGGGGCCTCGCTGCCAATCCCTACCAAGAAGAGTCTGCCACATTGCGAGTGCAGAAGAAAGTGGGTCAGGGAAGGGCGATGTGAAGAGCATGCCCTCGACTTTCTTCCACGGCACAGGCCGCCCCAGGAACGAATGGACACAACTCATATTGGCAAGGTCCCTGTGCGACGGGGCGCCGATCTTGAAGGATGCAGCGGCGCGGAAGTCCAGAGTGGTCTGTTTGCGAGCGCTGGATACACACGCGGTCTTGCATGTTTCTAGTGCGCGGCCCTTCTTGCGGTTGGGCACCATAGGCTTCATGTGTTCTCCAGCCCTCTGGTCTCTACACGCGCGGCATGTGAATCTAGCCGAGCGTGCTTGCAGCATCCTGGTGAATTTGTCTGTCCGTCCTCCTCGACACTCCCTCCCCCAGAGGCCTGCAGAGTCCAAAGATCTCGGAGACCCCTGGAGTTCTCCCGAGGGGCTCCCGGAGGCCCAAACGGAACCCAAAACGCTCAAAACTCCTAGCTTGGAGGAGGAGGAGGAGAAGGAGGAGGAGGAGGAGGAGAGGAGGAAGGAGGACCAGCGTAAACCCAAGACTCATTAACGATATTGCAATAAACCCTTCCCCCAAGTTCCCCTTCCATATGTACCAACGAGGGTTCGCATTCACTAAAGGAAGTGCCCCGTTGGAAGACAACCGTCTTAAAATCCCTACGCCGCGAATCAACGTTACTGTTGCATCCTGACGGTCCTGACTCGTGCCTGGCATTCCTGGGACTGCAACACTGTGAATCAACGTGTCTGTTGCGCCCTGACAGTCCTAGATCGTGACAAACACGCAGTTGCTGTGACGCTTGCCATAAACATCTTTTGAAATTGTTGTAGACTCTTCGCGCTCAGGAGAGATCCACAGGTTGAAAAGGAGCCACCCTCCATCCATCCGCGAAGCTCGGGCAAACCTCAAGACGCATGCGACGCATGCGCGCGGCTCTGAAATATCGGGGGCGGCAACTATAGGGGAACAACAGTGACATAGACATAAAAACTCGGAGGTCCGCGCGGATTTCTCGGATCGGCGCTGGACCCCCCTCCCTGGCGCGCGGAGCGCGCCAGGGGCGGCGCCGGAGGCGCCGCCGGGGGGCCCCAGCGCCGATCCGAGAAACTCGCGCGAATCTCCGAATTTTTATGTTTATGTCACTTTTTGCTCCCCTGAACTAAGAGGGTGATGACGGGGGGGGGGTCCTCACGGCGGGGGGCCCTGATGTCCCCCCAGATTCCGTGGCGCCTCTTGTCATTTCAGCACGTCCCTGGCGCCCGTGCCGCCAGCCGTGATTTGGGCCCCCCCCCTCTTTCTGGGCGACCCAAGAGGGGGTCCAGCTGCAAGGGGGTGGTGCAATAGATTTGGGGCAATTGTATTGCAAACGTATTGCGCCAGAGAATTGTATTGCATTGTATTGCAACGAATGCATTGCACGCGAAAATCCAGCAATACACTTGCGCCCCGGAATGTACTTGACGCCCCAAATGCATTGCAACCCCACAGATCTATCACACCAAATCTATTGCACCACCTCCTTGTCGCTGGACCCCCTCTTGGGTCAACCCGACTCTTGGACACCCCCCTCTTGGCCGCCGCCGGAGATGAGAGCCGCAGCTCTCGTCTCGAGAACGGCACGCCCTCTGTCCGCGAGGCCCCGGCGGCCTTCCTGAGGGCGACTGCGCGCGGGCGCTGCGGCGCGGGAGCCGGATTTGGAAAACCGCCCGCTTCCCATTCCCAGACCTCCGACGTCGCGAGAGACGCACGGCGAAGGTTTTTAGACATGTTCGGCCCCTGGAGGCCCTCGCAGGGCCCGAGGAGCGTCAGAAAAATCGACGCGGGATGAAGACCCGGTCCCAGGGAAGGTCTCCAGATTTCGGTGGGCCGACGTCGTGAGCTTCTCACGAGAGCGGGGGCCTGGGTCTGTGAAACTTTTGACAATGTCAAGCTTCAGGATCATCAGCGGCGAGGCAGTCTCCGGCGAACCGCCTGGCCCGCCCCACCGACGCGTCTCGGGGCGCGACGGAGAGGAGCAGTATATATGGGATTGGGGTGGCGGGGAGGAGGAGGGTAAAGGGAGGGGGAGGGTGGAGGGTGGAGGGAGGAGGAGGAGGAGGAGGAGGAGGAGGAGGAGGAGGAGGAGGAGAGGAGGAGGAGAAGGAGAGGAGGAGGAGGAGGAGAGGAGGGGGGAGGAAGAGGAGGAAGAGGGGGATGGAGCAGGAGGAGGAGGGAGGAGGGGGGCAGGAGGAGGCCCTGTCGGCCTCCCCCCTCCCGCCTTTGTCGGCGAGGCTGGCCACAAGAGCCTCGACCTGGCGATCGAAGAGGCCGCCGCGGGTCAGCACTGCGGCCCCGCTCGCTCGTCGTCCGTCGTCTCGCTCGCGGTCCACATCCTCCTCCTCCTCCTCCTCCTCCTCCTCCTCCTCCTACTACTACTACTACTACTACTACTACTCCTACTCCTATCCTTATTCTTTATTAGAATATACTCCTACTCCCCCCTCAGGCCGGCAGATAGCGGGCGCATCCGGGTGGTCCCATCCTAACCTGTAAAAAACAATACAAAATCAACATTTTTCTTATTTTTTCCTCTCGACATGGACGTCCTGTCGTCCACGGCGATAATCCATTGCAAAAAATACCACAAAGAGCACACGCGCGCGTTCATGTCAGAATCCTACCGAACACCGTGTGTTTGCAAGCATTTCAACATAAAAACATCAAAAACCCAATGCTTTTTCACAAACAATTGTACAAATTTCCCGCCCGGGCTCTCTTGCTGAAATCATAGGAAGACCATAGGAATCTTAAGAATTCGGTCAAATCCAGCGATTTCACGTCATCGCGCGGTGCACTCGCGATGCTCTGTCATGCACCCAGGCCGCGAATCCTGTGCAAAAAATATTACAAAGAGCACACTCGCGCGTTCATGTCAGAATCCTACCGAATACCGTGTTTTTGCAAGCATTTCAACATAAAAACATCAAAAACCCAATGCTTTTTCACAAAAATGCTTTGGGGTGTCCTGTCAGACCGTCGGGCTTCCTCCGGCCACCTCTGGCTTCCTGCGGTGTACCGGGCCATTCTCGACTCGTCTGGCAATGCGTGCGCGGCATTCAACACGCGCTCGCCAGTTCCCGTCGGCAACCGCCATCGCGGCCGCATCAGCTGTACCAAACCGGCTGGCCGGTGTGACTTCGGCCCCCAGTTGTGCCAGCTTTGCTTCTTATGTTGTGGGAGGGCGGGTGGGACTGGGCATGCCATGCTTGACTCGCTCGAGCTGGCTAGCTTGACTCCTTCTCCTACTCCTACTCGTCCTCTTTCTCCTCCTCTTCCTCCTTTTCTGCCTCCTCTTCCTCCTTCTCCTTTTCTCTTCCTCCTCCTCCTCCTCCTCCTCCTCCTCCTCCTCCTCGGCGCTCGCGGTCCCCATTGGCGGTCCTCCTCCTCCTCCTCCTCCTCCTCCTCCTCCTCCTCTTCCTCCCCCTCCGTTTCCTCCTCTTCTTTCGCCTCTTCCTCCTCCTCCTTCTCCTCCTCACTCAAACAGGAAGGGTCGCCGCTGTTTGGCCCAAGCGTCGACGCATTTCTATGTACTGCATGCAGAATGACAGCCCCGCAGTGTACATCTTATTGTCGGCATGCTTTCTCGTACAGGTTCCAACCCCCGCAAGTATAGTCGGTAGCGGAGCTGTGAGCGATCCCAGCTCGCGATCCGCGGAACGTGCGGAAACTGCGGTGCGGACGCACATTCGCAGCTACCTTCGCCTCCGCATCGGTACCACCTTCCGTTTTTTTGAGCAGCTTGTGTTTGTGGCTGTTCTGCGCAAGCCAACTGGCAATTCGCCTCGGACATCCGGTCCGACCGCGAGGGCAACGGCAGAAGGTGCAATCACGATGAGGAGCGACTCGCCCACAAGAGCACCACGACGTTCCTCGACGATGTTCCTCAACCCCACAGGCACTGGCCGCAGTTTCGCGTCGGGCATGAGTGCGAGCTCCATCCCGGGTTATCGCCGTGCCTCGGCACGTGTGCGATCGTGTTGGCTGTCTTTATGAGCGCATCCCACTTGGAACATCGCATGTCAATGTACCACTTTCACAGACCTCGGCGTCGACCAAGGTTGCAAACGACATCACCATGGTTGCCCCGCGTTTCGACATGGCGCTCGTCCGTGCGCAGGCCCGAGCCCCAAGACGCCTGCGCAGGCATCATCGTGGTGAGGTCTTATAGAGGAGGCCGTCCATCTTGACGCTCTGGGACAGCATCCTCGTGTTCTTCGTGGCCGTCCTGTTGTGGCTAACCGGCATGATGCCTGGTGGAGCCAGCCCACAGGGCGGCGGCGGCCGCGGTGCCATCACATCCCGCCAGCTGGCCTCGTGGTCACCCGAGAAGCTCCGGGCGCAAAGATGCCGCAAGATGTTGGTCCATCCAATTTACCAGAGTCAGTAATCAAATGTGCCAATCCATCCCAACACTATTATCATAACGAGTTCATCGCCCAACACAAGGACGGCGAGCTTGTTCTACTGGCCACCAAACATGTGTACAACATCAAGGTCACAGGCTCCCCTGAGGAAAAGGCCAAGGTATGTCAATGACTGGAGGATGCCTTTGGTAAAGGTTATCTGGATGTCACCGAATGAATTGTCATTGCTCTGTGGCGCGTCATTCCTCTGCGCGCAACGGCTGATATGAATCGGGCTAGATCGAGTGCGCTCAGGCGCTAAAGCAAAGCTACAGCGCTGAGCTGGTTGGCAAATCCAACTCCGAGCCCCTTTTTTTTTCAGAGAGCCTCGTTAATTTTGCCTCAGCCTGCTCTGCACCAAAGTCGATCTGCAGGTCTGCGTAGTCGCACTTACGTAAGCGCCACGCAGCGGCGCCAACGTGCGGCCACGCACGGAAGCTCAACGCAATCGCGAGATTGGCACAGGCCACGCCAGTACGGACCCATTGTCCACCCATGTTTTGAGCGCACTCTCGGGATACACAGCGACGCAGCAATCCAGGAGGAACAGAAGGAGGGCGCCGAGGCAGGATGAGCCCAGCGAGGAGTCACCCTCTTGCGAGCGGGCACCAGAGACAAGGATCATTACCAAGCGTTCGTTGGCAAGTAACCGCGTCACTCGTTGGACTGGCAGCGCGAAGCGCTCAACACAGTCACGCGAAGCACTTTCGCAAGTGAGCTGATGGCCGCGATCAGCGCGGCAGTTCACGGTCTCGCTCTGGCCACCACACTCCATGAAGTCCTCGAAGGACCTCGCGGTCCTGCAGCCGCGCGTCGCCAGCGAGATGGTCAGCAGCCACTCGCGCTGCAAGTGGAGCTCTGGCTCGACTCGATGGGGGCGGTCACGGCGGCCGCGGCTACGAGACCCATGCCTCTGGCAGAACGTTCACCGCTGCCGCGCGCGCTCTGTCTGGTTCCGCGACCTCCTGAGCTCGGGCCAACTCTCGGCCCTGAGTTGGAAGGAAGCCCCTGACGTGATCGCGGATGGAACGACCCGTGGCAGCGCAGATCTGCCCTTCGCGACGTGGCAGGTGGCTTTCGTCAGCGGCCACACACATAGACCGCGCGCAGCCGCCCTCGCGCAGGACGGCGCGCCCACCGCGCCATCAGGGCACGAGCGCCAGCCGACCTCTGACAAATAACATGATAAATAATGCATCGAGGAACTGCGCGTGCCCCTCATCCTCGGCACCACCAGCCGCTCCTTATCCCTATATTTTCGGTGGGCACGTCGCGCGGCGCATGCCGGTCGGGAGGTGGGCGCAGCGCGGCATTGTCGGGGGTTGCACGGCAGTGGTTAGCATTCGCTGTGGCAGGAGCGTAGGCGGGCATGCGCGCGGACGGAGTGGATGCGCCCGCGGGTCGAGCCGCGTCGAGCGCCCGACCTCCGACGCCCCTCCTCGTCTGGCATCTGGGCGAGAGTTTTGGCGGCCCAACAGGCGTGCCCCACCCCCTGGCAGGCCCCCGATGGCGCCGCTGCCGAGCACGTCTCGAGCAAGTCAAGGGCAGCAGTTCAGCGAGACAGGGCGCAGCTTTGCCGCGCCGCCTGTTTCGGTTCGCAGACGCGCGGGCTGGTCGATCGACGCGCGGCCGCAGCGCGTCCTGCTCAGCATGGGGGGCCGCTGCTGCTCGCCACTCATAGACGTCAGCTCGCGGCCAAGGTTCGATCGTCACACGTCGTTGGCTACCCGCCACGAAGCGCCTCTCGGCACCCCGCGCCCAAGAGTCTGTCGCACGGCCACAGATAGTCGACGGCGACGTCACCTCGTGGACTGCGTTCCCTGTCGCCTCTGGGCGGGCGCGCGCTGCAGGCGCCACCGGGTCGCCACCTCTCCAGATGTCCAGCCCCTGTCGCCGATTCGTGAGGCTGGCGGCGACAAGTCCAACGTGGCTCACGGTTCGGGCTGGAGGCCAGCGATTGCATTGGGCCCGTCGACCCCGCGCCCGCCCAGGCCGAGGACAAGAGCCACGGCGCCCATCGGCTCCCTCGAGCACGCTGCTGGGACAGCTAATACGGGCAAGGACAGGAACGCAGACAAAAACCAGAGCGAGCCCAAGCAAGAGGGCACCCCACGGAGATCTTGGATTTGATCTACCAGTGGAAGACGTTCCGCAGGATTTGGGGAGAAGGTCAAGCGCTGGCGCGACAGCGCGGCCCTTCCGCGCGGCTGACGCTGGCGAGGAGTCACAGCAGCCCTCGCCCACGGGCAGTGCCTAGTTCTGCGCGCCCATCAAGAATGTGACGTACGGATTTGAGATCGGAGAGGCTCCGGCAGATCGTGACTGCAGCGAGCCTTGGGGCAATGGTGCAAAAACGTGCGCACATCCCTCTGGTCTATCTCCATCCATGACCTTCCCTCCCACTCACCAGGTCAAGGCAGGCCAACACTTCGCCCATGTCCTGGACAAGCGTTCAGACCCCACGTCTGCGGCCCGACCGCCAGCATACGCAAGGCGGCACGAAGAAACCAACGCCATCATCACTCACGCGTGAGCTCCTCGAGCGCCGCTCTTCGATCACGATCGAGCTCACTATCGCAGTGGATGAGCCCGCGGGTCAGACAGCGACGGCGTCTCCATGCTGAGTCTTGACTGTGCTCTTGGTTGGACAGTTATGGCTATTTGTTGTGGGGGGCTCTCCTTTCCTCCAGAGCTGTTAGAGGACGTTTCAGTTTAGTGTATCCAGGCTGCCGGGTGGGGCAGTGCCGTTCCCCTGGTGGGTGTCGACGGAGGCCGCGGACCTTGGCGAGCCGCGGTTGCAACCCATGTGTGCATGAGGAAATAGCGCAGCATGGTGAATATGATATTTGATGTCCGCACAGTTACATCACTTCGCACCTAAACTTAAGTTGGTTGGAGCGGTGTTGTCGGTAGATGTTGTGAAGATCGCCATTGTGTTTGTGAGTTGTGTGCGCGGTCGTTGTGTGCAACGATTGTTCGGTCGACGCCACCAGTACCATGGAGTGTTCTGCATATGCCCTCCTGGCCAAGGCAGGAGGGCGTATGCGCCGATCCTGGGCTCAGGATGGGCCTGGCCAGAATCGGTGCATGTGCATAATTCTTTTCCCTCGAGGATTGAGGATAGAGGGTCGAGATCGAGGATCGAGGATCGAGGATGGAAGAGAAAGGATCGAGGATCGAGGATCGAGGATCGAGGATCGGATCGAGGTACGAAAGAAGATCGAGGATCGAGATCCGAGAGCGCTTGGGAGCCTGCCCGTGGCCTCCTGGGGAGCGCCCCCCGTGGCCACGCCCGGAGAAGCCGCCGCGAGCTCGAGCCGAGACGCGCCCCCCGGGGAGGCCAGCGAGGGCAGCTTCGGGGAGGAGGAGGAGGAGGAGGAGGAGCGAGGAGGAGGAGGAGGAGGAGGAGGAGGAGGAGGAGCGAGGGCAGCTTCGAAGAGAGGAGGGCCAAGGCTTCCGGCGCTGCGAAGCCGTGGCGCGGCCGGTGCGGACGAGTTGCCTCCTGTTGGGGGCCAAGGGTACAGCGACGCGAAGATCGGGGCAACATCGGATCGGGATAACTCGAAATCTCTGAGAATCGGCGGGTTTGCAGGATGTATTGGGCGCCGCGGCCGCTCCAGAGCGTTCTGGAACGCTCTAAGAGCGCTCCGGAACGCTCTGGAGCGATTTATCCCGATCCTAGCCTTTCTTTAAAGGAAGGGCCGCAGGACCATCGGAGCCCAGTTTGGGGCGAAATGGTGTCCTCGGCGCGTGATCGAGGACTCTGCTTCCGACGCCACCCGGGTCGACTGTCGCGCCTCCGCCCGCGCCAGCCCCGCCACCGGACCTATAATTCCGGCCCGAACGCCTCGAAGTGAAGGCGGGCGAATTGCTGGGCCCCTGTTTCCGTCCTTTCTTTTTGCCAGCCGGGGCGCCCAGGGGTTCTTGCGAGCGATGCCGAAAAAAAACATGTGATCGAGGACTGGGAGCATTGAGTGGCAAGGCTGCTGCGAACTTGCCGAAGTGCTGTGATGAGCATCGGGCTGTTCTGCTGTGGAAGCCGAGTCCGCGCAGTTGCCTGCTAAGACGACACGCTGTCTCTCGGAGAAACCCGCTCAAACTCGAAGAGCCCTTTTTCAGAGAGAGGCCCCTACGCAGGGGGGGCAGAGCGCAGGATGCCCTCCCAGGAGGCCTCCATGCCTTGTCAGAGAAGGCCGACCCCTCGCTCCACCCACACGTGCTTGGGGTCGTCTTGGGCTGTCCTTGGGCGTTTTGGGGGCTCCCCGGGAGGTCGGGAAGCGCAGTACCAGGAGCGGTCCGCAGATGTTCCCGGAAGGTGTGGGACCCCCAGGAGGAGGGGGCGCGCATGTGTTGAATTTGAGAGAGAGAGAGAGAGAGAAAGAGAAACAAAAAAAAAAGAGGGAATTTTTGAAATTCTATTATTTTTCACATTCCTGGGGCTTGGAGCGTTGGAACGCGCGGGCCGTACGCAAGGAGAGGGGGGGGGGGCATCGGGAACATCGGAGGGAGGCTCGAACCGCTGGCCACGCCATCTGCAAGGCGAGGTGCCGACAGGTGCCGGGTCAGGTTAGGTTCGGGCATTGCCAGGCGTAGGGAAACGAGCAATGACATGAACATAACAACTCGGAGGTCCGCGCTGATTTCTCGGATCGGCGCTGGGGCCCCCTGGCGGCGCCTCCGGCGCCGCCCCTGGCGCGCGGAGCGCGCTGATCCGAGAAATCCGAGCGCACCTCGCAGCTTTTGTGTTTATGTCACTGTTCGTTCCCCGAAGCTCAGGAGGGGGGGGGGCCTTGTATCAGGAGGGAAAGAATCACACAGACACAATGAAGTCGATCCCCCAGAAAACATGGGAAAACATGGGAAGTGGGGGGGAAGACAGAAACCCAGAAAACATGGGAAAACATCGGGAACCTTTGTATTTGTGTGTATCTATTTTGTGTGTCCTGGGGCCCCCTCCATCCTCGGGAGCAGCTGCTTCACTCCAGGGCGGCGGGGGAGCACCCGCCGCGCCCGGGCCGCCGGCACCGCGAGCCCGGGGAAGAGCTCTGGGGCCCGTCCATGGGAGGTGTCGGCCCCTTCCCCCAGGCCTTCACCACCCACCAAAGCCACCCCCAAAACCCCAACCCGAACGCTCAGATTGACCCTCGATTTCCAGTGGGGGGGGGCGGGAAACATCGACAAAAACACGTGTGGAACCCTTGCCTCCCCCAACGCGAAATTCGGGTCTTCGGGTTGGGTTGGGGTGGTCTGGCAGGTGGTCAAGCCTGGCGTTTCACTCGGGGCCGTTTGTTCGACGGCCCCAGGGCTGAGAAGAGCCTCCCCGGCCGAGGATGGAGAGACCAGTCAAGCCAAAAGCGCCCGTCGGCACTTCTGTGCACGATGCGTGGAGATCTGAGCAGGCAGCTCATTCGCTTCCCCCACGGCCCCCTCTGCTGTCCCCCCCCCCCCTTGCGTCCGACCCGAAGCCGCCAAGCCATCGCTTCATGATCCCGCCCCCCAGCGGTGCGCTTGCAGGGCGGCTGGGCATCCCTCGCGACGGTCGCCGCCGCCATGAGGCGCGCGCCGGGTTGCGGGGGCCTCCCCCCTCCTGAGCCATTAATTTTCCTGCTGCCCCTCTCCTTCTGCTCTTCCGTATCCTTTTCGTCCATCCCCCCTCCTCCTTGCATCCTCCGTCCTCCCTCCACCCCGCCTCCTCCCCTCCTACTCTCCTCCTCACTCACCCTCTCCTCCCTCCCTCCTCCCGTCTTCATCTCCTCCTCCCTCCCTCTCTCTATCCTCCGCTCTCCCCGTCCCTCCCTTTTCTTTTCCTTGTGGATGACTCCTCCCCGTCGCACCCCGAGGCTAGCCGGAAGGGCGGCATGGGCGTTTCGCCTGAGGCGTCCTTACCATTGATGCTCCTGAAGCTTAAGAAATTCGCAACAGCTTCACAGATGGAGGGCGGGCCGCTTCCAAAATGTGGCTCTCGCCCAAGCGCCGCGTACACTCGGCTCAAACAGCTGCAAGAATTTTGACAGATCGAGGGCGGGTCGTTTTCAAGACGTGTTTCTCGCATTAGCGCCGCGCATACTCGTTTTCTGTAATGCCATAGTGTCGCGGATTGAGGGCGGTTCTCTTGCAAAATGTGGCTCTCGCTTTAGCGTTGCGCACCCTCGTCTAAAACAATCGCCAGGGGTTCGCGGATTGAGGGCAGCTCCTGTTCAAAATGTGGTTCTCGCCATAGTGCCGCGCACATTCGCCTTGAACAATTGCAAGAGTTTCACGGGTTCCCATGGTTAACGTACCAGAAAATGGCGTATTGGAGCTAGTCCGGATTCTCAGGGCGCAACAGTTACTCGCGGTGTTGACGTCCCACGAACGGTGTTTTGGCACTGTTTAGGATCGTCAAGACGCAATTGTCGGGTTGATTCGCGGCCTTGGAGTCCCGAGAATGGTGTTTTGGCACGCTTGAAGATCTTCAAACGGTTGTCTCCCAACGAGGCACTTCCCTCAAGTGGGAATGAATAATTGTAGCGGCCTATGAAGAGGGAGCTTGGAGGGAGGGCTTATTCCAACATCGTTGATGAGTCTTCGGTTTACATTGGTCCTCCTCCTCCTCCTCCTCCTCCTCCTCCTCCTCATCCAGCAGTCTCGTTAATAAGGAGACAGAGGCCCCATGCCTGCAAGTATTTGGGCAAGGGCTCCAATTGACCACGTTCCCTCCAGCAGACGCGCACTCCACCGAGAGCACCAAGTTTGATCCTTGATGGGGTTCCCCGAAAACATCATGCACCTGCTTGGGAAGCCCATCTAGGTTCGGAGAGGGCTTCAGGGAAGACGGGGGGCTCCCCCCATCCCAGCGTGGGGCCTGCCGGCTGCCGTGCTACAATTGCTGAACCAGAGAAAGGCCCCGTTGCCGGGCGTTGGCGTTCACAAGCGAATCGTTTTCGAACAAGGTAGGAGAAGGAGGAGGAGGAGGAAGAGGAGGAGGAGAGACAGGAGGAGGAGGAGGAGGAGGAGGAGGAGGAGGAGGAGGTCATTTCCGCTGGCATTCCTGGCTTGCCTGGGCAGGCATGCCCGAGCTGTGCCGTGGAGGCCTCGGCCTGCCGGGCCCGAGGCCCGACGTTTGCGCCTCCCGCCCGCGCCACGAGCCCGAGGCTCGCGCGCCTCGCGGGCGGGACGGGCCTCATCCTGGCGCCGAACCCGCAAGGGAGGAGGAGGAGGAGGAGGAGGAGGAGGAGGAGCAGGAGGAGAAGGAGGAAGAGGAGGAGCAGGAGGAGGAGGAGGAGGAGGAGCAGGAACATGAACATAAGACGAAGTCTTGAAGATGGCTCCTCCCCTCCCACGGCTCAGACGACGATGCCCGACACGGAGCTGAAATACACGGAAATGAACAGGAGGATGCACACGTACCAAGAAAGCCCTTCACCGTTATTGCAAGCCCCAGTCCCGCTGAAGAAAATGCTCAGGTTCCTCGGAATGCTTTCCACTAATATGCCATACAACTCCACCCCACCAAAAACTGCGTCTGCCTTGCGCGGGCCAGGCTCAGCCAATACAGAAAAGCCACCAAAAGAAAGCGTCTGCCTTGCGCTGGCCAGGCTCAGCCGAATACAGCCGCGACGAGGCGAAGAAGCACAGGATGGTGAGGATTCCGTGGCCAACGCCCACATGTCGGTAAACATCACGACGGCGATGAGAGAGAAAGGAGAAAACATGACCGTAGCACTATGCAAAGCTCCTCCATAACTCCAAAGATAGGATGATGAACTGACTGCACTTTGTACGCCCAAAAGCACCAGTACCGCCAGCCCTCCCCACCAATGAATAGAAGAAGCACGGCCAAACTGAAAATACAAAAATGCGTAGCCTGACTTTTCTTCTCCTCCTCCTCCTCCTGGCGCCGAACTTGTTGGCCCTGTAAGGGGGCAGGCGAGCAGAAGGAGTACTGATTCTCCAGGCTGACGCCACATCCGCCGACCCAATTCGTTGTGGACGGGTGGAGTTCCTAACGGCGGTAGGCAGCTTTTTGCTGCATACCTCCGATTCGCAGGAACGCCAACCAGTCTTTTCCCGTTGCTCGCTGAAGCAGGAAACGTTCAAGCTGTTGGGTGTTGGTTTCGCGGGGGCCGGGCGTGGGGGTTGACGACGACCATCGCCGACATCGAAAGCTCCCGCTTGCATTTTGAAGCGCGACACGCCCGCAATTTTGTCGAACATAGGGGCACCGGGTGCGTTTTGAGGAGATTCGGTGGCCAAGACATCACGGGGGCGGAGGAGTGGCGGGGGGTAGCACTGCAACCGAATATGTTTCGTGTGTGTGTGTTTTGACGCAGGGAATGCTCGCATGTTTCAAAGATGTCTACGGGGCTTGGGGCGTTTTGCGGGAGGCTCCGGGCGCAAGGGATCAGAGCGAGGGGAGAGTGACGGAAGCCATCGCTCACACCCGAGATGTCCTTCGCGTTTTGAGGGAGGAAGCGGACGCAATTTGATTGCAAGAGGACGGCTGGGTGGGAGGATGAGGAGGAAGTGGGCGATGAGTAGGGTGCGGGGATGAAGAAGGCGACGACGGCGACGACGACAATAGAGGGCTCATGGATAGTAGTCGGGAGGACGCAGTCTGGAGGACGGGGAGGGGGAGGAACAGTGCAGGTTGGAGGCCTCTTGGGCGCCGTTTTGGAGTCTCTTGGGGCCCCTTTTGGGCCTCATGGGTTCGTCTTGGGGGGTCTAGGGGGACCTCCTGGGAGCTCCTGAGGGCCTTTTGGTTGCCTTTGGGATAGTGGTCCCCCTACCGGCCCTCTCGTGGGCTCGTTTTCAGGCGGCCTGGGGCCGCGTCGGGTGCGTCTTGGGCCGTCTGGAGGCCCTCTGGGGCAATGCGGGGGCCCTCTTGGGGGCCTTTTGGGCCGTCCTGGGGCGACCTCGGGGGCGTCATAGGCCGTCTTGGAGCGTCGGACAGGCGGGAAAGCGAGTTTGCTAAAAATGTACGTTTTACGATGGGAATGGGGCCATTTTTGCGTCTGGGGACCCTGTTGGGGCACATTTTCGGGGCACCTTGGGCCGTCTTGGAGGCTGCGGAGAGCGTCTGGGGACCATCGCCGGCGCCTGGGGTCGATATTCCAACGATTCGCGGCCCTCTTGGACCGCGCGGGGGGGCGTCTTGGTGCCCTCTTGGAACATTTTGGGGCGTTCCCCCCCCCCTTGGCGCGCATTGTCCAGAACCTGGCGCGGCCCGGGGGGGGGTCAAATTCGAGGTTTGGGGCCCCCAGGGGGGATTATGGGGGGAACAATCTCACACGCCTGAGGACCCACAAGGGGTCGGCGGATAAGAGTGTTAGGGGCGAGGAAAAATCGTGCCCCCAGCGTGAGAGCGTCAGGGAATTGGACACACCACATGGCACGAAGCTGCGTAATCCATGTTGTGGAGCGGGCGAAGTCATTCCCCAAACGAGCTGAAGTGGCATCCCTGCATAAAGTGCGCATACAACTGCTCGCGCATTCCGTTCAGTGAGGGAGAAGGGGGAGGAGGAGCATGGAGCACTGGTCGGCCTGGGTCCGGGGACCCATGTCTGGAAAAGAGGTTGAAAGACCCGCGCGGCGTCAGAGTCCAACGCGCAAGTCGTGACGACACGAGCCTGCCGTAGCGAACAGCCTCTGGCGCGATTTTTCCTAGTCGTTGGAGGGCAGCTGCTAGAACCCTGCAGCGGGACAACGTTCGTGAAACATCGCAGCCCCGCGCAAGGTCCTCGATGTTTCGCTTTCTCCCTTTTTGGGCTTGGCGTCATTCCCGTCCACATGGAGCCCGACGGAGGAGAAAGAGGAGGAGGAGGAGGAGGAGGAGGAGGAGGAGGATTAGGAGGATTAGGAGGAGGAGGGTCAGGATCAGAAGGTTGACGAGCGAGGAGGAGGAGGAGGAGGAGGAGGAGGAGGAGGAGGAGGCGCGCGCGCCCGCGCCAGGACCCACAGACCGAACCTGGGCCAGTTCGACGAGGCCAGGGGGCAGCAAGCGGAGGAACACGCGCAGCAGGGGCGCGGGGAGCGAACAGGGATCGGTTCGGACGACGACGACGACGACGCGACGACGACGACGACGACGACGACGGCGACGACGACGACGACGACGGCGGCGGCGGCGGCGGCGGCGGCGGGGGCGGCGGCGGCGACGACGACGACGGATGATCGGAGGTTGGGGGGTGAGATCGCAGTGGAACGGAAACCCCCAACCGGGAAATCATTTCGTTTCGTTCGTGTCGCGCGTGCGGGCAAGGCGAAACTGCGTGGGCGCGCGAGAGGAATGAACCCGCCGTTGCAAGGGCGACGTCTAGACAAATGATTATCCCCCGCCCGCCCGTCCGTCCGGCGGTGGTCCTAGCGGTGCCCCGCGGTGTCCCGTGGTGTCCCGTGGTGTCCCGTGGTGTGCGAAGTCAAGATAAATGATTCTCCCCTGTCCGTCCGTCCGTCCAGCGGTGGCCCTGTGTCCCGCGGTGTCCCCTGGTGTCCCGTGGTGTCCCGTAATGTCCGCCGTTGCTGGGGCGAAATCAAAACAAATGATTATCCCCCGCCCGCCCGTCCGTCCATCCGTCCGGCGGTGGCTCGCGGTGTCCCGTGGTGTCCCGATGACTGAGATTGATAGTGAGATCGATATTGAGATCGATGTGGTGCCCCGAGGTGTCCCGCTGTGTCCCAAAAATTGAGATCGATAGTGGGATCGATAGTGAGATCGACAGGTGTTCCGTGGTGTCCCGTGGTGTCCCGTTGAGTGAGATCGATAGTGAGATCGATAGTGAGATCGATACTGAAATCGATGTGGTGCCCCGAGGAGTCTCGTGGTGTCCCGATGGTGTCCCGATACTGTCCCTCAATAGCACCCCCAGAAGCCTCCAAACCAGAGTTTTTCTAATTGGGCCACCCGGTCAACTGCAACACTCAACCAGGTCATCTCGGGTCAATTGGCCCACACGACTGGGTCACCGGGTCACCAGGTCAACTGATTCACCCCACCTGGTCACCGGGTCACCTGACCGACACCACCGGGTCACCTGGTCACCTGACCCAATCCATTGGGTCACCAGGTGAAGAGGTCAACATGACCCCTTCCACCAGGTCACCAGGCCAGCAAGTTATCTGACCCACTCCACCAGGTCACTGGATCATCTGACCCACCCCAGTGGGTCATTGGCTCACCGGGTCAGTGGGTCAGTCAGTGGGTCACACCACCGGGTCACCAGGTCACCTGAGCCACCCCAGTGGGTCACCTGGTCACTGGGTCAACTGACCCACACCACCAAGTTACTTGGGTCACCTGACCCATACCACCAGGTCACTGGGTCACCTGACCCACCCCACCGGGTCACTGGACCGGGTCACTGGGTCACCTGACCCACACCACAGGGTCACTTGAACCATGGTCACTGGGCCATTGGGTCATCTGACCCACACCACCAAGTTACTTGGGTCACCTGACCCATACCACCGGGTCACTGGGTCACCTGACCCACCCCACCGGGACACTGGACCGGGTCACTGGGTCACCTGACCCACACCACAGGGTCACTTGAACCATGGTCACTGGGCCATCGGGTCATTTGACCCACTCCACCAGGTCACCAGATCATCAGGTCAATTGAGCCACCCTTTGCAACTCAACGGGACACCTGATCCACACCATGGCACCGGGTCAAAGGGTCACCGGGTCTTCTGACCCTTTCTATTGGGTCACCGGGTCACCGGGTCGTCTGACCCTTTCTATTGGGTCTCCGGGTCACCGGGTCAATTGACCCAACCTGCAGGTCACCGGGTCACCGGGTCACCTGTCCCATTTAACCGGGTCATTGGTTCAATTGACCCACCCCGGCAGGTCATTTGGTCATTTGGTCATTGCATGGGTCACCTGACCCACACCAACCGGTCACCGGGTCACAGGGTCATTGAGTCAATTGACCCACGCTTCCGGGTCACCAGGTCATTGGGTCACCTGACCCCCACCACCGGGTCTGGGTCACCGTGTCGTTTGACCCACACCACAGAATCACCGGGTTAGCGGGTCACCTGAACCACACCACCAGATTAGCGAGTCACCGTGTCATGCACCTGACACACGGTGCACCAGGTCACTGGGCCACAACCGACCCACACTACCAGGTCACCCGGTCGCAGATGACTCACACCACCAGGTCACTTGGTCATTGGCTCGACTGACCCATCCCACTGCGGCTTGACTCACACCACCAGGTCACCCGGTCATTGGCTCGACTGACCCATCCCACTGCGGCTGATTCACCAAATCGCTGGCTCACCAAGTCACTGGGTCACCGTGTCACTGGGTGACCAGGTCACTGTCATTGGGTCACCGAGTCGCTGGATCACCAGGTCATCGGATCACTTGGGTCACCAGGTCACCGGGTCGCCGTGTCACCAGGTCATTTGGTCAACGGGTCGCCGGGTCACCGGGTCGCCAGGTTGCCAGGTCCACCGGGTTCCCACATGGGTCACATGAGTCGATTTGGATCACCAGGTCACCCGGTCGCCAGGTCACCATGGTCATTGTGTCACCGTGTCACGAGGTCACGGGGTCACGGTCACTGGGTCACCAGCTCACCCGGTCACCTGGTCAATAGGTCTTTTGGCCGCCGAGTCCACAGGTCATTTGGTCAATGGGTTGTCGGATCACCGGGTCACCAGGCCACGGGGTTGCCAGGTCATGGGTCACCAGGTCGATCGGGGTCAACGGGCCCCAGCCACCGACCCAATAAGAAAAGCCTCTAGTTCACATGCACTCTGCTCCCCCGGGGTCTTCCGACCCGAAGGGGGCAGCAGCAGGGAGCAGGATTACCAGGAGTGTCGTAGACCGCTGCAAGCCAGGTTGAGGCGATGGCAGAGCAGGAGCATGTATGATATGTGTAAATAGCGAAGGCGCACGAGGCCGTCGCCGAGCAGGCCATTCAGGCGCTCAGGATACCAAGACCGGGTAGGAGCGCACAGTAGGAGGTTCTAGGTGGTCTGGAAGGTCTCGTTGGGCCCAAGGTTCGGTTGCGGCGCAGTAGGAGGGGAGGACAGGGAGGAGGCGCCTCCCCCCCTCCTCAATTCTCCCCACCCCATCCGCATCCCCCCGTCCGCTCGTCCGTTCCCCCCTGTTCTCCCCCTCAGTCCTCCTCCATTATTCCCGCCCCCCTCCGTATCCCCCCCTCCTCTCTGCCATTTCTTCCTCCACTTTCCTCCCCCTCCGTCCTAACCCCTCCCCCTCACTTCTTAACCGTTCGCGGGCCCTCAGATGTGCCACCGCGCGCAAACTCGTGCAGATCCGGCAGTCGCGCCGCGCCTCCTCCTGCCTCATTTCCCTCCTCCTTCTCCTCCCTTCCCCCTCCCTCCGTCCGCCTCCGCCCCCCTTACGTGTTTGCCCCTTCTCTCTCCTACCTCGTCTTCTCCCCCCCCCTCCCTCATCCCTCCTCCTGCCTCTCCTGCCTCACCCTTCTCCTTGGTATCGCTCGGACGTGTGCACTTACAGTCAACGCGCCTAGTAAGGACGCGCGCCTTCATCTAGGATACCCTTGCGTCCTTGCCTCTGTGGCCCGTCCTTTGCCGTTTTCTCTGGTCGCCGACGCCCAAAAAAACCCAAACTTCAGCCTCCAAGGGTCTTGCGTCCTTA
>CAUYUJ010015183.1:1073729-1077670 GCA_963575745.1 Prorocentrum cordatum | reverse complement strand
CCCCCTGCCCCCCTGCACCCCTCCCTTCCTCGCCCGGTGCATTTCCCACTCCTGGGTGGAACAGCCACCATCCGCCCTCGACGCACACAGACACACAGACACACACACACACACACAAACACACACACACACACACGCACGCACGCACGCACGCACGCACGCACGCACGCACGCACACGCACACGCACACGCACACGCACACGCACACGCACACGCACACGCACACACGCACACACGCACACGCACACGCACACCCACACACACACACACACACGCCATGGCGGCGGGGCTCGGCTACAGCGAGGCTGGGCTCGGGGGGCTGCCCGCGGTGTGGCGGCCCAGCACGCGCCGCGCCCAGGACGAGGCGATCCTGGGCCCGACGGCGGCGCGGAGAGCTGCCCGCCGCAGGTGTCAGCAGGCATGCGAGGCCGCGCTGCGCAACCTGCTGGCGGCGGCAGCTGCGCCTGGATCGTGGCAGGACCGTGAGCGGGCCGCCCGACCCGCCCTGCGGCTGGCAGCGGCGGGCGCTCGCGTGCCAGGCAGCGCCAGGCGTCGTAGGAATGCGGCCTGGCATGCTGCCGTGGCGCCAGCGGCGGGTTTTGCGCGGGCCTGCGATGCCGCCATCTCGGCGGCGGCGAGCGGCCCCAGGCTGGGAGCCCCGGCCCCGTGTACCCCCCCAGCAGCGCCGCGGCAGGTGGCGCCCACCACGCCCACCAAGCTGCGGAAGGAGGCGCCGCCTTGGCCTGAGGGCTGGCAGGCGCTGGAGAGCGCGGGGAAGGGGCTGGGCGACGACGACGACGGGGACGAGACCTCCGAGCAGCCGACGGCAGCGCCGCTCCTGAACGCCTCCCTGGGCCTGGGGCTCAGGCAGGAGGTTGCGGGGGAGCCTCCCGCCGCTGGCAGGGCCTTCGACGGCGCGCACGGGGTGCCCGCCGTGAAGGGCCTTGAGGTCCATCCCCCTGTCGAGGACGAGGAGGAGGTTAGGAAGGAGGCCATGGAGTCGAAGGAGGAGGGCGTCGGCAAGATGGAGGGCGATGATTTGTACAAGCACTTCGGCCTCACGCTGCAGGTCGACGCCGGCCAGGGCCCCCGCCAGGAGGGCGACAACTTCGGCACGATGGAGGGCGGTGCTTCGGGCAAGCACTTCGGCCTCACGGTGCCGAGCGGCGACGACTGCGACCACGGCTACCGCCAGGAGGGCGCGAGTTGTGACAACATGGAGGGCGATGCCTCGGACGAGTACTTCGGCCCTCCCGCGGCCTGGGCCGCTCTTGTGGCCGAGAGGGAGCGTGGGGGGCGAACGAGTCGGCCCTTCCTGCAACGCCGTGCGGAGCTCGCGAGCGAGGCCAAGGCGGCCACGCAGCGCCTCCGCACCATCTTCGACGCCTGGTGGCGAGTCTGGCCGTACGTCAACGACCTCTGCGCCTACGACGACGGCTTCGACGGCTCCTTCGGCGCCTGGGTGCAGCGGCCCTTCGAGCCGCAGATGGCGCGCCCGCCGCCGCCGCCGCCTCCGCCGCTCCCCCGCCCTCCCTCCAGCTCGGCCCGTGGCGAAGGCCGCCGCGAGTACACGGCAGACGAGCGGCAGAAAATGGTCGAGTTGGAGGCCTATTTCCGAGGGTATTTCAATCGAGGCCGCCCTGACCCAGATATTGTATGGAGATAGCAGCGCGAGTGCCAGCTGCGCGGATGGCCTCACAATCTGATCCTCTGAGCCTCGCCTGCTTGCGCCGTCGCTGTTTGCAGTCGGTGCCGTGTTTAGTAGTCGTGTTAACGCTTCTGGAGGGCTGTGCGTGGTTTCAGGCTTTTGTCCCCCCCCCCTCGGGGCCTGGAGCTAAAAGGGGCCCGCCCGTGGGGCCTGGGGCTGGGTGAGGCCACGGAGGGCCCTCGACCCTTGCCCTGGGGTGCTGGTGGGCGCAACCTCAGCACGGCAGCTCGGTGGAGGCAGGGCGTGCCCCCGAGACGGCTCGGCAGGCGGACAACCCGCTCGAGGGCCCTGCGCACGGGCCTGGCGAGGTGCAGACGCCCCAGGCTGACGATGCACCAAAGCACCAAAACACACACACACACACACACACACACACACACACACACACACACACACACACACACACACACACACACACACACACACGCACACGCACACGCACACGCACACGCACACGCACACGCACACACACACACGCACACGCACACGCACACACACACACACTCTCGCACGCACGCAAAAACGCTCTGGACTCCGAGGGAACGGCACATCGGCATCCCTGGTGAAATGTGAGGCGCGGACGCTTCGAACACACGGGTGCGCACGACGAGTGCGCTGCGGCCGAGGAGCAGGTTCAGGCGAGCAGCGCAGGGCAAATAAAGTGGGCCCAGACTTTGTGCTCCCGCGGCCGGGCGACGTCACCACAGCGAGAGCCAGAATGGGCTGCAGGCTGGCCCGGACTCCACACGGCGCAGCGAGTGGGCGGCTGCGCCAGGCGATCGCGCGCGAGGAAGAGCCCCCACAAGGGCGCCTAATGTCGCGCTCTGCGCTGCGCGAAGAACTTCGCGCCCTCGCGCCGCCCCCCAGAGCAGGAATCGGGGCCGAACCGCGAGGTTCGAAGCGCGAATAACTTGGCGCCCTCGAGGGCGCCCTTGCACACGGGAGCGGGTGGGCAGGCGAAAACCGCACGTGCAGCGTGCAGGGACAAACAAAAGGGGCCGGCCCGAGTGCGCCAGGCAAGAGCGGTGTGAGGAACCAACGCGCGGGCCTCGCAGCATGGGTGCGTCGTGGGCCCTCCTCCCCACACGTGCGAGCATGAGCACACAGCACTGCGACAGTCGCTCAAGGGCTCTGGACACCCTCCTCAGTGCACATATACAAACAAACGAACACGACTCGCAAACACACAGGCACAAACACAAACACCAACACGCACGACGACACACAATCACACGCAGTCGCAACGACACACAACCACACCAACAGCCACAACCGCAACAACAAATACAAACACACACGCACAACACTGTTACGGTCGCTCGAGGGCTCTGGACACCATCGTCACGTCACACACCTTCGCCTCCGCCCCCGAGGAGTCTGTGCACAGCGCTCGGCTCACTCGCAGCCCTGCCGGGCCCTGCAGATGGCCCGTCTGCCCCGGGCACGGGAGAGACAGGCGGAGAGGGGGGGGATGGAGGAGGTGGGCGAGGGAGAGGGAGGGGGGGGCGGGCAGTCCTGCGACCCGCTCGCCGCGCCCGCGAGCTCCTGGCGCAGGGCGAGGTGGGAGCCCGCGAGCTCGGCGACTGGGCGGCCGCGCGCACGCGGGGCTTTGGGGGCGCGGGGGACGGTCTCGGTCGGCGGCCGCGGACACGGCTCGGGGCGGTGAAGGCTGGCACGGGGGCGCACGCCGGCGAGGGAGGGCCCGACGCAGGAGAAGAAGGGGTCGGAGGGGAGGACAAGGAAGACCCGAGGCGCGTCCCAGGGAAGGGGACAGGCAGGCAGGCACAGGCGCCGACACGTACCCCTGCACCCACCCCACGCCCACCGAGATGTGCGTGCCAGGTGCTGGCAGCTCGTGTTGTTCCTCTTGTCCGATTGCGCGTGCCACGATGTGGTCTTTTTTCCTCGGAGTTGCATGTCGGCTAATAGGCTATGACACGCGTCCGCGGACAGAGAAAACTAATAAGCGTGATGGGAAGGGGCGGGAGAGAGGAACCGGATGTCAAATGCGCGTCACGAGCACACCTGACCTGCCCCTTCCCTCCTCTCCTGCTTCCCCTTTCCCCCCTTTCCCTCGACACTCTCGTCGAACACCTTCCGCTCTCCCTTCCCTGCTCTCTCCCTGCACCCTACCTCCTCCACTCCTGCCTCACCCTACCTCCTCTCCACTGCCTTCCCCTCCTCTTCCCTCGCCCCCTCCCTCCCCTCCCTCCCCTCCCCCGTGCCAGGGCGA